>JAYKKI010000070.1:8685000-9180000 GCA_039881145.1 Druceiella hillmani
TATATATATATATATATATATATATATATGTATAGTTTATTACGTTACTTAAACTATTAAGTAAAACTTAAAGTAATAGATACAATGAAATAAAATATTTCAATTTGATATTTTTTTTTTACTTTGACTTAAAAACGGTTCATCCAACTATAATCATATCAAGAGATGAAATCGCAATTTTTTTCGGAATGTTGTATAAGAGGTATCCGGAATGATCTTGCATTACCGCGTCTCTGCACAAAATGACTGGTGAATGCAAAATGCGTCGCCACGACTTACAAATTATATGAGTAATTCAAACCGTTATATAAGTAATAGAAACCGTAAAACATTTTTACGAATAAAAATTTCTGTTTTTACCTTTTGCTATTGCATTAACATAAAGAGTTTTTTTATAAAATTAAAAAGAAGAAGTGAGAATTTTACTAATTTTTTCGCATTTAAAATGAATGTATAATTGTTTCGAATAAATTCTGCAAGTCGGAAAGTAGGTAAGTGTAGCGATTTCTTTCCCCGAACTGGGTTATAAGAAAATGTTCTAGCATGGCCCGATCGTCAAATTCCTTAATTGAAAAGGCTGTCTCCGCCCGGTTCTCTAAACGACTTAATATGTATTTAAAAGATAGTTTCTTTCACCCATGAGTTAGCTAAGTGAACTGCATTCCTACAGGTGTTATTAAGGGATTTCATTTTTCGCAGCATCCGTCGAGCATCCGATGAATTTTGTCAGAATATTTAAATCTGAGGTGACTCTTCTTTTGGTATCGACATGGTTTCAATTGATACTTTACGAGTTACAAGTACTTAAAGACGATAAGCTTAATTACAAGTTATATATATATATATATATATATATATATATATATATATATATATATATATATATATATATATACATATATATATATATATATATATATGTAATGTATTCAATTTATAAATGACCAAAAACTCACAGTAACGTGTATAGGATGCTTATTGTAAACAACATTCCCTTCGCCTGGATGCGATAAGGCGGTACGATGCTGACGTTGTTTCAAGAGGCGGCGAGTAGTTACGAGCTAAACTTTCGTTACTGCGATGCCTGAGCTCAGGGCGTTGTGTATACTAGGCGCTAGTTCTTGTTGGTACTCCTTTTAGGGCGTTATGAAAATTGGGCGATAATGATTCTGTATCTTCAAGCCGAAGACACAGGGTAGTATCGTTTTCTTGGAGTATTACAGGATGTAGTGACGTCGAGACTGTGCAGTGGTATAACTTGCGTGATGTGTATAATTGAATACGGATAGTTTTCACAATTCGCACTTTTTAGGGCCACTAGTGCTGTATACGAAGACGAACCTCTATTTGTTATATGATATACGACGTTTGGGGTTTTAAAAAAGATATTTATTTAATTGACACAATAATTTATTTGACTTTAAATTAATTAATTTCAATTATAAAATATTTATTAACCGTTTGGAAGTCTCGACCGTCTAGTTAGGATGCCGGGATAATACTGACCCTCCTGGTAAGCGTCTGTTTTAAATTGCATTCAAGCTTACCTTATCCACTTACCCTGTCAGCAGACAGGGTAAGTGGATAAGGTGAGTTTGGATGCTGAGAGTGCAAGTAGGTAAGGCGGTTATCAGCATTAAACTATACAAAGATAGGGTATAACATAAAGAAGAGATTTCATGTTCACTCCTCACTGTCAGTATCAGCCGACGGTGACTAAATGAAAATGTTTTGCACTGATTTCAATCAAAGTCAACTCAAATTATCGATTATTCTTAAAATTGAATCCATAACTGTGCTGTTATTAGAAATTATGGTTGTGAAGTTAGAGACTCAGGGAGTCTTCCGCTTTTATACCAGTTATTATGTGAGCTTATAATACCGGTTATTATTCTTATACAACAAATTTATGAAATGTATAGCCATTTTGGGATTTAAGGTACCATACCCTAAGGTACGGTTATTCTATTCGAGTACTTATTCAAAAATACCTAAACACTTCATATATTTTTGACAAAAGCTGTTGTTGCTTCAAAAAGTATTTTTCTATACGATGTCAGTAAAAAGGAATCTTTAAGTTAATAATCTGTCAGTTTGAACACTATACTATCGATAAATGAATTATCTTAAATAAAATACGATAAAACTTTTTACCACAAAAGACGTTGAAGACGTTTAAAAATAAAAGCCTCATAAAGTTCAGAGTTGTAACGACGTCGTATTTGATAAATATTTATTTTTAACAAAATGGTTTTTTTGTACTAAACACCGCATTCGATTTTAATAATGGAATAGTGTTATGGTTGGTATATTATTTCAAGTAACATGGGTTATGTTGTTGAAATAAAATCAACTGAAATAAACAATATATACGCGTGTGTATACGCATATATACGTAAAGATGTGGATATACATATGTATATATATATATATATATATATATATATATATATATATATATATATATATATATGTTTATATATATATACATATGTATATCCACATCTTTACGTATATATACGTATACATATAGATAAACATTTGTAGATTTAATCTATAAAAATTTATTGACTTTGTAAAATAAAGTCGGCTGACGGTGCTATAAATATTTTTATGTAAGTTTTACGTCTCTGTTATAGTCAAGGATAAAAACTCACAAAAACGATGTAAAAAGGAATAGATAACTAAAAAATAAAAAGAAAGACTTCCAGAAAAAAAACATGTCAAAATTTAAAGACTCCTTGTTTTTAAGTTCTTAATAGAGTAGACTTGTGTTTAAGAATCTAATTTCAGACCACTCTTGTCTTTAAACCCTAACGTTACAGTTTTTCAGTTTTAGGCCTCTCTGAAAGCAAACTGGTACAAGGTACTACAACATATTCTAATCTAAATAGACCATTTTACATTAATTACATTTTTATAGCAGTTGTTGGCCCCGTAGTAGGAACGTATACGAACGAAAATTGTTTTAGTTTAAGATCAATTACACTTAGTCATTCATCAACAACATTTTTAAATATAATATTAACTTGCGCGATATATAGTTAGCGTGCACTCCGAGAAGATAAAATATACCGTACTTTAGCATACGTGAAATGGGTACACCGAAACATAAAATACGGTAAGTAGGTTGTGAACGCGCAGCTGGCGTGAGCAATATACTTCTTTCCCGACTCAAGTGTCTACTGTATTATATGGCGCACTAGTCGACTAGTTCTTTTCTGTTAGAGAAAGGTTGCGTCTTCTTACCACACGTACTGTTAATTACTATTATAATAATGGAAATATAATTTTCTAAAATGAAATGTAGCCAATATGTGCAATGCTTAGAGAGGAGATGCCATGGTATTATTGTTTCTTTTTACAAAAACGATATAAAATGGGTTGGAAAGTTCCACAGCTAGTTAATATTTTGTACTAGTTCACGCACTTGGAAAATTGGACAGTAAATAGTATAAAAAGCTGTAAATGTTATGTGTTACAATTTCTCTTTATGTGATTAATTACACGTCTGTTCTATATTACACTAATTTCCAAATTTTTTTTCAAAATTTCCAAGCACATTGAATTTTATTTCATTGAAAGTATTTTGACATATTTTTACAGTACATTTATAGCAAGAAAATATTGAGTATGTAAATTAATTTCTGTCAAAATATTTTATTTGTAGCGGATAATTTTTTTTATATTTTTGTCATTTTTGTTATCTGTTTTAGTGTCAAGCCCTCGTTTCTTATACGCGGTCTGAAAATGAAGGAAATTAAATATAGGCGTCATTTATTTTGGACAGAACTCTTGTAAAAATATGAGAGAATTATTTTCAAAAATAGATTTAGTAATGAGGACGTTTAATGGGAATATAACATTTATGAAAATGTCTGTGAAAAAATAGAATTCTTATCTGACACAATTATATTCTGTTTAATTCGTACAAAAAATATTTTATTGCTAGGTGGAAATTATAGGGATACGAAAAAACGCAAAGAAACTTTCCTTGGTGTTTGCATCCTTTAATGAATGGTAATTTTTTAGGAGAGATATTGAAACTAAATAAGTAAACGGAAGTTGGAAACTAAACAATGACATAATCATTAATAAGAAACTTCACTTTTATTGGTAGTTACCAAAACACGGAAAAATAATAAATTAATTAAATTGTCTGATTGGTTCGGTATAATAACAATTCCTGAGACACAATCTTTTGAAATACGGATATAAAACATATAGATAAAAATTTAAATTAATAAATATGAAACACCTGATACCAAACAAAAATAGCATATTTTCATTATTTCCGATGACAGTATGACAGTTTCCATCAGTAAGTATTCCGAAGAAGTATCATAGTTCTCCATAAAAAATTATATTTTTTATACTTCATTTTATTGTTTCAATATTAAAAACATTGATAAAATTTCAGAAACGATAAATTGATTGACCTTTATTTTTCAAATTACTTAATATTGTAGCATAAATATCTCTTCAAAATATCTTTTATTTTTAATAAGTTTTTATTAATATTTATTAATTAATAATTTTTCGTCATTAATAATTAATAATTTTATTATTTTATTACTAATTAATTTCAAATATTTTTATTTCCCAATTTTATAAGCATATGTATTAAGACACCAATAAAATCATATTAATTTACAAGTATGATGTCATATATAAGCTCTAGATTTATCAATAATAATAAATTTAATTACGATATCGTTACCTTTTAAATATAAAAATTATTTACACAAACTTACTACGTGGTTGGAATTCATTAAGGATTCTAACGAATTCCTTAGTAATTCTAAAAAAAATCGAAGCTTATTCGTAGTAACTGATAAGGTTTGATTTTTTGTGGATAAATTTGGTTCGTTAGAAAAAATGGTCAGACCGAGGGTTAACATTTTGTTTTTAATTTGGAACCTGTTCATTACTTGAGATTGTTTTTGAATAGATGGGTGGAAAGTACCTACCAAGATATAACACATACGACCATTACTACATAACACAATTTGAATGAGATAAGATAAGCATAGCTTTTCCTCTGACTTCATGGGTTTAGTGCAGTTTTATAGTCACTACTTTGGGAAATTAGCACCAAAATAGAGAGGGCCGACTAAGCTTTCTAGTATCTACTACCAGTCAAATTTTACTACAAAATAATCGATCGATACACAATTTGGTATAGGCGTTCCTGCTCTATACCCATTCCTAATTATTTACATTTGCCTAAGTTCGTGAGAAACCCTCATAGTGCGAGATTTACTCGTGCTTTAAACATTTTCGTATCAATCGTTGTTGGTTATTTTAATTTTCTTAGTTATCAATTTTTGGTGTTTTTAAGAATTTCTTATTTGCATTGAAATTTTCAACCAAAAATCTAATCAAATAAGAAAATCTTACTACATTTTATATTGTCAAATAATTCGATGTAAATTGACAATATATCCATAACTCAGCAAAATTTTCACATAAATGTTTATTCCATTGAATGATAATATTTCCTCAACATCAATTTAATAAATTATTTGAAAAAAAAAATGAAGATATTCAATTTATTACTAGTGCTGAGAAATACTTATTATGAAAATTATTTACTGGTGCTGAGAAATATTATTATGAAAAAGTTTGTATAATTTATCAAAAGGTTGATTTAATTCACTCAATTATTTTTTAATAATTTTGTTAACAATAAAATCTCCATTTTATTTACTTGCAAATATTAAGCGATCCATTCATCTACACATTCAGGTTATTTTCCCTATGTCATCTACATAATCCTATCTAGATAGGGTAAATAGAACCTTATAAATCGTTATTCGCAAACCTTTTTCGCCTTATTTATCTTTTTCTATTAAAACAAAGCTAAAATGTAGACTAAATGGAAATATTTAATATATTTCACTTACGTCTTTACTTGCACTTAACACTTTTTTTCTTGCTTACATCGATATTTTTTTTTATCTTAAAATATTATCTCTGCTTACAAGGATACAAATATATTAAAGGGCATACACAGGGTTTTACATGGGTTTTACGTACACAGTGCTCTTAATTGTTTTTATTACGAGCACTGTGTACGTAAAACCCATGTAAGACCATTTTATATTTTTATTCAAAACAGATTAAAGTTCAGTGTTTTTTTTAAGCCACAGTCGCGAAATCTAGTAGCAACATCAAAGAAAGTAAAAAAAATAGAAAAACGGGGAATAAGTTTCTATAACTTAAAAAATGGTGTAAATTAGTTAATAACATTAGGTAGATTTAAAAAAAAATATATGTTCAAGGTATTTATTTACTTAATTAAATGACTTAAGTAAGTAAAATACCAAAAATCGCAATTTGTAAAAACCGTGCGTCAGAAACCAGAAGAGAAGAAAATCCGTTAAAATCAATTACAATGCAAAAAGTTTAAACAATAGTGTAGTTGTAGATTCATTACTGAAAATGAAGTCACAAAAAAGAAAAAAAAACACATATTATGATAAATGCACACGATAAAACCGATGTTCAAATACGGCATAACGGACGGATTCAAACACAAACAGAACTTCGAAGTATAACTGTATTATGCACTCTACATATACTCAAATTAATCAAATTGCTTTGTCTGGTTGCAGAAAGGTCGAAACACAATGTACTTATTTTTTATGCTCAACGTAGTACGAAAATGACAAATAAAATTATCTATATAATATATAGCCCAAATTATCTTAGTGGCAAATTTAAAGATTTGTCTGCTCACGGCCTTGGGCTACGATCTGAAAGTTCACTCACCCTACTTATTCCTAAACATACCTCTACCACTTACGAAAAATCCTTCACTGTCCAAGCAGCAAAAATTTGGAATCACCTGGATCCTGACATCAGGAAAATCAAGTCTCTACATATTTTCAAAGATCGAGTAAAAAAGACCTGGATCTCCTGAAATCTTTTCCTTGGTATCCTATGGTTTCCTATCTTTCCCATCTCAAATCATGTCAATATTTTGTTTTCTTTTTTAATTTACTTTTGAATTTTTTAACATTTTTTTTGTCTAATGTGCTATGAAGAATTTTCATTGTAAAATCTCTTACAGTCTGTCAACTAAATTTCAATACAAATTGTTATGGTTGACTGGAAGAGATTGCTCATGTAAAAATAAGTCCGCCATATGTACTATACATAAAAGTTAATAAATAGATAAATAAATCAAATTACCAGTTATAAATTCCCATTTCTCCTTACGTGTCCAATTACATGTATATCGAGCATGACTATATACTGAGATAAAATACAAATGGATCGCGGAAATTGAGGGATTGCTTCAATTTATCAACAAGCTATGAAATACATTGCAGTTTCTAACATTGCATAACCGCAAACATATTTTGCCGATTTGAGCGATATTTGGACGTCACTTAAAGCTGATTCCACACATGCGAATACTATCCCTATCAGAACCATGCTCGAATAATTTCAAGACATTTAAATTAACTTAAAATCATCAACATTTATTTTGTTCATTTTATTTTTCTATGGTTAAACAGATTATTAAACAAAATAATGGTTACGAACAAAGGCTGATGACCTGTTCATATTCTAAAATATAAATGTTCTAACTAGATGTAAGGTAATAAAATCCTCTTTCACTGTAAAACTAAAAAAATTATATTTATAAAGAATAAGTGTGTATAACAGTTAAGTAAGCCGATTAAAAGGCTAATTAAATAAGTAGCACATAAAAAGAAAACTTTCTGCACAAACAGAAAATAATCACTAGTTACATCTTTGCAGCCTCTTGACATGAAAAGGAATATATTAAGTTAAGACCCTTGGTTCGTTCCAATTTAAATTTTAAGCAAAGACGTGTTACTAAAACGATAATACTAAGATAAGTATGTTTTTATTCACAGAGAAAAATACCGTTTAATGAACACCATTTGAATAAAAATTGTATATTTTTTAAAAATTATTCCATAAATGAATCTTTTATGATTCTTTGGTAACCCTAGTTAGGTGTTTTACATCGGTTCTAAATATAATTTCAGATCTGCCTATATTCAAATAAAGTATTGAATTATTTAATAACATTAAGGGAAATATTCTTTCGATCAGTCACGATATTTTCATATTTGCTTTTGCGCATCACCGTAACTTAGATAAAAAAAACTAAGAAAGAAAGAAGTATTAAACTAAATTTGGCTCGTGTTTCTTTATTGTTATCTTTCTCATTAACTTGCTTTTCAAATATCATTAATTTCTGCTATTTTACATAGCGGCAATATATTTTCTGTTACAAGTTTCGATTGCTTTTTGCAGAAGAAATAATTAAAAAATTATGTTTGCTTGCATTCATACGCACGTTTGGTTTAAGTAAGACAAATAATCTTTCAGGTTTTTACCACAGGATGAAAATTATTAAAGTGAAAGAGCAATAATACTAATAATATTTTTTTTATTTAATGAAATGTTATTTAAACTACAATCTAATATGTGCATATATATATATATATATATATATATATATATATATATATATATATATATATATATATATATATTACGGACTTATTACTGTATAAGATAGCTTAGTACGCAATTAACGTATAGATCTTTTGGAAAATAACTCTAACCCAAATATAAATTTATATGCCAAAATTATAATTTATGGTAATAAACGATGTAACGTAAATAAAATAAGTTTACTTAGTTGTGAAAAATTATTTATATGCTGTTACTCTAATAAGTTGATATATTTTCACTACTTCAAAATAAAACGTTTCCAGTATTTCTCTGACTGAAAGTAAAAAGATAAAACGTTTTCGTAGAAAAAACCGATTGTCATAAAAAAGAGATGGGCCTTACCAAGCTCGAGATTGTTGTAATTCATAATACTGCCATATGTTATTCAGATTGATTTGATTGAGTTGCCAAGACCTAAATTATTTTCTTCGCTTTTAATCTACATTCAAATTGTATTTATAAATAATGATTAGCCATACTTTACTTGTACCTTCATTAGGTTTCGATAGACCTTTCCCATGATAGGTTCCACTCAATGCTAAACGTCTGTCAGTAACCACTATTTAATAGACTAATAGGATTTTTGTTACCTCTATGAAAAAGTACTTTCACAATACCTAATGTTCACATATCAAAATATTTCTTTAAAGTAATAGTAATTCAGAGTAACGGCAAATACATGAAAAATTTTCACTAGAGTTAATGAATAGAAGGGTTGGAAAATTGAAAAAATATTGTCAACTCGTCTGCAATAATTTTCTTCATTATGTTTGTAATTTTCTTATGCAATGAAAAATTGCAAGGTTGATGCGCATACGGATGTTTAGTTATTATGATGAAATCAGTATCCACACAATTATTTTAAAGCAATAAATAGTATATCAAATAAGTGTGTATTCATTAGTCTGATAAGATTGATCCAAAAATTCGAGTGAAATTAAATCAAGATTCGAATGAAAAATTAAAAATCCAGAGTCATCAATCACATTCATTCAAACTCGAATGGAGTTAAGTATATGCAAAGATCTTATTTGTGCGCCCAATACCATCTACAAATATTTTACACTACATGTAGTTATCAGGGTTTTGTTACTAGTAGCGGCAGTGACGAGCCAACCCTTTCTTTGTCCTATGTTACCTTAAAAAAAGTGCTCTTTAGAAATATAATGGAAGTCACCTGCCTCCCACCGGCCTAGAGTGACCTTCGCCTCTCAACTTGCAACTTGTTTTATTTCGTATATATTAAAAACATTTTAAAGAGGTTTTTAAAAAAAAATAGGAAACAAGGAACATGTTAACTTCTGCTTTTTTTAATTATTGTTTTTTTTCTGTGTAAGTAAGTAGTAGAATGAAAAAAATTGTTGATTTTTTATCTTCAATCAACACACCTGCTAATCTTTTATCGCAGGAAGATGATCGCCAACTAGTTGTTTGTACATGTCATGCTTTTTTATGGATTTAAATATTTATACATTAAAATCGCGTTTATAGTACTTGTTACACTTAAGTAATCAACAAAAACCGCACATCTGTAGGCTGACATAATCAAACATTTCAATGGCTGTACGTTTTATCTATTTAAAGTAATATTATAGTAATTAATTTGTATTTACCTTCTACTTTACTAAAATATATGACACCTATAGTACATTTAGCAAAAAGTCAATACCTTTTCTAATTATATTCCAATGTGATTATTCATACTTCTTATGATATTCGTATTTTAATGAGAATAAAACAATTAAAATACAATAGAATACATAGGGGAACGTAATCAAATATAGACCTATATATATTTCTAAATTTATATTTTGAAATACTTATGATCATTCCATTAGAATGTTCATATTTGTTAAAAAATTTAGTGTTACAAAAATTTGTTAATATACCTTACATTATTACTTCCACTATCTCGCATTAAATTCAATATAATTAAAGTCTATATAAATCATCGGTCTAATAAATTCTCGGTCTAATCTTCTAATAAACAATCGGTCTTATATATAAACATTCGTGGGAATGATATATTGAATGTATTGCTTGGCTTTCAATAAACGGATAGTTATATATAATATCGCTAGAATATTGCTTTAATCTAGATCGAGATAAGACATTCAACAATAACACATCGAGGGAACGACATACTTTCTCCTAAGTATTTTCTATTGGACTATTTTCATGTTCGTATCTAAGGAATTGCTCCATCCTGAATATGGTTCGACAGCTACTTAAATGAAATTGCTTGATTACTCGACTGTGGTACTTCAAAAATTTAATTGATTTACCTCCACTTCATTTATTATTTTTTTAATTAGATTGGAAATCGAATGTTTCTATATAGCTTTATTTAAAAGGATAATTAGTTTTACGTAAAATAATTTAGGTCAACAATTCTTAGGTGAATGTAAAATTATTCGCGATTTATAGAAAAAAATCCTGCTGCATAAATATTTAATAATTACAGATCAAAACTATAGAAATTAATTAGTTCAAAATCAAAGATATTATTCTACACACTTACTGGATATTGAGAAAATATCTTTAATTGACATAGAGTAATTTATTTATTACCGAAACTTTAACATTCACTGTCATTTAGTGCGTGCGAGTGTGTTACTAGGGCGCAGGTGAGTGTGCCTTATATGCTTTACCTGTCTCAATTTACAAAAGAGGAGAGCCTTTAAGTCGCTTCGCATCCGACGGAGAATCTAAGGATTCTTTAATGTATTTACCCCGTTTGACAGGACGAAAGTACTTATTGTAAGAAAAATGAGATTTTTTGGTGGAGTCAATCAATCAGAATTTTAACCTTTTTAAGAAAAGCTTGTTTCAACTGAATTTATGTAAATATTTAATTACAATGCTCTTCAATTCTATTCTTGGTACAAGAGTTGAAATGTTTGCAGCGGAAGATAATGGGGGGAGAGAGAGAGTATAGTATTTCAAAACATGTACCGGCCTGTTAGCCTGTCCCCATACTTTCTGCAATATACTTTTCTCAAATGTACGTTATGTTGTCGACAAATACTAATTTACTGCATTCCATACCTTTATATCATTCAAGTTTGGAAAATTTCTCTTAACGACGTAAATTTGAAGGCTATATGTATATATATATATATATTTTTTTTTTTTTTTTTTATTTTAAGGTGGACACTTACAAAAGTGACTTGTGTATTGATTTAAAAATAATTATAATGTAAAATAAAAAAAAATGTGGAATATATGATAAAACTAACTAATTTGGAACTGCCTATTCTGCTTTATAGATGGCTATTGAATCTGTTATTAAAATGAAACTAGATACTTAACGTTGATATACCAGCTCATATATAAACCAAATAAAGACAAAAATATGAAAACCGTAACTTTTTACTTTCATACTGTCAACAAAATCCCGAAAAATTTATTTGTTCGATTATTTGTATCGCGACTACCTTGCATTGACAGACTTTACACGTCACACATAATATTCTACTTTAATTAGATTTCAAAAAATTACGCTAAAATAATACTTGGGTGTCGAGGCTAACCAAAATGTATCATGGAAATATAAAAAAATTCGAAGGACATTGATAAATATGAGCAGTTTATATTTTTCCAAAGGAATAGATAAATAATTTGAATGTCAGAAAAGACTGAAATATAATTAAAGAAGAAGAAACTAAACCTTAAAGGAGGAAGAAAATATTTCTTGTATTATTATTATTATTTATGAATTAAAGGCGCCTTAATTAAGAACCAAGAAAATGTGATTTTTTCCTTTTTGGAAAGATTACTTTTTTTTGTATAAATAGGGAAAATTCTTCTATATGCACCTACAGACTAAATATTAATTATTAAATAAATATTTTCGTATAAACTAAGTAGAACCGAAGCTCTTCACTAGCATCTGTATAGCGTAAAACACATGTCTCACAAATAATAAAAACAGCATCTATTTTGGTGACGAAGAGAATTCTAAATTAAATTTATAATTTTCTAAACCGCAGAATAGAGATGGATGAAAACGAGCCTGGTGTTACTAAAATAGAAGGTGACTTGAAAAGTTAGTATTTCTCAGAATATAAAACGCAAACAATTCGGAGATTTACAATCAAGACCCATAATGCAAAAGGGAAAAAAGATGTATTCATGCACGCGGATATTATCTTTTTATAAAAACCGAACTTTAAACACCGGACATACTTGTAATTAATGCGAGTTTCTAATTGTTTTACTCAGTTTATCGTCAACACTGCACGTATATGATTATTAAAGCAGCAATATGCCGCTACTAAATATATATCCTAGACAAGCGTACAGAACTCGCGGTAACCACAATATCCGCAAATATTTAATGAATCTTTATACAACCTTATATATCTTTAGGAGAAATATCAATACTTATATCGCCTTTTATAAATCCGAATAAATTAATTAATGAAACAACTGCATCTATAGACATTGTAGCTCACCAATTTGATCACCAGGATATTTTTATAGGATGTTGAACAGTGAAATTGTGAACATAACGCAAACCGCGTTTTAGTTCGGGTAAAATAAATAGTTGAAAATTATCTGAATGTTAGACAGCATACATTACCATATACATACTTAACTATATATATTTATAGATAGCATAGGATAATGCCATGCTATATTGGAATTTATTATAAATTAATTCAGGAAAATATTACAAAATTTATGCATTTATTATGTTTTAAAAAACAAATTTCATAAGACAAATGTTGCACCCATTTGAAATAAATGTGAAATAATAAAGACTTTCGCTTTACCAATACACATAAATGTAATAGATATTTAGGTCAATAACAAAATATTTATACGTTAATACTCAGTCAAATATGTGTCGCTACTGCATTAAGATACATCATTAAACATATTTAAGGACGTGTCTTTGTAAATTCCGCCTTTTGGTTACGGTTGTTAAGCTGTTATATGCCGTCTGCTTCTAATACTGTAAATCTACGATCTAGTGTGAGTTTTGTTTTTTTTGTCTGATGTAAGATCTGACTTCAAATTACAAAATAACATTCAAGTTTTGCATTCAACAATATAAGAGGCTCATTTGAGTACATCCAATATATAAATTACGTCTAAATATGAATTTCAAATTCAGACATTTTGAGAACTTTTCAACAATACTAGATATTTTCGTAACTTTCTGATTGTAATATTTTCACAATATATTTTGTTATTTTCAGATCATTATCGTCTCTGTAAATAAATTAGATGTAAATTGAAGTTGATACTTACGGATGAGGAGTCAAAATTGTTAATTTGTATTAAAAACTATTTTGATCGGGTATAAAATAAATGTAATCGTTAACGTATATTTCCATGATATTTGTTACGAACTTTTTTTTATGTTTAATATATTTCCTCTTTATCTATTTTGGATCACATTATACTTAAATTTACTCTTAGTATATTATGAAATTAATGATCTGGCATAAATTCGTATTTTCATTCAGCACATTTGGACATAAGGTTTTTAAATAAGAAGTGGGCATAAGCGCAGCAAGAGATTGCGGCTGCGACTGAAATTGTTAAAGTATATTGCACCCGTTCGTAAAAATATTGCCGATACACAGGTTCTAAATATAATTGTTTATGTATATCACAACCACTTGCCCATAAACATAGAGCTCTCTAGACATAAATTCCTGATCTTGCATGAATTGAAACTAGTAGTCGTGCCGTACGTTTGCTTATGTTATTTCTCACGTTATTTCTTATGCACAATTGTCTGCTCTAAATATTAATAATAATTATTATATAAACTGCCAAACTATCTATGTTCTTGCCAACACTTTCACGCTAACACTTACACGCCAACACTTTCTTGCAACACAAGTTGCAAGAAACTGCTAGCGTGTATTTAAAAATTTATAATTTTGCATTTTAATGATCTCTTACCTTCTCAGTATTACGTTGATCTTACAGAATTATCCAAAATCATGGTATAAGTAATTACCAAAGAACCAATTTTTATTAAATATAGTACAACAAATAACAAATAAATTAAAAACACACAACGAATAAAAGAGACAGCACATAACTAGGGATAAATCGTAAACCACCATTCAGCTCTGTACCCTATTCCTGAAACGGCCTATAGCAGCAAAAAACATCAAATCGATGCGTATCTCATAATATTTCGTTGAACAATATAAGAGAAAGAAAGGCAGGTCAATGCCGCAAGATATTCGTGCACGCTTTCGGCAGATGAAATAAACTGAATAACAGGCACCGGTATAAGTGCAACTAAATTTAATATTTAATTATAAATATTTAAAATAATCAAAAAGTACCAAGACAGTGCGCATCTCAAATATTGTGTTGAACAATGTGAGTGACGAAAAACAGAAAAACAGATGAATGCTGCAGTATATTCGTGAACGCTATAGCCAGATGAAATAAACTATAACGTTCAATTATATAACAACCAAAAGTAAAAATAACTACTAAACTCATAATTGTATATAACATTAAGATATGCATGTAATGACTCAATAATTAAAAAAATGCATAATGCTAAGAAATTGCTGTTGCAGTTGATAGGAATTACATACAGTCATGATCGTTATAAAATCTGAAAGGTAAAAGGTAAAGGTAATACACATTAATTTTGTAATACTAAAATACATGAAACTTTTTTGTATTTTCAATATAAGTAACTTAATACCAAGGACAGATTACCGCTTTTGTTTAAAATATTTTACACAGTGAAGAGCTGGACAAAATCAGAATACATTCCATGTGTTGAAAATGTTAGGAATGCATTATGATAAATCTCAGTGCCCCGCAGTCTTTTTGAAAGATGATAAACCAAATTGTAATGTTATATATATAGTTTTGCTGAGATCGCGCACGAATGAAATACTTTCAAGCATAATTCTGTCTAGCCTATATCTATGCACGAGAGGGGAGCCTACACCAAAGCATAGCATCACTTCAATTTACTTACATTGAAATATAATTCATTGTACAGACATCATTGGAATAATGAGTACATATTACGTTGGCTTAGTTTTAACAACTAAGAAGAGTTTTAAATCATCGACAAGCAGAAAGCAAAGAGCAGTGCTGACAACTGAGGGCAAGTCATGTATTATAATGAGAATGAAAAGTGGACTCTCAGAGTTTCAATTTGAGGGACCAAATTAGCTCACTTACCAACTTAAACTAGATCCAGGACTTAGCTACTTTGGACTAACTTTCAGCTCAACCTCTAAACGTCAGGACTAAGCAATTGGAATCGAAATTCCAATAACTGAGGCTCTACTTGAACCCATAATACTATTCAGGAACAGCAGATCTTCAAATCTTACGATTTAGGTAGGCGGCATATTTGCAGTATCATAATTTGTGGTCAAAGTCTAAAATTGTCCTAAGGTTATGGAAACGTTTAATAAGAAGTACGTTTTTTTTCAAAATCTCATGAGAATCGGTTAAGTGAAAGTAGTAAAGTAAGTAAAGTAGTAGAAAAATCTATGACAAAATTTAAATAAAAAATAATAACATACGAAACGTAAAGCTAAATAAAACCACCCATAAACGTGCCTTAAATATATCCATACATATTTATCTACTTATTTAATTTGTTAGTTTCTTGCTCACGTCAAGACAAATCAAACGAGTTCAAACTCAATGAATTTATTCCACATCACTGAAGCGTTCTTTTCACGACCTTCAGGTTCCATCATCGAGTTCTGATTTTGCTAAGGAATAAATTTATGCCGCTCTTAGTCATTTCTATTAGATTATATTTAGGTCTACGTCACGCAAATTTCATCACAGTCTCTATATTATTCGGTATTGAGGATTTCTATGGTATACCTTAAATTTACCTGGTCAGATTTTTACCAAATTGTCACAGGATTACATTAGGAGAAAAAAAATAATCATCCAAATTTATTAATTTGTTTGTAAATACTGGAGATATCACACACAAAAAAATAGAGTTGAACTTAGAACTTCTTCCATTTTTTATGTCAATTAAAAAAGTCTGGTGCGTTTTGATTAAGACAAGGAAAAAAGACAGAAAAACATGGTGGCGATTTTGTACATTTTTAATGGCATTTTCTGCTATTTTTTTTATCTCATGTCAAGACAAAAATTAATAAATAATTTATTTACATATTAACAAATCATTAATTTAAAATAGTATTAACACTTATGACAATAATAAATACTCGTGAACACTATAGTGAATTTAAATGTTTGTAGTCTAAATATAATATTAAATGCAAACATAAATATATAACTATATATATATATATAAATATACACATACGCATATACACACACACACATATATATATATATATATATACACATATAACTATTTTAATTTGTTAACATAATCATCAACGAGCTCCATGCGTTTCTTATATCTGATTTATAAAACCGTTGAACCTCTTTTAAAAAATATTTCCTATTAAATATTACATTACTATTAAATATTACATTTCATTTATATATTACACATAATTTTCTAATTTTTTTTAGTGAACAAAAAAATTTACACTTTTTCCTATTTAGAAGTTTTGATTGTTTGTAATATGTATTACTTTTCTTCATCACAAGGTTTTTTTAAACCTACTCTGCCGTTTTAAAACATTTTTACAAAAAATATCGATATCAGTCAAACACCCAATTGCCGATTCGTATCACATATAAAAAGTTGGAGACAAATTGTATTCTAAGTGCTTTTCTGTGTGTACACTTGTTTATCTAAAATTGAGAAATACCAAATTGATTATATTTCCAAAAATCTTTTGGAATCGACATGAATATGCAGATAATCATGTCGACCTGTATATTGTTCTAAAGGTTGTTACGTTTAGATGAATACTACCAACATTATTATTAGCTGTTAATATCGAGTTTTGAATATTTGACCTAGTCAATTTTTTTCTTCAAACCTTAGAACCATTATTTGGTCTGGGTTACGCTAGACCTCAATAATCTTACCAGACTTAATTTCTACTTATATTAATTTAAAATTTATTTTTAGTGTATACAATAAACAAAGTATAATAATTAAAAACTACCGACATTACTTTCCCGCTTTGAAATTTAAATATTTTTCACGATTCAAAGCATTATATATGTCGAAAACCGACTAAAGGACCAGGAGTAAACCGTGCTTATAGAAGAATGCTTAACGTGTTTAACGTTACCAAATTTTAAGACATGCATTACTTAGTCCTAGTCACTACAAATTTTGCTCAGTGGCAAAAGTTCAAAATAACTTAAATTAGTTTGAAAATTGCCCCGAGTGCTAAAAGCTTTCACATTAGGTATTTGGGTCGTACGCCACTTTATGGTTCCGTTTTAACAGTTTGATGGAAAATTATTACGGACGTGGAGCCAGTTTTGTTTTGAGTTTGGCTATTGAAGATACTACAAAAGTTTTCTGGGAGCTTCTTTCTGGTTTGACTTCTTTTTTCATGATAAAATAACTGTCCTTCCATAAACATTAATACAGTTAGGGCGCATATAGAGTAAATTTGCCTCGCATTAAAATTTAATAATTTATTTTTAACATCTTTAAATGATAATATATAGTAAGAAGAATATTTTCTAACAGTGAACATATACATGTCCATCATATTTTTAACAAATTTATTAATTTTCTATTTGCACTACGAAAATATATAATATAAAAACGAATTGTAATCAATTTCTCCTTACTACTAAAAAGTTATTGAAAATTATCGATTATTCTACTGTTAATTTAATATTAAATAAATAAATGAAATGTAATTTTGATAAAAAATGTATTCAAAACTTAAAAAATTAACTGGAAACCTACCGTTGCTATTTGTTGGAATAATATTTTACACCTAAATATCAGAATTTACTTAATATTTTTGCTTTTTCTCTAGAGAGTTAAATATAAAAGAATATTCGCAATTGGTTATTTTAAATTGTCTTTATGTTTTAAGTAAAAATTGTATGTAATTATTAAATCGACCATAATAACTATTAGTATAGCAAATAATTTCCAATACTGAATACGTGTTAAAACTTAAACATTCAAATCGCAAATTAATGCAGTCGCTGTCATAATTTTTAAATTGCTACTTAATGCGGTGTACATCTACGTACAATAACTAATATTTTGAATTGCATATCTGTTGTTTTGTACTTTTATTAATTTTAATCATGTCTGTTGGCTGGACAGTTGACTGGGACAGTTAATTTTAGGGTAAAATGGAACAAAGCCATAATAATTTTACGATTCGAATATGTTTCGCTAAGTGTTTTATGAAATTTCGATAAGCAAATATGGCATAATTTTCTTAACGTTTAAAGATGTGGCAGTTATTGTCCATACATTTTAAAAATGCCAATAATATTACTGTCAGATTTGTATGATATTTATTTTTAAAAATCAATCACTACTGCTCTCATTGACGTAAAACTTTCGAAGTGTGAATAGCCCAAGTTTCCAAATTGCCACTGGCTAAATATCTTGCGTTGTTTATTTTTTGAGACATAATTTAACAATATTAATATGCAAATTACTTCGCTGATGTAAATGATTTTGAACAAATACAGGCAAAACTATTGGAGGAATGCTAATAATATGTGGAGTAGAATTATCGGTCATAAAAATCTTGGTTCCAAATATTTCTGCAACTGCATTTACTATTTTTTAGAGATAAATTGCGATTATAGTTTTAACTCAAAAATGCGTGGTATAAAAGTGACGATGTCCGAAATGAACCGAGTCAATTTATTAATCGTCATTAAAAGAATTGTCATTTTCATTTCAAATGTGTTTATAAAAATTGGATAGATAGATAAAAAACTAACCACTTATGTTATTATTTGAATGAATCGAGAGAAATTAAATGTTCTTCAAAGGAGATAAATATTGAATTGCGCATTTTAATAACGTTCTGCGCATTATTAGTAAAATAAATACATATTAAACAATTTGGGCAGTATCTATACACACATCCTTCTGAATAAGTTGCCTTCTAAGCGCGAGGCTTATAGTTAATATAATGTCAAATCGCTTATAGTTAATATAATACAAATTGCATAGTGTAATAACGAGGAATTAATTTTTTGGATAAATGTATATCACACAGTTGAAGTTTGGCCATGGTTCGTATTGACTAAACGACTAGTGTCTAACATTTTTTTTTCGAACTGAAATTATAAATATTTGCGCCACATCAATTGAGCTTGCAATTATACTTAGAAGTTCTTTCTACACGTTTTTTTGTGCTCACTACACGTAACACTTTTACGCATTCCAAATACGTTTCACCACATATTTTTCTCCCATCAACATACTGACATTTAAGGTGAGATAAAACGACCTATAAAATATAATACTATAGTTTTGCAAATGAAAAATGATTAACTTGTTGCAATTTTAACTGCCACTAAGGTTCCGCACATGAAGTTCAATTTTGTGATTCGTAGCAAAGTTTGAAAGGAAATGCGTATTAATGTTTTATTTATTATATTTTCACCAAAAATATGTAGGTGAAATTTATTTTTAGAATTTCGTAACGGCAAAATGTGTGGTGTGCCATATCTATTTTTCCAAGATTCGTTTTGGTAATTACGTCAAAGTAATTTTTCTAGCAAATTACTAACCGGAATTTCTAGCTTATATCTCTTCCTAATAAATGTTAAAAATCAGATTGTTATTTATTTTAAGTTACGTCATATTATGTAATTTAAAATCCGAATTGATAATGCAACTTACTTTTCCGCGCTTTGCAAATTTCGTCAAATGTATAAAGAAGCGCAGAAAAGTAAGCAGCGAGGCACAATATGACCAGTATATCTGGATATTTATATTCTTTTTACTATTAATAATAAAAAGTATGGTTGGAATTGATTGAAACCGATACGTCTTACTTAGCGGCAAAGCCTAAAAAATAGGTACAATCAGGTATGTCTTCAAAAATAACTCCCAATGACATAACGTTAGAGCTTAGGACAGCGTGTCCAATAATATGTATAATTATGTATTTGCCTTCTAAATTAAATATCGTTATAGCACATATTTTATATTTTTGTTTTTATCCCTAAAGGATACTAACATATAGTATTCCTTTCATTTGGCAAAATTATCTTGACAACGACTTGTTTTGAAATTAATAAATTAGTACGATTCATTCGTCATTGTGTGGGTTTAATAACATGAGTGTACTAATTTTGTTTTGCACAAGTTTAATTTTCTTTCTTATTGTGTTCGCAATTTGTTCCATTTATTTTAGTCATCAGCTCGGTGGTAAACAGAAATATTCTGAAAATAAATAATTAAAGTGTTTATTTCTACATCACTGTTCATATTGCGTCGAATTTTATTTGTTAGTCTGGTAACTTTAAGAGCTGTTTATTAAATAAGAAACATATATTAGCAGGACTGAAATGAAGAAAGGTCCAGCAAGGATATGTGGTAACAATGAAATAAATGTATTGTTTCTCTCTCTCTCGTAAAATAGCTGTTGGATTTATTATATTCCTTTTAAATAAATTCAACAGGCATTAAATTAAAGGTTGTAGTTTAAGAGATTCAAAGGTTGAATATATTTGGCGTTAATTTTGTAGAAATTCATTATTCACAATTAAATGAGACTACGTGATGTAGTATTATTTCTTTCTTTCAGATCTTAACTACGACCTAGGTTTTTTTGTATTATAACATCTTCAGGTGGACTATTATCAAGATCTTTGCTAATTAATATTTGCTAATAGCCCACCTGAAGATGTTGTAATACAACGAAACCTAGGTCGTGGTAAAGAACTTAAAGAAAGTAGAAATAATACTACATAACGTAGTTTCATTTAATTGTGAGATTCAAAGGTATAAGTTACAATATAATTTATGATGAAGTACCTCTCTCAGATAAGATACCTCTTTCAGTCATATTTCAAAATTAATCTCATAATAACAACGGGGTTGTTTAATCGTCTTTACTATAGCCTTATGATAAAATTTCAACAAGACTTTCCCTATACAAGTTTAAATAAAGCTAAATACAATCACGAATCAAACAGCTTTATGTCTCTCGCGAATTAAACGATTCTGTCCTACTAACGACGACCCTTCGCATACTTCCTTTAACGCCAATCTTTGCGCTTAATTTCATTAATTTATTAAGCGACTCTCTGATGTCTTTGCGTATCGTTACAACAATGAAACCGAACTTAATTAAGGTAAAAGATGGATCAAATTTAGAAGAAAATGTTTTGAATTTCATTTTAAATCGTGTACATTTTATATTTGGCTTGTTACGATTTGTTTATACGAGTAAATCTTTCCGAAAAATGTAACGTTTTATCGTAATAATAAAACTGTTTACTTTCATTGATGTATCACATAAAATTGGTTGTGCACATATCGTGCACGAGTGTAATATCTATTAACTCAGAAATATATTTGCATACAAATGCAATGTTATTATAACGGTACTGCAAAGTTTATGTTTTCAAATGGCAGTACGATTGGAAAATGTAACCAAACATTAAACAATACACTAATTGTATATGAAAATGTATAGGTTTCGTCGCAATGAGTATGCAGATCTACAGCTCTTTTTCACTCACTGTGAAAACTACGTGTATCGCACTTAAGACGAAAGCTGACTGCTAATCAAGTGTATACTTGTTACATATATTACTTTCCGTATTTCCTTCCCGTGTTCTATTCAACTTGCCGTTCCATTGAGACGTCTGAGTTCACTCGGCGAAGCAAAATATCTCGATAAATATTCTTTTCAAAAATTCAACGCAAGTATAGTATTATTTTAAACACCTTGTGGCCCAATGTATATATATATTTATATATATATATATATATATATATATATATATATATATATATATATATATACATAAGTGTGCGTGCGGGTGAGCATACGTGCGTGCGTGCATGTCCGTGCATGCGTGCGTGTACCTTAAATTAAAAAAACTTCCGGATTCTTCCAAACAATTTTTTTCTCTTTTATGCTATATAAAAATAACAAACACATGGCAAATTGCTTTTCATTTCTACAATGCTTTATACGTTTCTTCAATTTTAAAATATAATTAAAGATTTAAATTGGACTTGTTTAATCCATATTAAATTTCCTGTCCTGAAATGTACCTTACGAATATTTGTGTGTCCATGTATGAAGGTAAATATGTTGTAAGTGAAAAGTCTTAAAATTAATTACTGTATATAACAATAAGCGTTTCAAATTGTTAAGATATCTTCATCTTCTTACCATAATCTACCTATTTACAAAATTATATGGAGGTCTATGAGTACTTGACGCACGATAAATGATAAACAAATAAACTGACTCACTTTATTTACTATTGTATCTATTAAAATAGTTACTGTATTAGTTAGGCTAGAATTTATTTATACTCCTAAAGGAGGAGCAGCCCCATTTTATTAGATAAACAACACTTGAGTATTTGGCACGTACTGGTATATATTTAAGTCTTTGCAAGATGAGATTTTAATTTTTAATTTAAGGTCATTTTATTTACACTCATTACGTGGGTATAAGTTATTTTGAAGTACAAATTTTGAGCATTCAACAATAAAAGGAATTTCACAATTACGTGATTTGACAATGAATAAATAATATTAAATTTATATCGTTAATTTGATTATATATTACGAGATACGAAAAAAAATTGTTATTAAAACTGTTATGATGCCCGTTATCTAACTAGCAGTTTATCGTCATTGAAAGAAAATCTGTGTAAATAATTAACATAGTTACGGTGCTTTCCCTCTCGGTATCTCATTAGGATTTCATTACATTAAAATATTTGTTCTCTAATTTTATATATTTAAAGATGTTTTAATTTTTTTCTTTTCACATTAATTGATTTCGTTGACATTTTTAAATAGCATATTGATAATGTGTATTTTTTGAACAAAACTTATTTCGACCCATAATTAGTAAATTAATGAACTTGGAAAATGAGACCAAAATACACAAAAAAAAAACGATAAGTGGAATATGGAGACGGCAGTATAAAAGTATGAGGTTGTGTTTTGAGACTTGGTGTGGGATATATGGACGTTTCAATCAATAACGACCCAAAATATAGAGCGCAGTTCGTCAAATATCACAAGAGCGTCCGTATTGATACTAGGTTAGCCCGCAAATAGTCTGGCTCTAAACTATGTTGAGAACCTGTGGTAACAGTTAAGAAAAAAGTCGCTATTTGACTCATTGGCCCTACAAACCAGCTTTATGATACATTTCAACAAGTTTAGAACAATACTGAAAGAGAAAAATGTAGTAACTTGATATTTTGATGCCGCACCGATGTCAGGTGGTTATATCAAAAAATGGCAACCAACCCGATTATTAAATTGTTATTACTGTATTACAATTTAATAACCTGGGGGGTCACTAAATTTATTATAAATAGCGAATAAAGACAAATCTCATCTTGTTTATGTTGTTTTATAAAGTTTCGTATGTCTGTAATTATTTTCCCAGTAATCAAATAGTGATTTACTTTTATACACACACATGTGTATATATATATATATATATATATATACATTTGTGTATGTATGTGTGCATACACGTTGTCCGGGAACAAGTGTTGGACAAAGAGAGACAAATAGTTGATTGTCGTGAGACTAAAACTTAAAAGACGACTCCTTTTAGAAAATTAAAAATAATATTCATAACTATTTGTCACCTTTTTCGTACACACGTTACTTGTGCATATTTTTCAGTACCGCTCGGGGCAATAACCCATGAACAGCTGCAAATTCATCGCCACTGCGTATAAATACCACACTGCGATCAAGTATTGGGTGTGTTAAAAAGAGAAGTTATGCGTAATATTGTCATTGTACTCAATCAGAAAAAATATTTCAGTCACAATTTATTTCCTTTATAGTCAACTAATATCGTCTTTCTTTGTCCATATTAAGTTATGTTATGATGGAGTATTTTAAAATCTAGGTTAACTTCATAAGTGTACAATATTGGCTAATTACTTTCAAATTATTTATTAATTAAAAAATGGAATAAAATTCGTCCTACAGTCAAATAGAAATTTTTCCCACTTATTAGAAAAAGAAAAATGCAGTAAATTCTTTTCCAATCCGGGCATCCATCATGTTTACAATATATTGAAAAATACACTGCGTTCTATATTTTAGAACCTTCATCAAAGGAAACCTCGTATGTTAATAAAATTTATTTTTATCGTATAGTTTAGTACGGAATCTAAATTATAAACTTCGATAATCCAGACATGAACGAGTGTCGTACAAAAAAATTTGGTCCTTAAAATAACTAGAAGATGGCTGTCTTTTTAAATAAACCATTTTAATTCAAATCTCTTTAAAAAATTATTAAGTTTCCTTTAAAATAATATATATAATTGTACTACATTTTATATTTATTTCTGTGCTTTTGTTTTTTTAGGGAAATCAAGCTGATAATTGAAAAGTGGATCCTTAAATACCTCTAATGCAAAGAATTATCCTCCGCTCACTGCTTCTCATAACGGTTTTTTTCTTTAATGATATAATCAAAAACTTAATGAAATTCACCTTTCCGACTTTTCATTGTCTTAATTTGTTGTTAAGCAAACTATGAGTTAATCCCTAGACAATATTCGTTAGGTTACAATTTACGTTAAACTTCAAAATAAATTACCAATCGTCACATCATATCAATATTGCAGGCTATGCACGCGATATACTTCTCATATATATGACAGTCTTTTACTTGAATATAGAGAAGAATGTTGATGATCGGATTTTGCGCTTTTTTTCAATTAGAAGTAGAAACAATAACAGTGTGTTCTCGGAAAATATATGAATTTTGCTGGTAACGCACAGACAATTTATCGAAGAGAAAAAAGCTATAATATTCTAGACATACTATTGGTGTTGCCATTGTTATCGATTCAACAATATGTTTATATATAAATAAATACATTTTAATGTGAAATTTGATAGTTAAGGCAATAAATCGTTGAAATAAGAAAGAACAAAAGTATATGACTTTATCTTCTTTCTTTTACTTTATGTTTGTTCTTTATTCGATTCATAAATTTCTCGATAACTTAATTTTCTGTATTTTATCGTAATTTACGCTCCTTTTTTATTTACGATATTGAAAGTTTTCTCACGAGGGATAAATATAATATTTACTGCTTTAAAAAATCGAATTACTCAAAATAATAAACATTAGCGTGTTTTTTGTTCAATCCTACCAATCTCTACTTTGAACATGTTATTCGGTATCCCACCAAAAAGAAATGTTCCAGGCAAAATTTTGATAATATTAAATATTTTTTTTCTAATAGATGTTTCTTCGCAACCTGAATTTTATTGTAAATAATAGGCTTTCAAAAATATATAATTCTACAAATTTTTAATAACAAAATATTTTAATAATTTTTTTTAAATTCCGCCACATCATTGAAACTGATAATTCCTCAGGTTGAAATTAAGCGGTTAAAATAATTAACACTAGTTTATTAGTTCGGCCAGCTTTCCATCGCTTGCACATGTCGTATTTCTCTGAAATATTCGAAATAATTAATCTTTAATATGGTCCATGCCTCTCACGGTTTACCAGATAATAGACGTAAATGGACTGAAAAATAGATTTGTCCAAATTCGGAATTTAATTTTACTTATTTAATTGGCTTCGAAACAATTTTTTTTATTTTAAAAATTGTATTTATATAAAAAATGTATTTATACTTAGTCAAGAAAATTTTATTACTAAGCGTAAAAATAAATAACTCTAAATTCATTGATTAAAATGTAAGTGGCGAAATCAAACATTTTTAATGACATGTTAGTATTTTGTTTCCTTCAGGCTCCACTTTCTAAAACGAGGCATATTTTTCATTGATGTGTTGTTAATGAATGATAAATTCGCACTATTGAAATGAAAATTGGGAGTCTAAATAGGAGTAATCTTAAGTTAGAAGTTAATTTTTCTTGCCTTTTCATACCTTAATTACAGGTTTTCAAAGTTATCGCCATGGAAGGTATTTAAGGAGTACTTAAGGAGTAGTGGAGTTCGTTTCTAAATATGCTGACAGCAATTGGACGTTTACACAGATTAACGAGCTATCGAAAAACGAGTTTGTGATTCGATCACCGTTATGTGTCAATTGAGTTGGATTACTTTACAGTGGAAATGTGATGAAGTTTCTTTTATCAAAGAATTATTAAAGGTGTAAAAAAAGTGAAATTCTTTTTATAAATTTCATTTAACCTTACGAAATTGTGGTGTAGATAAGAATTTCCTTTCAAAAGCATAGAACAATTTTAATTTTTATGAACTTATATCGAATTTTAATACAACGATTGTACAACGAACATTTCATAATTCAAATTTCGTATCCATGTTCGATTACTTTATTTTTGTGCGAGTAGCGTAGTCTTTGAAGACAGCCCCATCCTAATGAATGCTTGAAAGTGTTCCGTTATTTATTCGTTTCTAGGTCAGATATGAACCTTTTTTTTAAATTCTTTTTGTTTTGTTTAATTGTATCACTTTGTTCTTGAAGACATTTTTAATGTTGAGAGACATTTTTAATAAAAATATTCAGTCAAACGACATTATCCTTTTATGTTGGAAGATAGTTGTAATATTGTTCATTGATATGTTTTCTGTTTCCATAAAGACATTGTTTAATGAATATAAATATATCAAATATTACGAATGAAATGTTTTAAATTGTTTAAAAATTTTACCAACAGGAAATACGTAGGTTCTTCTTAAAAATGAAAAAAAATTAATTTTGATTTGCATTATGTTCACTAAATTCAATTAATGCGAGGGTTGCAGTTTTTTATAATACTATGTTATTTTATATAATGCACACAGGAAACCAGCAAATTATTATTTATATCATTTTAGGTTTATATATTTATTTACTTGTTTGCGTACTTTAATGTATAAAAATAATATATATATGGTGGACTTACTGCTATAAAAGCAATCTCCTACAGCTATTCAATACAACAGTCCAGCCACGCCCGATGAGCTGCCGAGAATTTAACCCGGATCTCCGCGATGCATCGAGCCGTCAAAGGTTATATGTCTTGTAATCAACGCAAGCCACCGCAGTGACGACTTAGGCGACTATGTATACAAATATTTACGCGTTTGTGAGAATTTGTTCTTCATTTCATTACGAAATTTTGAATGCCGGAAGATATAAAAAGGAGAATTATACGAATATTATGCAGAAGCTAGAGGAAATTAATATATTACCCTCTAATTTATGCTCCTACCAATAAATATTATTGTCGCGAGGGAAGCGTACCCCACTTATTTTCCTACTTCAAACCACCTAATTTCTAATAGGAAAGAAGTTTATTTTATATAAACATTTAACAATGAATACCATAATGAGACATGTAAACACATCTGTTTCTCGAAAGTTTATTAAGCGACACCTTTGGGTTGGTGTATTATATTATTTTATTAAAAAATGTTTGAAACTTTTTATGTGGCACATTTTTCGTTCTATTTAAAAAAAAATTAATTAACCTAGTTAAAATTATAGCAATACAAACTATGAATAGAAAATTATTGATTGAATGAATTTAATATTCAAGAAAATGCTTCGCATTTTTTCAACTATTACAATTTTCAATTATTCAATAAATGTATTAGCGCCTTCGGTTAAAATTTTTTTCGAAAGAAACTCGAGTTGATTTGGCTCGTGAAAAAATTATGTTTTACCTGGACTATAAATTTATTCATTCGCACAGCCATAACAGGTAACAATGATATCCGCCAGCCTCCAGCGCCGCACTGCTCGCTTCAGGGTCCGTGGATGCACTGGCCAATTGTAAGATAATTATTTGGCCGACGTTATTCTCACCTGTGCGTTATCGCACAGGTGAAAATAACTTTGGTCGAGTAATCATGGCCAAATAACATAACTTCTATAACACAAAAATATATTAGAGAAGCCATGTTGCATACTGATAAAACTTATGATAATACTTTCTATTTTATGTATTATCTAGTTTTAATACTTTGAACTCTGGGTAGCGTGGCGGTTACCAAATGCGGATTATATTTTGTTTTTCTTCAATAAATGTTATCAAAATTTGTTTTTTCAGTTACAAAATACAAATCACTTAAATTAAATACTTATTTCACAGACAGACTTAGCTAACTTTTTTCGAAATATTCAGTAAGAAATAAAATACGGTTACCCCTAATTTAATTCTTCTAATAAAGATCTAAAAAAAATAATTTATATGTCATAAGGAATATTATTTTAAAGGGTTTATTACGAGGATTTTATTTTCCAACTAAGGTTTCCAGAATATCCTTCAACAGGTTCGATAAAAATGAATATTAATTTCTGTACTGAATAAGTTTAGGGCTAATAACTACTATAAAATGAAACCATATAGAATTCATATAATAAATTTGTATCAAAACTTGTTTTTTTTTCGTTGCTTAAAACAATACACTCCTTGCATTTCGATGTTAATTTTAGTCGTCTTTTAGGAAGTGGTAGTGGTGGTCAGTCTTGATCTCCTATTTGGGATACGAAAACTTAAAGGATGAAATATTTTCATAATTAATAGCGTAATTAATTATGAAAACATTATTTTATCCTTTCGGGTTCGTATTCCAAATAGGAGATCAAGACGACCTATCACTCCATAAGATTCCGTGTAGAAGATACTATTTTTGTACTTCTTAAAAGGATTACAACTTTATTAACATCTGTACAGAAAAAAAGCCAAAATATTTTATTTCATTTTAAAAAAGGTTACCTTTTCTAGTTAAGAATTCTCCGCCGAAACGCAAGGTGTTGAAATATTCAAAGAACATACGAAAATTTACTCTTGTTATGTACATATTTATTATAGCACAGATAAGCAAAAACACCTCCAGATTTTCGGAAACTTTAAGAAGTTTTCTAGTTTTGTATCAATAGCTAGAACACAAAAATATTTCCATTGAAATTTTAGGAGAACAAATTATATATTCAATTTTGTTATATAGTGTGTATTTAAAAGGGTTATTTATGCGGATCTCCAAAACATTTTTTTTCATATTTCTAAATGTGTATCTTTAGAGATATAACAAAAATACGCAAAAAATATGTTCTCACTTCTTTATTCCGCAACTTATCCTACTTACCTTAAATAATGAAATTATGAGTTTTTAAAAGTCCATCAAATAATTGCAAGAAAACTATCACGGTGATTCTAGGTGTTAAAATTGTTTAAATATGCACCATTCTTTTAGGTCTATGAGGTAAATAGTAGGCAATGTATTAATTTTTTGGTATATACATGGTCGATTTCTTCAAAAATTATTCTAAGAAAAAAATTAAAAATTAGCCAAATAATAAGGAAAATGAATACATTGTCTATTATATATCGCATAGACCTAAAAAGATGGTGCATATTTCAAATACTATAACACCTAGAATCGCAGCTATAGTTTTCCTAAAATTCTTGGATTAACTTCTAAAAACCCATATTTATTTCATTATTTAAGGTGTAGTTTCGGAAAAAAGAGATAGGAACATATTTTTTGCACATTTTTATTGTACTTCTAAAGATACACATTTAAAAATATGAAAAAAAATATCGAGTTAATAACAGGGTCTAATAAAAATAGATCGTAATATTATTTCACTTATAACTAATCTATCTGATATATAAAACTACGTTATTTTATTTGTTGTATTTCTATAAAAGCGTTTTTATAAGTATTCATTTAGTTTACCGAAATTAATTTAACATACGATGCGCATCATGTACCGTCACAAAAATTAGCTAAAAAGTAACTAAGTATTAATATTATTATTTATGCTGAAATATTTAATTTTATACATGTATAAAAACAACGCTTTCATCAAAGCTTTATAAAATATAGTATAGTAATCTGTTAGTTTTAACAAGACAAATATAATCAAGTTGGAAAGGCTAACTTTGTTGTTTGCGATTTAACTAAGCTTCCAAATAAGTGCAATTAACTCACCGCTTAAGCGTTGTTGCCAAGTGAGCTAAGCGATAAAAGTTCTTTATTAAATATGAAACAATGTTAAGATAGGTTGTATGTAATTATTTAAATATTAATGGAGATATTACAGATGATATTTTCAATGCGTAGGAGTAAATAATTTGAATGTGATTTACCGTATACAGATAAAATCTGTTTCCAAATACTGTATGGCATCAACAATACGAGAAGGAAAAAGTTTTGAATAATTGAAGGACGGTGTAAACATTATAAATTGTATATTAAGCAAGCGTAGATCCAAATAATTAACCCTCATATCAAAAACCGGGACTCTTTCCTGTTTTCTTCAATGCATATCTCATGTTTAAACAACAAATCATCAAATGTATTCGAGCCCTCCTTAGTGTAGTCAATTAATATCGACCTATGTGTATTACAAAACAAATGAAATATGCAAAAGAAGAAAATATAATAAATTAAAGTGAAATATTCACTTGATTTATGCCCGGGTACTACTATTTAAAAATTGAATATAATTAAAAACTACATGGTAATAAGTAAGTAAACAAATATGTAATGTAAAAATTAATCACAATTAAATGAAACACATTTAGTGGGATATTAGCAAAGATGCTAATATCGTTCTTTGCTAATATCCCACCTGAAGATGTTGTAATACAAAGAAACCTAGGTCGTGGTAAAGAAATTTTAAAAAGTGGAAATAATACTACATCACATAGTTTCATTTAATTGTGAATAATGAATTTCTACAAAATTAACGCCAGATATAATCAATATGTAAAAATTAATATTCCTTACATAAATAAATGATGAATACAAATTCTTTAGAACTTTATAATAAATATAAGTTCTTACATAAAATATCTGAAGTTTATTCCTGAAAACTTGAGTTAAATTTTTTAATTTATTTTAAACTTTTATTATGAAACGGTTTGATAAAAACTTCACAAAATTTAAAAACCTCCAATTTAATTATATTATAACTTCTTATTTCTTTTTCTACCATCGAAAATCTTAGCATTCGAGTGCATTTTAAATAGAATAACAATAATAGAATAATATACTTACGTTTCAATTGGAAGCACCTCCTCAAGTGTCGCGCACCTCCTCGATTTAGTCGTGGTTTTAGATGCACGTGTCTCTATTGGAGTCTATTCTTTTTACTTCCTGCAGTTGTCAGTATCCACAAAAACATGCACTATCACGAAAAAGTACACAAAAAATTACAAATACTTAATACGCACAAAATGTTCCCAAATACGCACAAGCTGAAACTGGCTAGAATTTTGGCAAAACGATTCATATAGAGACTTGCAGCTAAGAACTTGTTGTTACTCTTTCCGCCCCTGCATAACAATTCCATGAAATATTGAAATGGTAGTCCTCTTCAGATGGTAGGCATTTCGCTGAGGTAGAAAAAACTGTGTCATAAATTTAATCCTTTATTACAAATATTTTAATCATACCGGGATACCTAGAGTATCAATATCTTACCAATATCATAAAAACTGGGTATTGACACAAGAGGTCATAAAATCTGCACAAACATAATATTTTTAAAATAGTCATGTCTAAATTTTCACATTTTTACATATAAATTTTACATGAAACAGGTGATAAAATGTGCCATGCCATAAAGTGGCACAAGCAATTCGGCAACGATTAAAACACAAAATATTTTGATTTATATATACATATATATATATATATATATATATATATATATATATATATATACATACATATATATATATATATATATATATATTTATATATATATGCTTTCGTTGTTTATTCACAATATATTTTTACAAGGGACGGAAAAGTGGGGGAAAAGAATGTATTTTATTACCTACTAAATTTCAAGTTATGTGTAAAAAATTAGATGACATAAAAAGATATAGCAGAATTTAGCAAATATTTTACAAAAAGAGTACTGTAGTTGGATAAAAAATAAATTGCATCAAAATTAATGTACCATTTTATTGGTTTCCAGATAAATAACAGAGATACAAATGAAAACAGTGAATCAAGACTCGATGATAATCTTGTTTCTCATAAGATGTAAAGTATACAATGCAACCCACCGGCGCAAGTGCTTAATTTAAACTAATTGGTACGGATGTACCGATAAAGGAGCATGATTTAAAGTAAACATTATTTTTTTTAACATTATTGGGCAACTATTATTGGCAAATTAAGCACTAAGTGGAAAATTAAAAAAAAAGTGTTAGAAGACTTACAGTGGAAACAAAAATTTTCAACTTATCGAATTCCATCATTAAAATAAATTTATCTGTTCTATTATTATATCTTTATGGTTAGAGAAAGACAGAACAATAGATATTTATATGAAAAAATATCTAATTACTTGATTTTGCCTTGACTGATCGATTAGTTTAGTTGTTACATCACCCAATAGGCATCTGCGCCGGTAAACATATATATTTTTAATTTCATACATTTATATATAATTAATATAATCAATTCCTATATTAATAAATTCCTATATAAAAAAAACTCAAATTAACACTTTCAAACGATTAGAATGCTTCTTTCTTTCCTCACTCGAAAGTAACAGTACTGGCGACGATAAAGATATTACCATCAATCGAAATAAAAACAAAGTTAAAACTATATCAATGCATTCCCCTTTTTCTTTTTATATCTAAACAATAACTTTTTTTAAACTCTTTCGTTGTGTACAAACTTTAGTACGAGAATATAAAACACTTAATATCTAGATAAGATGACCATATATTCTGCATGCTTAGGAACAGCCACATCTATTCAAATATTTGTTTTAATTGTTTTACATAAAACATAAACCTTCGAATATTTATAAATGAAAAAAATCATCCAGATAAGTTTGTTGTGGGCTCTTTTCATGCTATGGCGCAATTAGAACTTTAAGACATATGTAAGTGATCCTCAAAAGATTCTATGTATGAAATATAAAAAAACAAAACTACATTACTTTTTTTAAAAATAACTATATCCTATAGTTGGTTATTCAAACTACAGTTTTTAAACGACAGAAAAGTGGCAAAAAATATTTTGTTACATACTTATTTTTACATATAAAGAAAAATGCGAAATAAAATAAAGAGATGTAGCAGAATTCAGCAAATATTTATTGAAATCTTTACAATAAAGAGAACATATATATTCATACAATTGATAATTTTAAAACAGTGTTTAATTATAGGATCTAGGGAAATTTAACAAATAAATCTGGTTATGGTGGGAAATTTAACAAATAAACTAGTCGCCTAACATTTGTATAACACAGCGATCCGCTTGCAGATCTAAACCGATTTACAGACAGCTTCATTAAAATCTTATATGCAATCGTCACAAATTATTAATGTGAGCATATTGTGAAATAAAATGTCAAATTGTCATATAAATCATAGTAGTAAGTTAGAGAAATATGGTTTAACTTTTCAGTTGTTGGTGTATAAAATTAATTTTATATATTTCAAAATGTAAATGTCAAGCTGACAATTTTCATGCTAAGCGCATTTTTTATCCATTGCATTTTTTATCGTCACCTTTCAAATGCAATGTTGAATCTAATTAAATTCGATTTACAATCACGTTGTTACCATAGTCAATATGTTATTCTTGATCAAACGTTTGATTGAAAATAAATGGACTAAATCTATTCGGTGACCTAACTGTTAGATACCTATAAAATATAACGATTTTAAAAGTGATTGCCTTGTTCAATAAAACTAAAAGGTGAGTGTTTTCAACTACAACTCCCACATTATCTTCAACACCAAATGTAAATAAATTGGGTTAAGTTTTTGAATCTTTCATAAAATTTCCGTCTCTTCACTTGGTTATGTGTCATAAATTATAATTTAAAGTTCCTGGTAAAATAATTTATTGTATGTATTATATAACCGGAATGAAAAAATAATTTAAAACAAACACAATTTTAATTGGACTTCAATTGAATGATTATAAAAACTTACACCTGAAGAGTTAGATAAGTTACTTTGATTTTCACATAGCCGTTCACGCAGAAAATATAACACTCGTGTTTTCCTCGTGGATATAATAACTACATGTCAACCGAAGTCGAATCTATGTTTGATCGCTCTATAGGCTGAGTTATTTGTTTTTCGATATTTTTATTTATCCATAGGAAAAGTAATATAAATATTTTTGGAAATATTTCTAACTTTGATTTATTAGTAAACAAATCTTGTATGAAGCCACCCATATTTAGAACACTTCATGTTCTTGGATGAAGTGAACACGTGATAAAATATTTTCAAATATAATTATATGCTTTGTTAGAATGTCAATGTAAACCAAATGGAATTAGAATGTCAATGTAAACCAAACATGCAGAAAAACACATGGACATAACTTCAAAAGAACTTATTTAATCACTTTATTTTAACATGTGTAAAAATATGATTCGAATTGGAATAATTATATGATCTTGAATAATCGCTAAAATTTTCCTGTAATATTCTAATCAAATTTGGCCAATTTTATTTATTTAATGATTTTTAGCTCAGTATTTTTAAAATAAAGCGGATATAGAATGCTCTGTTTTCGCTTATCTTGGAATACTTCCTCAAATATGCAAATTTTTCATAATTTAAAATAAAAAAAAATTATATTCCTCATAATACTCGTAAGTACTACATGTCATTAATTTCATAATAAATAAAAAACATTAAACCAATATTTACGTGTTTTTTACCTCTTACAATAAATAATTTGAAAAAATTAAATACAACAAATGTATGGGTCATTAAATGTATTCCAGGCCAAATTTCTAGTTTCAACGCAATATGCTTTCTGAATAAATCGACTGTGAATATAGGAAAACGTAAATATATTGCCTACTATGCCTGTTATAAATATAAAACATGGTGCATGTTTAAAAAATTATGACATCAATTGGCCATGGTTATCTACGACATATTCACGGACTTCCAAATATCCACAAATTTTTGTAATTTTATGCTGAGTAGTTCCGGAAATAAGAGGGGGTGGACATATTTTCTTGCATATTTTTCAAAAACATCCTGCAGATGCTTTAGGTATAATTAGAAAAACTATTTTTGAGATTCTTGTAAATAATCCTCTCTAACGATACACTACTCCATATGTTAAATTAAAAGAAATGTGTTCTTAATTTGCTCTAATTTAAAATTTACAAATTAATGTTTTATCTACAGAAATATTTGATATATTTTATGTAACATGTTTTCTTACCATACCTACTTTCTTACCATACCTCAAATTTCTACGTCAAGCGGTTTCTGAGACAAACGGTTGTGACGGACGGACGGACGGACACATGCGTGAGACCTTATATAGTCCCTTTTAAGGTAGGGGACCCCAGAAATGTGCAAAAACATAATTTTATCTAATTACTTTAAATAATTCCTTGTCGAGTTTTTTTTTAATTCATCCGTCTTGTACTAAAAACGCACCGGTTTTTGTTATAAATTTAATTCCCTTGCCGTTTTTTGACCTTCTAATATTCTGATTAATTTTGTGTATTTAAATATACTTTTATTACATCCCATTAATGAGTTAGTGTCCTTTATAAGCAAGTATTACAATTAACAATGGCTGTTACTATCTTTTCGAATTCCACTATAACCCTACTGTGTAGAATACAATTTTTTGGCTTATACTATCGTATAAAATATACGTCGTTATAATAATCGTTTTCATATTAAGTTTTTGATGTTTGATTAATGTTACCATTCTTAAAAAAACACATGGAACTATTTGTATTTTTTTTTATTTAGAAGCGAATTGGTCCTACCCAAATATATTTATTTTGAACCAATTTCAAAATTATATTTAAAAAAAAATTCGGCCGACTTCAAATAAACAACGAATAAGGAGATCACTGGAAGGTGTGAATTTTGTATATATTATTTTCTGAAGGTGTTATTTGGCCGTACGCCATATCTCCCTTAATCTTTGACTGTTGACGTCCACTTTTCGTAATGTAACTGCGGTCTCAAAAGCCATCGAATTTTTTAGGTACACATTGTTTTAAAAAATTGTTATAAAAATTGCCAAATTTATTACTAGATCTTAGAATAAACCTTATTAGAATAAAAAAAGAAATAAATACATGATATATTATTAACAATTACAGTTTTATTAATTATACTAATTAAATTCATTTTTTTAATCTGTTGCTCGAGATCACAATTTCGCCTTAAACATAAGAAATCTTGCAAAAATAAAAAAAGTATGCGCTTTTTCTATATTATAACAAGGAATGAAAAAATCAAATATTAGGTTGGTAATTTATAAATCCTCCATCTCTGGGCAAACAATTTACAACTTTTTGTATGTAGTCAATAAAATTAATCGTTGAATATATAAGCATCGTCGGTATCTAATACATGTCGCCAACGTGTAGACAGAGCTAAAGTTCCATCCTTGTGGAAATGTTTGGGCCTATGGCAGAAAACCCGTGAAGTCTGGTTTTGATATGACTTTTGTCTTTTTATTTTTTTATTACGTATATTATTAGACAGAAAGCGAAACAGATGGTAATTAGATGGCAAGAGATCTGAAGAGTACGATGGGTGAAGTGAAAGTAGTTTTTTTATTTTCATTCAAGTGAAAGTAGTTTTTCACGCGTTACTTTTGGTACGCGAGGTCGAGCATTGTCATGTAAAAAATGAACTTGCGATTTGAAGCAAGTTTAGCGGTGACTTTGTTTAATTGTTGACAATAAATCTTAGCTGTAATTGCACCATTGGCTTGGAAGAGTTCCTAGTGAATAACTCGATGAATAACTCCATTCATATCCCACCATGCACTCAAAAGTATCTTTTGTTCAATATTATATTTTGATATTGGTAGCGCACATTAGCTCTGCTCTGACGTTGAAAGGGTGTTAGCTCATGTGGTAGTCAAACGGAATATTTCCACTTCTTTTTCAAATCATGAAGTTGTTTTTCATGAAAATAGCTCTGCCAAACAGTGCAAACTATATCTGATATCTAGTTCAATAAGGCTTTTAAATGTTTCTAAATCAATCGTAGGAGGTCGCTTTGGGTGAGGTTTTTTCAGACAAGTAAAAATTCCCTTCTTCGAATCTTTGTAACCAGTGCTTGACTGTGTTTTAAGAGGGCATAACTTCATCCATCGTTGTGTTTATATTGTGTGAATCTTCGCAGATTTTGTGCCCTAAATGACATTAATGAAGAAAGAGTCCTCAAAGTTAATTTGGAAATACTTCCATTTTTAATTTATTATTTATTCGTCGATTACCCAATTGCAAACTGAACAGACGTTCGAATGCGGCACTCTTTATATACCTTACAATAAATATTCTAAAAGCTTCCATAATTTTCCAGAAATTCGTTGAAAAAAGTGGTGAGTTTATAAAGTAGACTTATTTTGCACATAGCAGGCAAATATTACATTTGCAAATTTTATTTTGTGTTAACTTGCGGTTTAATATTGGTAAATAAGTATAACGCGTTTTTCTAGTTTTTTCGAGATCAGATTAAGATTAGGTTGACCAAGCGTATCGGTACCTAAGGCTTGACAAATTCATTCCCAGTTCACGTTCAAAAAAAAGCGCGAAGTCTTTCAATATCAAGGTCTCCTAAATCTGTTCTATTTTCTTTGCCGAATAATTTTCTCGATTGTGATATTATTATATTAGTTCACAGTAATATTTCATACAAATCATTATGAAAAAACCACTTCCAAATGGAATACACAATGTTTTAATTTTTTTACATATCGTTTAATTTTCAGTGAATTTTTTCATAGACTGCTGCGCAAAAATATTGAGCTCTGTTTGGAGAAAGCTTGTCCATTTATTCTTATTCTTTTCATAATATGACTTCAAATTGATATGGTCTTCTCGATGTACATCTTTTGAATTGGAAACTTCTTGGTCAGTCTAACTATAATGATCACTTTGTTCGTATAGATAATTATCTCCAGTAAAATATGTTTCTGAGACATTAGAACCTTCCGACTCTAGCCATGACGTGCTCCTGTTGTCAAAATTACTGCTCGTGATTTCAATTCCTTTTTCGCGTGAGTTTTATCTTATAAAATTATTTTTTTTATTATTACTAGATGCACTGGAAAATTCTATTTTGTTTTTATTAGGATAATTTAGCAAAAAAAAAAACGAAAAAGTGCAATAAGTGTAAACAATATTACTTACCGAATAATAAACTAAAAAATATTACGTAACGAATTCGATACCATCAACCCTAACACTACTCACGATGATTTGTGCGTAACTAAACTTGAAGTTACATAGAAGCTTAAAATATCCCGTGCAGGGAAAGGGAGACTTTCGACAAATTGTGACTGGCGGTCGGCCTTACAATCCGCACATCAATAGTTAAAAGTTATCAAATTTAATCAAAGTAATCAAAGTTAATGAATAATGGGCTATCATTCTAAAGATTACCTTCATTGCTGATGACAGAAAATTTTTTAAAATTTTGTTTTATTTTTCTGTACATTAATTCTCAAAAATTGCCGTCTGTCAACAATGTGTTTAATTGTACGGCAGTCATTCAAACAGTAATTATTTAAAACACGGCCACCTATTGACAATTTTTTTAGCTAATCTTATACCTGCTGTCTTATATGTCATTATTATCTTCGGGCTTTTTTACGAGTTCGCAGATTCAATGACACTCAGATTTATGTTAAAAATACATATAGCCAAAAAGTGAACAATAATCACATTATCTATTCTAATATTCTAATACTATTTTCAAATCGTTCTGTAAACTAAAAAGTTTTAAAAAATATATTTGAGGAAGCCGATATTTGCTTTTGAGTGTTTTACAATAAAACATGTTGTACGTAATAATAAAAAATTATATGCATTGCGACTTTAATTATTACTTTACAAAATAAAATATATTTTACTTATTTATTCTCACATTACATTACCATTCTTGCGAGTTATTCGTACGAGCTAACTAGTACAGAAAATATGTACGTTGTACCAATATTCTATGTGTTACATTTCTTTGTAAATATATGTATATATATATATATATATATATATATATATATGTGTGTGTGTGTATATATATATATATACATATATATATATATATATATATATATATATATATATATATATATATATATATACTTATTGCCTGCCAAAACCGTGAAACTTAAGGATGCTTTTGTATTGTGCATATTGTATTGTACATTAGTATAGTTGAGTATCAAATAGGGGCTCCGTCATTGATATACTACTCCCAACTACTCAGTCCAAATACCGCTTGCCTAAACCCTAAGGGTTTGCTGTTTTTAAATTTTTGGTATCAAGTAAAGACCTTGCCACTGAACTCTGGATTTCAACTTTGTGGGGTACTACCTGCTTAAATCATGAGATTTAAAACTCTTGTTCCTTAATAATTATTATAACTTTCAAACAGAAACTCTGTCTATAAATTTCGGAACAAATTTCACTACGTATGTGGTGAAGAGTTGGAACCCGAAACCCTTTTTTTTAAATTAGTGTTGTAAGTTTCAAGCAGAGACTCTTTCATGAAACTTCGAGTCCCAACTCTTCAGTCCTGATGTTTCAGAGGTACTGCCTGCCTGCAATCTGAAATTTGAAAATTCGCTGCACTTATTTGACTATAGTAAAGCTCAAGCCGAGACTTTGCCCCTAAATTCGAATAAAAACTACTCAGTTCTATTGCTATAGAGACACTGCTAGCCTAAGCTGTAATGCCTAAGAATCTACTTTTTTTAAATTAATATTATGGGTCTCAAACGAAGACTCTGCCAGTGAAGTCCAATTTCCGACTTCTCAATCTTGACTCTGTTTAAATCATGAGGTTTTGTCTATTTAAATCATAAGACTTGAGGATCCACTGTTTTTAAATTAGTAATGCGGATCTCATGCAGATATTTTCTCATTTACTTTTTATTTAAATGGCACCAATTCCAAAAATCTCTCGCAGTAGCAATATTTTGCAAATTATTTAAATGAATACTCGTATTATTATTTTACTGCTCAGTGCACATGGTATTCGATATTTATTTGATTTCCATTAATTTTTTTTTAAAAAATTATATTTTTGCCTTAATCTTTTTTATTAAACATTTTTGCAAGGTATTTGATCTAATTACAAAATTTCTGTTTTGACAGCCAGATATCGAAATGATTCCACAAATATTCCGTTTTACCCATTTCGACACGCAACCCTGAAAATGGATATAAAATGTATTATGGTGAATATTTCACTGTCTCAATATCTTTACAATTATCATTTGATGAAAATGCTTAGTTTTGCCACTAATTGTAATTGTATTGATATTTTTGAAATGAGGCATTGGCATGAATGTGGTGAAATAGATCAGACTTTTAATTTTTATTTAAATTTTTCTTCTGTGTCAATTAACTTATTTTTTACTGTAAAATTTTTATTTTAATTACAAATAGGTTAAAAATTATATATTTTTATCTCTAGATACAATTGAATTAACGAAGGTCTTTTAGTGTTGCATACCATTTCCATATTTATTATTTTATGTTTGAATTATTATAAAATTCTATATGCTCCTAATTTAATGCATTAGTTTCACCGAGGTAAACAATTAATGCTGATTCAGCGCAGCGACAATTCTTTAGTGAGTGGACCGATTTCGATTATTTTCTTTTACTTGAATGTACTTTAGGTGTGGTCCCATATAAGTATGATGAAGATCTAATAATGAAGTCCGGAAATTCACGATATAACTTCATAACGAATGGCAGTAAATCAACTATGATTCAATATATTTGTTACGGGTAATTGTTACTTTCCAAAATAACTTTACCACTTACCAGGTCATGGTCTGATGATGAGTTCTGGAGATGTACAATAAAACTTTTTAACGGATGTTAGTAAATAAATCGTGGCTAAAAACATTTGCTACTAGTGGTTTTTACTTTGCTAAATAAACACACCGTCCACCAGGCTAGAGTCTGTTAATGAATTCTGGGAATTCTGGAGATGAGAAATAAAATTCCTTAACGGATGGTAGTACATTTGATTCCTGATACTTGCTACTGGTAGTTATTACTTTGGAAAGTAACTACACCATCGACCCTATTAGAGTCTGATGAAGCGTTCTGGAAATGAACAAGAAAACTCCTTATCGGATGGTAACAAATTAACCGTAATTGAAGATATTTGTTACTGATAGTATTTATGGAACTACTCAAGTGATGATTGAGTTGTTACTTTGCAAAATCTGATATTGGACTTCGGATATGGAGAACAAAACTTTTCGATGGCTAACAGCTAATCACTGGCAGCTACTAGTATCGCTTCATTTCTGTGTTTTGTTGTTGTATTTTGGTATTTGAGTTGACTATTTAGGTATTTTGAGTTGACTATTTTTTTAAATTTTTAGTACCTACTTTTTTTGAAGTCTGTTTTTTAAAACATATTTTATTTTATATATTTCCGCAAAATAGCAACAAACTCCGGCTTCATTCTTTACAGTTGCGCCCTTAATCAGGGATAAAATCAAATATTTTTCTTGAAATATTTCACCTTGTTCCTGCTAAAACTCAGTCAAAATTTGTCTTCAGGTATACTTTCGTTAGGCTTATAATTATTTCATCATTTTTTGTGACATAGACCAAGCAACTATCAAAATTTAATGTTTTTTACTTCCTAATTTAGGAGTTCGATGGGTTAATATATCATTAAACAGTTTATTAATTTTATGTGAGTAAATACTATGAGAATGTGATGTCATTGTTTAATTGATTTTCATGGTGAAGTAGAGAAATGAAAAATCATTTTATCGATCGATTTTATTTTCATGGAGGATAGCTATTGAAATATTCTCTAATTGTTTTCATTTAGATCTAATGAAAACTTAAGCAGTTTGAGAAATAATCAAATTAAATAGATTACCTCACGTTAAATCTGTACATATTTTATTTTTTTGTATAATCAATGTAACCGAATGAAATATTCAATATATGTACTGTTTTGCGTTATATAATTTTCTGGGTTTAAAAATAATAATACGACTAAATAAAACACAAACCAAAATACCCATAATAATTCCAGTATTAGCTCTCAAGAACTATTTTGAATATAATATATAATAAGTAGTAAATAAGGTACTCAAACATCAAATTACATAAGTCGCAGATGGGGCACACTACTTGTGTACGATTTATGCGTCGCGAGCCCCTTTTTTTCGCAGGAAGCCACGCCACAGTAAAAATGACATGAGAAAGGAAGAGATGAAGAAGATTGATTGATGTGTCGTTATGTTTGAATCGGTTATATATTTGGATCCCCGCAATTTAACGAGATACAATGAAGTATTTAACGAATATTCGCTCATAACGCTCGTGTAAAATTTAGGAGTAAATATTTCATAACTTTGGTTTCATCTAAATACAAATTTGAAAACATTTAAGAAAGAAAATAAATTCAAAGAATTAATATTTATTTCTTTGTGCCTATAGCTTTCTACGTCATTAATACAAAATTCTGAAGAATCAAAGGTTTAAACAAATTTTAATGAAAATCCAAACTTAATTTTTTTCTACAGAAAAAAATTGTCATGTTATCAGATTTTTAGCTATTTGTGTGTTTTCTAACAGGCAAAATCGTGTACCTGAAGTAGGACAGAGACAGGTCTTTTGAGCCGCTGGGTCTAATGCGCCACTTATAGTATCATGCATACGCAGCTAGGTATAAACCAGCGAGAAGCATTAGACGAAGTGGGGGGGGGAGCGAACACGCCACCGCTGTTTTAGTCGCCGATCGGCGTTTTTTCTGGGTGTGTGTGCGTAATGTAGCAAATTTGGCGGCAAGTATCAAAAACAGCGGTCCACTTAATTTTGGGTTAACAATTAGGAATATCATCATACGGACATCGAGTAAGTGTATTTTGTTTTCAACGGTATCCCGATTAATGGCTTTAGTTTAAAAAATTAACTATTGTAAATAGATTTTTAGTTATCTTACATTTAAAAATAAATTTGGGGTAGGGGTCACTTGAGTCAAAATTATTGGGGACGGATGAACTATGTTCAAGTGACCCCTTATTTTTATTATGATATTTGGTTACACTGTTCATATTATGTTATGTGTAATGTGATTAAATACTAAGCCAAATTATTGCTTGCCGTGTATTAAGTCAGGATACGCTTGAATATTTTGATATTAAGTAATGTTCTTTTTATTTTAGGATGCGGACTTACAAAATAAAAACCGAACGTGCTAATATCAGTAAAGATTTGATGAAACGAGCTGTAGATCAATTCATCAATGGTACAAGTATCTGTAAAGTGGCTAAACATAACAGGATAGATAGATCTACGCTTTCGAGATATGTTAATAAGTTAAAAGCTAACCCTTATTCTGATGTGTTTAAGGAGTACACAAACGCACGCCAAGTTTTTTCAGTTGACAAGAAAAAATATTAAAAGACTATCTTATAAAAGTCGCATCTATATTTTATGGTTTAACTCCATCTGATGTGCACTTATGAACGTGCCGAACGACGTACTTATGAAACGTGCCGTTAAATACAATCGAACATACCTGACAGTTGGCATATATATTAATTAGCTGGAAAATATTGACTAACCGCTTTTCTGAAGAGGAATAGTGAACTGTCCATTAGAAAACCAGAATCAACCAGCTTAGGAAGGGCGACATCATTTAATAAAACCTAAGTCAGTCTTTTTTACGACAAGCTGGCCGTAGTTATGGACAAGTATAAATTTTCGCCTTCTAGGATATGGAACCTCGACGAGACTGGTGTGCCAACAGTCTTGAAACCAGGTAAATTAATAGCAGCTAAAGGAAGCATAACGTTGGTTCTGTAACGTCTTGAGTACGTGGCACTAATGTAACTGTAATTGGAGCTGTATCAGCAACAGGAAATACGATTCCTGTGATGTTTGTATTTGCTCGGAAGAAGTTTAAAGACCACTTTATCGCAAATGGACCACCTGAATGTATAGAACGCGGTAATGGAATTGATAACTGTTGGGTAACTGATGACGAGTTTTTTTATTTTATGCAAAACTTTATTAACCATGTAAAACCAGTACCAGAATCTCCAATTTTATTATTGTTGAATAACCATTTGTCACATCTAGCAATTAAAACAATTGATCTTGCCAAGGAAAATGGAGTGGTGATGTTCTCTTTTTCACACCATTGTACCCATAAGTTACAGCGGTTAGACATCTCTGTTCATAGACCTTTCAAAATTTTTTTTCATCGGCTCATGATGCATGGCTTCGCAGTTATCCCGGGAAGACTATTTAAATTTATGATATACCAAAATTAGTCGCAACAGCTTTTCCATTGGCAATGACCCCGACAAACATAATGAGTGGTTTTAAGAAAGCAGGTATTTACCCTTTTGATAACAACGCTTTCTCTGAAGAAGACGTTATGCATAATACGCGACTGACCGTCCAGAATCACAATCTCAAACATAAGAACTCCCAAATGTAGACAAATGAGATAAATTATGAAGTTCAATCTCACGAAACGGAAATAAGTTCACCTTCAGTGTTGAGGTGGAGGTTCAAACATCTGCGTTTCTGTCATCGCCCCTTAAAATCAAGATTCAAATGTTGAAATGCCACTACATCTAGAATTTACATTCCATTTTCACCAGAGCTAGTGAAACCATTGCCGAAAACAGGGCCCAGAAAGCAACAAACAAGTGGGAAAACGAGAAGTTGTGCTGTTTTGACAGACATTCCCGAGAAAGATGTACTTAGTTTAGAACAATTTAAAAGAAAAGTAAAACTAGCAAGAAGATATATAAGTGCAAGAAAACTGCAGTGAAGAAAGCAATTTTGAAAAATTCCTCAGAGTTTTATGAAGAGAATGTCTATGGTAAGTAAATTAATAAAAAGTTCAATAAAAAGAAAAATGTAAAGAAAACACAACTGCCGTCAGACACTGATGAGCACGATTATTTTTGTCTTATATGCGTTGATCCTAGTTCAGACAGTCTTCCAGGAGCAGAGTGGATACAGTGCACTAATTGCCGAGACGGACGAATTGGGTTCACATTAGGTGCGCTTCTGGTGCCAGTACAGTTTATGTTTGCATTAACTGTGACAGTGACTAAACTAATTACGTTCCTTTTTTAAATTAGAAGTTCATTTAATATTGTTTTTGTTTTTATGAGAAATTTTAGAAATGTTATTTTTGTTTTTAAAATTTTGTTTCTATAATTCATATTTAATATATATAATATATTAAATATGAATTATATATAATTCATATATAATTCCCCGCCTATGGGGTCTAATGAGCCTTATGCCGTTTTTCATTGCAAAGCCAATTTAGTATAGTAAACAACGGATTTGCCAAAGTTTTTTGTTCCTAATGTGTGGTCAAATAAATAAACGACTGATTTAAGACTAATTCTATGCTGATTCGATCAAAATCCTGATCAACTGACCCCGCTCTGCCCTACTTTGTATTTAAAAATGTTCAATACTAACGAAATATAATATTTTTTCAGATATAATTACATGTGTAATAATTATTAATAATAAAACAATTGTTTTGGAAATGTTTTATATGTAAAATAACGCAAACTTGTCTAGATTCCTATTTTTTAAGAGTAGTTCTCTTTTTACGAAAACTCTTATTCCCGGTCATTTTTTAATAGGTACTTTCATGTTCACTTTTCCAGTAATTGTGACCACCAAAAGTTTGGTGGTCACAATTACAGTAAAATGTAACAATTTTAACCCTGTTTTTGAATTAATATTATAATAATTTTTTTCTCTTCTGACGAAATTAAAAAAAAATAACAATCGATACCGAAATATCCTTTAAATATAAGCATTTAATAGTAATAATCGAATCGAGAGCTCAGTGTAATCGTAGTCACGTTACAATCGAGAAGACTCACGGTAGGCACGGCTCCGACGTGACTTAACTACAGAATAACGAGTTGCACACATCATTAATTTGTATTATTCCCCCGCATTCGTCACACTCAATTCCTCATATGATTGACACATGAGCCGGAACCATTCGAAGTTAACATTAAATTAGAAGTACAAAGGACAATTAGAAACGGACACTAATTCGGCCTGGTATAAAAGGTGGCCTTTTTCAAACTCGCCAGCTCAGCACCGTCCTATTGCTACTGTAAACGTACCGTTAAAGCTGTTTGATAAAGTGATTGTTTGTCACATATAAGTTTATTACGGCGCATTGTAATCACCTTCATAATCATCACTACGATTACAGCAATGAAACAGTACAACAGCACATTAATGTTATTCTTCTGTTTATTGCCAGATATCAATTTCCTTTTCCTAAGTGTATTTGTACAATTAGATTGAATTAAATATTAAATTGTAAATTATATAAACAAATTAAAAAGTAAAGTGAATATATTAAATATATTAATACTTTGAAAGAATTTAAATGTAGGCAAGAAATAAATTGATTACGTTTTTAAAAACCCAACCGGTCACATGACCGCCGTAATTGGCGCAGTCGCGGTAGGATCTTTGGACGCTTCAACACCAAATTTTGACTGGCTTGTCGCAATGACTTGCCGAAACAAACTACTCATCTTCATAACCATCACAACAATAAAACAGACACTGCAAAAGCACAGGATATGCCATTTTTCAGATTTTTCCAGATGGCAATTCCCTTTTCCTAAAAATTCTAATTCTAATTGTACCACAATTAAGTCGTGATGTCGAATGTAAAAGTGAGGCACACTTACACAAATATTGAAAAATATAAATGACGAATACAAATAAATGAAAATAAATTGTAAAAAAATACAAATACAAATCAATACATAATTACAAATATAAAATTCAAATAAGTTAAAAATCAAAATGGAGGACGTCACTTCGTAATAACGCAGCATTGAAAATAGTGCCATATTTCGATGGTAACTCCAATAAACTATACTGTTATGTAAAAATCTGTGAAACTATTTCCAAACAATAATATAATCGTAAAAACCGACGTATTTTCATAACACCGTTATGTTAAATGAAACGGTTGGAAAGATCGAAGGAACAGCTGTGAAGATTATTACATTAATGTGCCGAAACATGGATGGAAATTAAACAAATACTAATTCAAAATTTCGTCGGTCAGAGTGACGAAAGTTCCTTAACCTGAGATGTCGTTAATACAATACAGAAATAAAATGAATCACCGCAGACATATTACAAAAGATGTCTTTCCTTGCACAATACTATAACAAATTAGGTTGATATATACGAAACCGCCGAGAAACTTCGTGCTTGCAAACATAAATTTTTCGCTACACAAACCTTGCGTACTTATTTAGCCGGACTCAGAGAATCCCTATGTTTGACAATTAGGGCTGTGCAACACAATTCACTTCCCCTAGCACTCCAATATGTGGAGGTGTAAAAAAATGAGCTATTTACAAAAGAAACTAATTGATAAAAAACATATTAATGATAATCTAATACAAATAATACATCTAATAATAATCAAAAAACAAACAATTTAACTAAGACAAACAACTTCCGCAAAAAGCATATTCCTACATATTTAGAAATACACATCCACAAATATTTAACATAATAAAACTGGGCCGAGTGAACAGCCGTCTTGACATGAACAAAAACAAACTCCAATGAGTGACGTATCTCACAATTAATTTAATATAAATCCGCCAAAACAACAAAATAATTATTTTGGTGACACTGGTCCCTATTCAAATTACACTGCACAAGAATTGCACCATAACTTATTAGCAAGTGATAATGACTCAGAAAATATCATAGAATATGCTTATTGCAAACAAAATTTAGAAACGCATGCACTGAATATAAAACAACAGAATTTTATCGAAGATTTAGACTCAGACAAGGTAGAATTAAGTGCCCAAAATCAAAAAAGACTTCTTTATATCCAAATCAATAATGCTCCGTTAAAACTACAAACGGATACAGAGGTGAATAAATCTTTTCCCGCACCAAAAATAATAAAAAGTATTTTTGCAGTTATCCCATAAAATATGATCTTTTTCAATCACAAACTTACACTTAACTACCAGAAATAAATACTCAGTAAAGTTGCTAGTATTGCAAGAATTTAATACTCATCAAAATGGTTAATGTAAAACATACAAAAGTTCACAACTTTTTCGCTTGCTTAATAAGACTCGACATCTTAGAAAAACTAAAATCTAAAGTCGATCTACATAATAAAACCCTAATTACATCTAATTCAGACATTCCTATTAAAATACTAAAATCTAATAATAATGACCTGTTTAAAAAAACAATTCTTTTAAATACTTCAGAAACAGTAAAAATACCAGTCAATATTAAAGACGGCGAAATAAAAATTTTAATATTTTGTATTACAGAAATCGTAAATACAGTTAATCAACATTTCGTTATTATTAAATATATAATCCAACATCCAATGATATTATTATAATCTTAACCTCACCCAAAGTTTATTTTAAACTTCGAAAAGCTAAAACCATTCATGAAAATTTAACATTTTAAAATTTGAAAGTTATTGCCTCGAATCGACAACCGACATAGGAAATTTACTCAGATTAACACATTTAAACCATGAAGTAAAAATGTTTTTTATGCAAATAATAAGTGAAGAAATATTTTAATGTGAAAATTAACCATTGACATTTACTAACAAAATAAAACACCAAATACAAACAACGTACGAACTTCCGGTCTATACTAAAACTTACAGATACCCATATTGCACATAAAAATGAAATTGACCGACAAATAGGGTAAATGCTAGGACAAAATATAATCAGATATACCGACTCTCTATGGTCACCTCCGGTCTGGATAATCGACAAAAAATTAGATCAATGAAACAAAAAAATGGCGATTTGTATTATCGTAAACTAAATGAGAAAACTATCATTGATAAATACCCTACACCAAATATTACAGACGTGTTAGATAAATTATAGCACTGCCAAAACTTCACCGCTTTAGACTTTACGAGTTGTTTCCATCAAATAAAAATGGACCCTCATGATATTAAAAAAAACAGCATTTACAGTCGACAATGGCCACTACACATTTTTATGTGCACCGTTTGGTGTTAAAAACGCACCTGCCACTTTTCAACGACTTATGCATGATATACAAAGAGATTAAATAGACTATTAAGTAATTTTTAGTATGGAACATTAGGACGACTTCATTCTACACTTCTAGAACATTTGAGGATTCTCAAATAAACAAAACCTAATATCTTAATTAAGGACTAATGGTATATGGTGTCCTTGGATATAATAATTCAATAATACAAACTAAAAAAACCTATAGAAATAATTAATAGACACATTAATAAGAAAGATCCTTTTGATTTAAACACACAGAGATTATACATACAAAATTATACAGAAAACTACAAGAGCCCAATGGAAATATTAAATGCAGAAATTAATAAAAAAATATTCGAGACTCAAATCTCTAATACAGATAACTCAAACTTAATGCAAAAACCTTGTTACCGAATTCTACTTTTGATGATATTAATACTGGCGACTTATAATAATAATATCATTAAATTGTGCATATTGTAAAAAATAGTTCATTAAGAAAACATAAAAATAATTTTTATTTTTTATTCGAAACAGTAAGTCTCTATATTTTATACATTCATTTGACATTTGCAAAATTTGGTCGTCATTTCTAATGGGATTTTATCCATTTTAGAGTTGTTAGTTTTTTATACCATATGTGTGTTTTTTATTATTATTGGAAACGCCATTTTATGCTACTTAGAACGATATATAAGTTTTTCAGTATATTTCCATTCATAAATAAATAAAATACAAAATTTCAAAAACGTTATATTTGCGACATTTTTCATTAGAAAAATGTCCAAACATAACGTTTTGAAAGTTTTTAGAGTGTTTAACATATGTTATGGCATTATTTTTCCTCATCCCTAAATATAGAAGGAATCAGAATTTTTATGAAAATATTTCTATTACTTTTTATCATTTTATTTGGTTCCAATACACTTGTTGCTTTCAATTGTCGTACTCTGCGGCGGCAGATCTTAGATAGCCCACCAAAAAATTACGATGACGTGACTTTTATTAGGGTAAATGATACATTTACGTTTTAATAAGTTTATTATCTCATCGAAAACAGGAAATTTCGTACAAATTTGTTTTCTTATTTTTTATACTTATAACTACATACAAAAGTCAATTTCACAATAAGTCAGTTGTCACAATAAGTCAGTTTGGTATAAATACTGTGACTATTTTATAATTTCGCTTTTGCTCTTTATATTTATAATAATTACAAAGAATCAATAATTTCGTAGTCGTATATTTTTTTACAGAAAAGGTTCAAACGCTGTTATGTACACAATGTTTCTTATGAGTAACTTTAATGCTCGAGAGTTGAAACTTCTAAATTTGTTCTCCTCCCTATTCTATTTCACCATAGATATTAAAAATCTGCAAACTTCCTAAAAATTAATGTTTTTTTCATCATGCCAATTTCTTAAATGAATATGCACATTTCTTAAATGACTTTGCACTATCACATTTCTACATTACATATTTTTCTAAAATACCTTAAAGTTGGAAGTTAATTCTAATAAAAGAGATGAGTTGTTAGTTAATTCGGACTAGTCATAAATATTACAGAAATATAAGTTAGTATATATTCCATGTACTAAAGTAAAGGTTAATCGTATCAAAAATATTAACATTTTATTAAAGTTTTTCGTTTACAATATACAATCTTGAAAAGTAATAATGAACGCCAACCTCAAGGTTATGGCGCTACGATACATTTATTATTATCATTATTTAATTTATTATAACATCATAATTTAATGCAAGGTTATGTAAGGAAAAATACCAATTAACTGCCTCTGAATGTATTACGTTAGTACACAAATATTAAAAGAAATAAATGTCTACACTGGTATTGACGCCTAGATGGAAACATGAATAATATAACTGATGCATACGTTTGTAGATGTTAATTGACATTATCCCACGTGTAATTTTTTAAAAGATTACAATTTTGATGCAGATATAATTCAAAATTTTGATTTAAAATGTCAACGACCACAAACAAATAACCTATTACATGAAAATTACAAGAGTTCAATGGAGAAAGCTCCTTTGAAACCTGTTACGTAAAAATTAAAAGAGTTCGATTAAAACCTGTTTTGTACCTATTTTGATTAAAACCTGTTTTGTGTTTTGTGCACACAATATTATAAAGAAATATTTATGGGCATGATATCAAATTATATTAGAAATTATGAAGAAAATCTGGTAGAAAATAATGTGCCAATTACATAAATAAAAATCATTGTAAAGTGGTGATGGTACTAGCTTTTGATAACTGATTTTGCTTGTTTATTAAAATGTGCGGTAACTACGAAGTGATTAAAGAGTAATTACAAGCTACACCATAAACCATAACGTAAATTCTTCTAAAATGTTATAAGGTTCACATGGGTTATGCATGTAGAACTCACCCTAATGGAACTTAATTAGATAAAATTAAGATATCTGTAATATAAGTAACATTGTATTTAAAAAAGAAATAAGGATAGAAACGAACGACATACTCTTTAATAATTGAAACCTACGTAATAAAATTCTTTAATAATTAAATAAATAAAACCATGTGGAAAAAAATATCAATGACTAATGGTAAATACGAGCAAGTAAATCTAATTTGTATAAAGAAATGTTGATGTTGGAATTCGAAAAGATATTAAAGGCAAATCGGTTTGCGGTAAGATTTTCTCTCTCGTTACCTCATTCTTGTTAACAGGTGCTTGAGTGTGTTATTTAACAATATATAATATTCCATTAAGCTCTTTTTAAAATGATTGATTAATTGACAATATTTCTGTTTAAGCTACTTAATTACGCAAATAAATAATGTGTTTTTTTAACAATATTTCAAAGCAATAACTTATCTGTTCTTATAAATTACATATTAAAATAAATCTCATTTTACTAATAATATTTCAGAATAAATTGTATTACTGAAGCATACGAGTTTTTTGGTAATTATCGGTTAAAAATAAAAACTTGCGTAAATAGGCCATATATAATACCCCGTTACGACGGCTACCGGTTGCGGACTTCCGTCTAATATATCAAAATATGATGAAGGCAGTGGAATTCATGTAAGGATCAAAAGATACTTTCAGAGAAGCCCTATATTAATATGAAGGCCACGCGCGGGGCGAGTGCCTACGGGAGAGATATTGTGAATATATAGAAAGAAATATCGAATATGTCCAGATGTGATAAAATATGTCGAGGTTAATTCTGTAACTTTCATCCTGTTTTTTTTTCATTAAAGCGAATATAAATGTAAAATATTAAGTCTGAGAAACCCGTAGTTCTGATGGTGTCCATTTAATCAAGAAAACAAAGTGATTAAGAACAAAGTTGACAGAAAGAGAAGTGAACTTGAAAGTGAACCTAGAAGCGTACCTCCTGATTTAGAGGACCCTGCATTAACTTGGAGAAAAAATTCGTTCCTATTAAAAAGTAATTTATCCATATAATTATCTCACCAACGTTATGAATTATACGGACAGGTTTTTGACCCTAAGCACAGTCAAAAGCTGCTGAAAAGTCTAAAGACCTACTGCCACTGTTTTCTTATAAGGTTTTTCGTGACACCGAATACAGATATAGACTCTAATTTATCAATTGAACGTTTTAGACCTTCCATTAAGGTTATCTCTGCAAAGACGTCTTTGGGATTGTAGACTTTTGAGATTTTAACGATTTACTTATAGGTTTTAATTTGTTATTGTCGTTTTCGTTGAAATGAATTTTGCTTGTATGCTCAAAGTATTTTGTTAGCATTGATATAGTTTCTTTATTTATGCGGGCAATATTTATTAAAAAATGTCTTGAAAGAAAAGTTTTTATTTATATTATTTCACTAGGGGCATTAAGTTTTCCATTTATGCAGATTTTTATCGCATATGGGTAAGAACTTTGATATGAATTTCTGAAAACCGATTTTCTGAAAGATCCACTATATTCAGTTTTAGTTAGTATTATCTAAAAATAGATGGACTCTTTTCAGGGGGTCCATCTGTAATTAGATAATATCAATCCGCTGTACTAAAACGCACTGAATAAAATAATATTTCCCTTTTAAATCACGGCTATACAAACGCATCGGCATTTTATTATACTACGTGAAACCAGTCAGCCGACTGTATAATTTAGTTCCTACTTCTACTGCTCGTACCTCTATGTAATCAAAACAATGATAATCGTATGCCGCGAAGGTGTTCGGTACAAATAACAGTGTTTAATAAACTTGCAAAAAATAAGAAGAAATATTACTTTTAAAGATATATTTAATAATAAATATCCATTCTTTTTTTAATTTGAGACAAAATAAGTTTGAATAATTATTAAAATTATATCCTTAATATTATCACTCTTGTTATTCCAATTCAGATATTCATGATATTTTATATGGCACCGGACCATTAGCAGCTGCATTGTTGAAATGTTGAAAGAGACACACTGGTAATACGGCTAAACATTACGTAGCCTCTTTAGAAAGCAATAACGCTTTGTAAAATTACTACTTACTATTATATACATTTCCTAAAAATAATGGAAATATTGATAAGTGATACTTTATTCGTAGCAAAGCTTCATAAAGAAGGCGTTTGGTTATATGTAATATGTGTGTGTGGGTTATATATTTTTGTATGTTGGTTATATGTGTGTGTTTGTGTTTTGTGTAATATTAATTTACCTAGTTATTATTTTAACATTACTACAAAATTGTTGAAAATCTATTACATTAATAAAAAAAATAAAAGGACTGGTGTGAAATTCCTACTTTCGTTTATACTTGTAACAACAAATATAAATAAACAAGATTGATTCAATATTGATATTATATTCCAGTATCTTTTACGGACTTACAAGTCCATGCAGGTAAACTTACATAGATTTATAAGTCAAAAATATAACGTGAGAACTCAAAGATAATAAACCGTTCCGACAGCCTTCAATCAGATAACAAAGTTAGTTTATTTTCAATTAGATGCAGACAGAATCCGCTAAAATCTGTTAAATGGCGCGGCAGATAGTAGTCTGGGCTAGATGAAGCGGTATTACGACTTTGAGTTCACTGAAGTATTAACATCACTGCGTTTGTTTGAAGGGGGAGCTATTTTTTAAATTTAGTTGGATTAACGAAACTCAAGAGGCAAATTCGATAATCAATATTTGGGGCAGGAGATTTTTAATATATCCTGGAATCAGGTCCTACATAAAAATAGGCCTCTATTTCTAACGTGTAAATATGAAAATGTAATATTAACGATTTGCTAGTTTAAAAAAGTCTAATTTGAAAATGAACACTAGTTTATTAAGTAAGAAAAAAGGGCAAAAAAAGGCAAAAAAACTATTTTTTGCCTTTTATATTTTACAAAATGATTTTATTAACACTGCATTCTTTCATTTAACAACTTTCAGGTTTTTTTAAACTTAACGCTGCATCTGGAAATAAGTAGCTTAATACTTATATTTTAGAAGAAAGATTTATTAAACGTTAAATGAATATTGTAATTGCTTTCATATATTATTTATTAATATTAAATCAAAAAGTTATTAACAATCTTTATAGGTAATTTGATAATCCTAAAAATTTCTCACCAAAAAACCTTAATAGCTCACAGCTGGAATATAACGAAAAAAGGACATTTTCATCTTTATTTTCAAGATGGCGCGTAATTTCCTACCGCAAATAAAAGGAAAAAAAAACGTATATTTTCTACCGCAAAAAATTTCGCAAAAAAGTTGCACTCCGAAATGTATGGTCAATATACCAATTAAACGGACTTAATTTTTTTAATCAAATTTAAATTTGTTTTGACTAACATATACAATAAAATTTCCCATTTAAAGTACATATGGATATCCGCGCAGTATTGCACATAAAATACTTCTTTTTAAAAAGAGCAGAAAAGTGGAAAGAAAAACTTTAGATAGTCAATAATTTTAACGATAAGGAAATTAATTTTTTGATTTAGCTTTGAGTTAACCTTATTAACTTATGATCCTAAAAAGATAAATTATAATCATTGTCATCTGCAAGTAAGTACGGTTTAATTTCAAACAAGGGGAAATGTTGAGAAATTTTTAAAACCTATTAATTTAATGTTCGAAAAATGTAACTGTAATGTAAGGTTTAATCCACTGACTTGAAGTATCTTTTAAGATTTTTTTAATGCAGTTTTATGAAAGTAAACCTACAATAGTGACAATATATTATTAGTGAAGATTAAAGTAATCTTCATATAAAAGTGACATTAACTGCTTCAAAATACAGTAAATGTTGCATAATAATTAGATTCATTCTCTCTAATTATTTATCATATACAATAAATTAACAGTAACTTATTGTATGTGTATGATAATAGTATATATATATATATATATATATATATATATGTATATAAATATATATATATATATATATTCATATATATATATATATATATATATATATATATATATATATATATATATATATATATATATATATATATATATATATATATAATATTCTATTGCCAAAATATTTCAACCTCCTCTGATAAGGACTATGCCATAAAAATAATTGCGGCTCACTTCCAATATCACACTGGAAGTGTTAGCAGAAAACAAACTAAAATGAGTAAAATGTTATTTCCTTTCAATTTTTAATTACAGTCAATTCCGTTTGTAAAATTCCGATCATTTTGAGTCAAATATCAAATTAAAAATACGTTAGAATCTGCCAAGCGCTAAAAGCATTCGCATCATGAGGGATACGTACACATTTAAACACTTATAAACATTTAAGGGTACACAGTACTTCTATTAAACATAGTTTTCTGGTAAACTTCTTTTTATATTTTACCAAACCTGACAAACTGTTATGTGAGTGATCTTATGTGGATCCCGTCTTCCATTTTGAGGCACGGAAACCTAAAAATGACTGTTCAAACATCTAAAAAGGAAGAGTGGTTTAAAAAGTAGTCGATGGTGTTCAATGATTCCATCTTGAATTTTTAGTAACATTTTAGTTACTTAAGAATTTTCCTTATTCTTACAAAAACATATATACTCAAGTTTATTTAACTTATGTTTCAACTCATGTTCATGATCCTGAGATACTTCTTCATTTCATCTGATTCCTTATTCCATAGTAAAACAAGCCATCTCTTTGTCAGTCTCATAAATATGTTCGGCCTATGTCCATGACATTTTGCAAATAAAATTTTGCATCTGGATACGAGTACGTAGTTTTTTGTGTATTACATTGGTAACTTAAAAAAAATTAATTTTTCCAGTGACTTTCGAATTTTTTTGGAAGTTCTTATACACCACTAGTAGAGTATATAAAACTTCTGTGCTTTCTACTAGGCTCCTTTCGATCTTCTGTTTGGTAGGCAATAGAGATTGCCAAGTAAAAAATATACCAAATATGGAAATACTACGAATTGAATTTTGAGCACCCTTACTTCGTGAATTTAATTTAGAGCAAAAGCAAGGTAAACAAGATACAATTTAAGCAAGATGACAGTTGAAGTCTGAAGTATCTTATTGCAGGTAGGACGTGTGTTAATTTTTCACATAAGTGTTATTTGCTAAAAATTATAGAAAAAAGAGTAATTACATCAAAACACGAATTTGTGCAAAACATTTTAGTTCTCTTGAAATAGTATATTTTCAATATAAAAGTCATTGGATCGGTAATTAATATCAAATTTATGATAAAATATCATCACTAATTTAATGTTATCTTTAAAAAAGTTTCTTCTTAAACCACGTTTGTGAAAATTCACAATGACTTGCGATATGCCAGCCCCTCCCTTTAATTTTTAAATTATAAATCTTTAAAGAGTAATAATTGATTAGAAACTCCAATTAAATTAAACTTCTACGGAATTTTAGTTTACGCGTCTTTCGATACACATTTGGCACTTTTTTAGTACCTAACGTTTATATACGTATTTTTCACATGTTATTTTTCATAGTGTAGAATCGAACATCATTTTATCTTATGTTAACAACACTTCTTTCCATAAGCTCTCACAAGATAATGCCACGTTCCTGACATTCTACTCAATAATTTTTTTTTCGGTTGTTGCTAAAGTGGTTGTTATAGTCAAATTGAATATTTTCTATTTAAAATTTTACATGGTAAGTACAGATTTTTTTTTTAAAAAAGCTAAACTAATAAGTAGACTGTAAACCAAATAGAACCCACTACAAGTAAAATGAAATGTAAGCTTTTTTCGATAAAATTTACTGTTAAAATAATCTCAGTTTTCGAAATATATTTTGAAGTAATGACTTCAATTATATATCTATGTCATTTCAATAGTTATCGATAAAAGAAAAAAAAAATATTTTACACATTTTTTGCCTAAACACTATCGCCACTACCTAGTATGTGTGTGTGTGTATTTGTGTTTGTACCGATCATTAATAACATTTAATTTGTTATTAATGATTCTTGTACGCGCAAACTAGAGGTTTGAGGCTGATCAGTACAATCACACATGGACAGTACAATGACACAGCTGTTTTTACATATGCGAGCTTGCAGATCTGCTAATTACAAAGATAATAATAGGATCTTAGCCTCTATTATAGAAGAAAACTTTGAATTTGGACTCAGATATTTAGCTTTATTGGGCTATTCTCAAACCCGTTAATTCAAGTATTTGATTGTTCATAGAATAATGACACCTGGCTCTAATCTAGTATTAAAGCTAGACGCTCTTATTTCGGGATCCAATTTTATGTTTTGTTGGATAATTCTTACATGCGAAAAACTCTAGAATCTTGTGATGACCAGTGTAATGATAGCTGGATTTCAGCCATAAGCACAGCTAGAAACTTTGAACTTAAGCTCAAATATTAAGTTTTTATGAATTTCATAATATCCATTTATTCGTGGGCTTGATGGCGACCAAGAAAATAACAAGTAGATCGGAACTTTCGAGTTTGGGTTCCAAAATTCTATTTTGTCGGGCAGTTCTCATACGTGCAAACTCTGATATTGACCAGTATAATCATACCCAGAGTTTAGCTATTATTACAACTAGAAACTTTGAGTTTGTACTCAAATTTTCTTTTCTTATACGCATAACTTACACCCACAAAGCCAAGAGTCCGATGATAACGAGAATATTACCACCCGGATCTAAGACTCCATTACAGTTAGAACTTTTGAGTTTTGGTTCAATATTTAGTTTTGTTGGACGGTTCTTATATGCGCAAACTTGAGGGTATAATCATGATCAGGGTAATAATTTTTGCATCTTGGCCATTATGATAACCAAAAATTTTGCATTTGAGCTAAAGAGTTCGATTACAATGAGCAATTTTTACACCCACACATTCGAAGGTCTGATCATGACAAAGCATGAATAATTACCTCTTATCTACTATAATAACCTATAGATAATAACCTCTTAGCCACTATAACAGCTAAAACTTCTAGTTGAAATGCAAATATTCAGTCTCGATGGGCAATTCTGACAGCCGAAACCTCCGATGATGATTAGAATAATATTACTAGATCTATTTCAGCCAGAAACTTCAAGTTCGAATTCAAATGTTGTATCGGAGGTTACAGTTCTCATATATCTCTAACCTTCATTAGATCGTTTGTAATATCACTTCGAATCGAACACGGGACATGGAGATGAGAAATGGAGACGAACTCGAGAAAGCTCATCATACTATCGACTATGCTGGCATCTTCATATTTTTTTGAATAAAATTGTACGTAAAAATGACAATTGAAATAGCTCATAATATTTCAACATTATGTGGGATTAGAACTTGTTCCGTTCTATGCTGCTTTTATACAGTCTCAAATTTTTAGTTGTGTTTTCAAGTTTTTGGTTGCGTTTTCAAGTTTTTGGTATATTTAATATATGGTTTAAACACGTTCATTGACAGGAAAATAACTGGATAACACAAACTGAGCGGATCCGAGTGTGTACATAAGTCCAAGCGTGATGAAATATTTATAAAGTGAGAAACATGTCATAAACATTTTGTTTAAACATTACAAATCACATTTATTAGTTATCAAATTTATATGTTGTTATACCTTTAAGATTCTTAGTATGTGCCACCACTTGACTCCACAGACAATCTATGCTTTATTTCTAAGTGTCATCTGACCATCATTTGCGTCTTTGTGTGAACCATCCACAAATATATTGAAAACGGAATTTGCTAACCAATCTGGTAAGAATTTCTTTTTCCTACTGTTTTATTCTACGAATAAAATTTTCAAAAGTTTCGTGACATTTACTGAGCCGACGGACAACTGCAAACCTTTTTTTAATTAATTGGTTATTTTTATTTATTACCTTTCCCTGTTTTTCTTTGCGCATGTATTAATTACACGCGACGATCGTGCAAGCTAATTGTCTCCCTAAATAATTTTTCCGTTCGTATCAAGAATATTTTTATTTTTAACTTAATCTCCCCGCATAGAAATTTCGTTATTATTTTTCAAGAAATATTTGTTTTATATACGCGTTTATTATAAATAAACCGACAACACACAAAAATTAAATTTATTCAACTAATTGATGATCTGAAAATCTCTCCACAGGTTGCAAATCTATAAATTATTTCGTTAATTAAATTATACTCCTCGTAATTTTCGAAGACACTACAATTTCTATTTATCATAGAAGATAAACCTTTCTATAAATATATGAGCCTTTATATAAACTTGTTCACGTTGAAGTTATTACTCATTGCGCTGTTACAGCCTAAGATGCTAAATGTGATATATTCCCCGCCTTTACCCAAAAATTTGCTCAAAAGAACTCACTTTATTTAATGACGGATGAAAACGAAGGCGATAAGCTATATAGATGATAGTTTAAGTTTTCTTCATTTGAGCAAGATTTTCTAAAATGTCTAACTCCTGTAACTTTATATCTCTATACAGGTAATATGTGAATAAATTTTTATTTAACGTGATGTAATAAATGTTGTGGAAAATACCATATATAAGATTTTGTTACCGGGATTGGATGCTTATTATATATAAATGAAATATACGATAATAGGTAAACATTTATATTAGATCAGAATATACTCATTTTATTACTTATCTACATAATTTTTTCTTTATTCCTTTTCTTAGAGTTTTTTAGTGTTATAGTAACACGTTTGATTATTGTAATATCTCATCACTCATTGACCCTTGATACCAAAGTCGTATAGAAACTTTTAAATTTTAACTAAATATTCGTTTACTTAAATATTCGTTTTTAGAATCTCATAAAAAGTAAAATGAAATGTGCTGAAATAGGCCTCGAATTTCCTACACTTTTCCGTTCGTTAGCTAATAATCGAGTGGCTGTAGGATGTTTAAGGTCAAGTGGTTTACTGTGTAGTTCAATTGCCTAGTGAATAGTTAGTTGTATAAAATTGAGAGACTAAAATATCATAAGGTCATAATCAGACACGTTAAAATAATCACATTCCGTTAAATGGGTACAGTAATAACAGAACGACAAGCACTCGGCAAGCATTTTCTTTCGTAAAATGAGGGCTTTACGTGTGTTTCGAAATAATTGAAATAGCTTTGTATAAAGACTGTGTATATTATTAGATTTCAGTAGTCGAAGAACACTTCGAGCAATTTAATTGGATTAATTCTTTCGTTACGACGAAGGCAATAATCCAATATAATTTATTATGAACTTTGAAGGTTTCGTAAACACAATTTGATAAAGATTAAATAATAGGTTCATTTTAGGAATACACGTTGAAAAATAATTTTAATTCTTCGAAAATCATGTGATCAAAATAATATAAAATCTTACTTTTTAAAATATAATATTCTCCGATAATGTTCTCATGGCTTTCAATTGAAATTAGTGGAGAATTAAGTATTTCCTGCAACTTAACCATTTATCATTACACATGTATATATATATATATATATTATATATATATATATATATATATATATATATATATATATATATATATATATGTATATATATATATATATATATATATGTATATATATATATATATATATATATATATATATATATATATATATATAGAAGTGTTGTCGGAAACATATTGAAGCTATTGCGGTTAATCAGAAATATATTTATTGGGAATCTGTCTTTTCAAAATATTCAATCCTTCATTCCCCAGTATACAAAATATTTTTTAAACAGTTTGTACCACTCCTAGGACATGAAATTTAGCCCGTCTTTCGGGAGTATGTCATATTGTGCCGCCTTCACGCGTTTGTAACCTTTTGATTTAGCTAAAACTTTCATAATTCCATTTCCTTCTTGACCTCAGGTAATGTATAAATCACACATACTTCTCCATCCCGACTATGCAGAGGGGTTAATACCGTCTTAATTTCTTTTATTAAATATTTTTAGACTATTTGAGGAATATGAGGAAATGTATTATCACGAGGCAGGGGCAATTCTCAACTTTTTTTGGGTAGTGAATTAGAATACTATGTTCATCACAACACCGCACACTTTACATACTGTTCATTAAACCTTTTATTTAAAATAGAATATGCTTCAGAAGCCAATTTATTTAAATATTGTAAAATTTTATCCCATAACGTTTTGAATTTATAGCATACACTACACTTAAACAATAATTGACAGGGATTGAGCGTACCAGTCTACTTACAAGTCACGTAGTAGAAATTCACACATTTCATATATATTCATGATATCGCCTGTAATCAATACATTGTGCATTTTTTAATGTAAGCGGATGATGAAGCAAAATTATAAATCATAAAACCAAATAGGTTCTGTAATATTTATTTGTAATTAATTGCCTGAAATTCCGAAATTAAACAAACATGGAGACAATAACTTGTCGAGCTTTTTAAAGAATATATAAAGCTTTGAACTTTGTAATATTATGTTGAAAATTCGTAACGCCGCACAAGGTTGATAACTTTAGATACTTCATCGTCATCGTATTTCGCTCAACTGGAGGCGACCCGAATATTATACCGGACGTGATATATATATCAATCTTCTTCATGTTTTTATTTTTCGTGTCACGTTGCTTTTTTTCTGTAAAAAAGAGTTAAAATTTAGTAGTTGCGAAATTCGGGAGCAAAGTAATTTTATCGTTAATGTTTAAAAAAATTTATTAACGAATATAATACACATATACATTTATACGATTTTTTTTAATGTAGCTAGTGATGCAATATATAAGGAATTTTGTTTTCATCAGTCACTAGTATTGTACTACATGCATTTATTACCATATGATTTACCTAAGTATCGAAATTTAAGCATTTTTTTGTGTGTATAGTATATATATATATATATATATATATATATATTTCTTTTTTTTTTTTTGTGTATATGTATGATTTTTTTGATACAAGAAAATGATTTTTTATTCACATGGTCACCATTTGATAATAAAGAAAAGATAAGTTTGTTACAAAAACATATTTCTGAACTGCAATCAAAATATTATTTTACTTTAAGGGCTCTGTAATGAAAAAATAATCCTTAAAATTTCCACAGCTTTTAAATTTTTTTTTCAATTTTAGACACACTTGTATGAAATTTTTTAAATAAACCCTTCATACCGCGATATCAATTGATATTAAATACAGCAAAATGTTTTAAAACAATTGTTTTAAAAGTACCTCGCAAAATATGTAATTTTTTCACGCATTTTCTCGGAGCGGATAAAATTGAATAGATTTTTCTTAGGTTCCGTTTCCAATGTTTCGTATTTGAACCCTTTTTATGAAATATTACGCTGATGATGATGCAAAATAACATGCAATGTATTATGTATTCCTCTAATTGTTTAAACTTTTTGTTTGAATAAAATTTAAATTTGAAAAGTAATGACAAATTATACTTTAAAATTTTTAAATGGGAATTTTATGCAGAATTATATGGAGGTACTAATTAATACGTAATATATTCTAAATTTTTTTTTTTTTTTGGTTCCTTATATTTGTCAAATGGCAGTGAATTTTATTTTTCCCTGCTTCTCATCAAATGATAAATATTTTGGATAGATTTCTTAAAATATTATAATAGGTTTCTTTACTATTTTCCATTTTAAGTTACATTTTTGAGACATTAAACTCATTTTATTAAATATGTCCACTCCAACTCATTTCTTAGTCATGGGTTTGAAAAGTCTGAAAATATTTCGGTTAAAACGGTTTAATCCGAAATAAAATAATACAATGTGGAAATAAAAGATTGGAAAAATTAAGCCGAAATTTGTATTATTTTGGTCTTTTCAATATATTATTATTTTAATTGTCATACAATTTTAATATCCAATATATCGGAGTATTAAAGGGAATGAGAAAAGGTTTCAAATTAACATTATCTATTCTTGTAGACAATGTTACATTGAAACATTTAGTAATTTAAGCAGTAAATTATTATTAATAACATTTTATTCAATATTTTTTTCCCCATATTATATAGCAGTATTAATTTATTACGTATTTCTTTCGAATTTCAAAACAACAATGTTAGGTTTAATTATTTTTATTTAGATTTTTTTGATATGATTACAGCACGTTCTTTTAATAACCGGTAAATTGTTGTCAAATTTTCCTTCAATTTATCTATTTATATCTTATCTTTAGTTAATATCAATTAAATATTCTTTTTAAAATATTTAAATCACTTGCAATTTTTTAACTGTTTGAATCTTATTAGAAATATTTTGCTTTTAAAAATGTTAAGTAATGTTTAAAAGGTTACACCTATTAAGATCCAGAAAGCATATAGGACTCAGGTATGTTTAATGAGACAGGAATAGCAAATGTTACTGGAGTTCTCAAAAATCCTACACCATGAATTACTCAATTTTAATTAATTAACAAATAAAATATCAGCTTCTTACTTAAATACGTTTCTTTTTCAACCATTAGATATGCATAAAAATATAATCATAGACTGATTTTAATGTACTGTTATAATTATCCTATTATTTTAATACTGCCTCGAAATAATTGGTGTTAGCCAACAATGATTCTTTATTATATTCCGAAGTGATTTAGCTAAATATTTCCAAGATAAGTCCATATTAAAACTAAACAAATATTTTAAAGTAATTGAAATAAATAAATACGAAGCATAAAAATAACTGTAATAAAAAGATGTTACTCTTGAAAATTGTTAAGGCAGAGAAGAAATTTTTAAATGAAAATTAAAAAAAAATTGTTTGTGAGACATGTAGAGTCGCATTGGCTACCTATACTAGTATGCGTAATTTGAAAAACAAGGAATTTCAATTGAACTTTTTGTACGATTTAATTAATTTTTTTTTCAAAAATATTAATTTAATTAATCGATTGAATTCAATAATTACTATAAGCTCACACAATACGAATAAATTTGTTTTTGTGTAAATTTGCACCCTTTTTTGCCTTCTCCTAGCAATGAGTTTATATTGTTGATTATCCATGAGTGTATATTGTTGATTATATTTAAATGTATCAATTGTTTATAACAAATTATTTTGAAATTGACAACAACAGAGACCGATGGATATTGTGTACAATGTTCGCAAATACGCTTGTGTACGCAAACACTACTCTTAGAAATATTTGATATTCATTATTTTTTGATGTTACTTTGTTGCATTTTTTATCTATTTTGAAAATAAAATCACGATTGAAATTTGTCAAAATTATAGATTAGACGTTTAATGATTTATTGTAAGGCACTCTTACTAGGCCACGAACCTAATAAATACTGAACTTAACTTTGTACAACTAAGAGACCTAAGAGTATAAAAATCATAACCGAATTTTCTAGGTATTTACTAAAATTAGAGGTATTTTGAATCCGCAATTGGCAGTGATGGGCAACGGGTTTTAAAACATATCTGAAACTATAGGTGACCACTAGTAAAACATAGTTCTCCACAATTTGACAACAAAATTATTACACATAAATTTGGGAGAAGATACTTACACGTGAGGTTTTCTTACACACCTAGTTCAATTCCAAGAAAAGGGAAAAGTTGCATGATAAAATAAAACTAGAAGGAATTGAATAAAACGATTGCAGAATAAAGCGTTGAAGAAGGAAAATTAAAATTAGCCAAATAACTTAACAAGTTTCTTCGTAATTAATTTCAGCAATTGGTATAAAATTAACATTTCATAAATTGCCAATTATTTCAATCTTGTATTATGAATACAAGATAATAACTAAATAATTCTCGAAAGGATATATTAAACTATTTATACATTTCTTTTTAAATATCTAAGTATTCCTTAAACCAAATTACGATTCGTTTTCGGCCCTGTTCTTTTAATAATCACTTACAAATTTTAGACTTTCGTGACTTTCTTATTAATGGCAAGATAAATTATTTCTCCATAGGAAATTTTTACCATATAGTACAAATATGTCAAATATATTGAAAAATACACCTCAATATTTGCTGAGAAATGTTAATTGATATTATCATAGCTTCGCTTGTCGTGTCGTTTCACCTATTACAATGCAGCTTGATCGATACATATTAGCGAGGCGAACTAACCAAGAGTGAGGTATGTACGTTCCTCTACGTCACCAAAATTAATGGGTACCTCTCTCTTATCCTATTAATTTCGGTACCTTCGTCTTTAAACTTGCTTCATTACGAGTCCAGAAATTATTAGGCCCATGTACCCGGAAAATTAATTTCGAAGTAAATTTAAATACAGAAGCAGCCTTTCTGCCAATGCGTCTCAAGTTCATTTATTCTTACTCCACTGAAGTCATAATAAATTACAAATATTTGGATATAATTAATATGAGTATGTTAATTATTTTGCTAATTTTAATGTATATGTATATAAATATATATACATACATACATACTTTCATACGACACGCTAAACTGTACCGATTTTATGAAGACGTGATATTTGAACGTCGTTATTAATTTGCGAACTTAATTTCATTTTGCTTTCTCTAAAGACTGCGTTCTATTTTATCCCACGTACGTAAATGTTATTAATTCGTTAGGTGTGTTAGATATGGGACATATACCAATGGGAAACTATGACATGTTTATAAGTATCAATGGCAAAATAATTCATAAGATCAAGCTTCAATGAAAGGTGGTGTATCAGTGCGGGAAATAAAAAGAAGTTAAAAAAAGATGAAAAAAATGAGTGCATGAGTGTTTATTAATTATACGAATATGTATAATTAATAAACGTTCAAAAGCTATTTAAAAACGTGTGTTGGAGATTGTTTGCTTCACGAAGTTGACATAGGATATGAAAAGAAGTAGTAGTATTATCAAGAATGTGGGCGCACTAACAGCACAAGTGAAACAAGTGCTCACAAACCTATCAACCGTAAATACGCGCGCATTCACTCACGCACATATGTATATATATATACATATATATATATATATATATATATATATATATATATATATATATATATATATATATATATATATATATATATATTAATTACTATCTTTATGTATCTGTTCGGGTAAATTTTATTATTTAAAAGTTTAACTTATCTTTCGAAAAAGTTTAAACTTTTTTGTATCGAATATACGAGCACAGGGAAATATAATGAAACCGAATAAGCCGTTGGGAAATCTCAATGCACTACAAAACATGAAAGTGAATGTATTCAAATTACAATATTAAAGAGAATACAAACTAAAAAGAAAGTAAAAATTTTAGTTATAGTTATTTGGAAAAATATTTATGAAAAATTATAAAATATATATAAATATATTATTGAGAAACACAAAATCATAAAATTGTTGTTTCTTTTTTCCATAATTGTTATTTTCCATTGTCAACTTGGAAAAGTAACACTTCCTATTACGTAATCTGTTAATTCAGTAAACTTGGCCACATCAGACTTAATTGAAATTTAATTAATGGCTATCCAGTAGTAATCAAACACTTAAATCCTCTTCTTGCCGAATTTATATGTATGCATATATCATACCCAATTTAAGTTAGATAAAATAATTAGTACTCGAATAATAATTATATTTGACTTATTACTAGGCAATTAGTGAATCAAGTAGAAGATCAAAAAATCCGAAAATATTTAAGAGAGCTACATATTTTTCTACTCAAAAAAAAAACAATTATTTTGTCAAGTAATAAATTCTCATCTACTTTAATCTATCTTCATTGAGAACAAAACTGTGTCCAACTTATAAGCAGTTTGGAAGTCGACATATTTAATTTTATAGATAGCCAACATCAAAAATTATTTGTCTCATCGTAAACAAGTAATTGTTATGGTGGGCTTTATTAAGTTTAGAAAAAGTGTCGTAAAAATATAATCTAAATTTTAGTGGTTCTTAGCAGCTATATTTTATATTATTTTTATAACGGGACGAAAACTGTACAGGGCACGTTTTTATTTAAAATTAATTAACTAAATAAGACGTTGAAAAACGAATACAAAGGAAAGTATTTCCAAGAAGAAAACTTCAAAATACATCTTTTATTAAATTGAAAAGGAAAATATTTATACATTTATTCTGCCGTATTTTTCAGATTATAATAGAAATGTTATTTTTTTTATATTTATAAGTCTCATTTAGGTTCTTACGTCCATAGTATTATTCACGGAGAAGAGAGTTCTTGCTTCCATTGTTTTATTTAGATTCTTACCTTCACGGCTTTATTATAATCCGTTTCCTTTTTCAAAATATCTATTTTTATACCCGTGCATGCCTTTGTTATCAAAATGATACAATAAAGCCTAATAACATGGTCCAATTTTAAAACTATAAAAATAAAAGGATAGTATCCTCTTATTATAAAGTAAAATAAATTTATGTTAAATAAACATAATTAGAAGTACTTGAATTTTACATCAAACACTTACAGAGACGGAAATAAAATTTTGCAAAATGCGGAAGTATCGTCAATATTTATTGTCTTAATCGTTAATAATATTGATAAAAAAAATTTTATTTACATAAAACCCTTTTTATGCTTAAAAATAATGAAATAAGAATTGTGGACATAATGGTGTACTTACGTCATAAGAAATATCTAAAATAAATCATTATGTTGAAAATATAAATTTGGTATCCATTTTAAAGAATACGTATTAAAAAGAATTTGTGATGCTCTTGTCAAAAGTTCTCGTTTAAGTCGAGCGGCGTTACTTGATGTTCGCAGTCAAAGGTCACAAATACGGTTTTCGAAGGACGCGACGCGGTGAAGACGTCGATGATAGTTATTATAAAACTTGTTTGTCTAAAAATGTCTCCATACATGTTTTTCATAGAATCAACATGATATAGCGCAAAAGAAGTATAGTTATAAATTTGTATAACCTGTAATGTACTCCAGGATAACTTCGCAATTACATTCGGATATTTCTACTCCTGTTCAAAATCATTATGGCACTATTAAAGGCGTTCTCATTTTCGAACGCTTGGGTCACACAATTATTTATCCCCGTAATATTATGCTTATAGTATTATTTGATATTTTCCAATTTAACTTTCATTAAGATAAATAAATTTCAAATTCTATCATTAACGGTTACAAAAATATTTATATTTGCATTTTACCCAACAGAATGATAATATGTCAAAATGGTTATAAGTCCTAAAACAGAAATAAATAATAGAATTTGAAAGATCAAATTTCATACAAAAACAACTTTTAATTATATACAACGCCCAAAATTTGTTAACTTTCAAAGTATAATAAATTTTCAAACAAATCAAACTTCGTATTCGTCTAAATAAACTTAGCTTTAGATGCTCACAGTGAAACCTAATATTTCGGAAAATATTAAGTTTACTACCCATAAAAATACACATATCTATTAAGTAGTAACAGTTTGTCAGTCTAATATTACGGTGTTTTGAAAAATAAAATAAACGAACATTAATTTACTTTTCCTCTACAGTTTTTCCTAAATCGTTTACAAAATCACTTGAAGAAAAATCTTCATATTCATAAAAAGTAATGCAATCAAATATCTTCGTGTATACAACGTGGTTTAAAACCTTCATTATAATTTTTTCTCATCAATCTAAAACTTTAGTTTGTGAAGAACTTTTTGGCTGTAACTAGAAATACAAGTGGTTCTTCACTTTCTGTCAGTCACTACTTATACCAATGCATACGTCAACATAGCCATGAGCATGTTTTCCTTCCAATCGACGCAAACATATATTGCCATTTCATCAATAACTACATTTCGGCACAAATATCTTCTACTGGGCTCATTTATGTCAAAATTATTTTCTAAAAGATGCACAGAGTGAACTGTACCTATCTTTGTAGAAAACCAGTTTTACCATCCAGCGAGTTTAACCTACTTTCCCTTTATAGAGGTGTATTTAGGATAGCTAAGAGCATATCTTTCCATGAAGTGATCGGGTTGTCTGTCCACATTTAAAATTAATCCAAGGGCCAAAATATTAAAGGTCCAGAATTTAAAAGTTTGGCCATTTCTCCAATCGCCATTAGTCGCAAATAAAATGTTGTTTATTTAGACGTAGACATATGTACAATCATAATTTATTTAAACAAGACTTTTTTTACTTTTAGTCATGTATATTATTCAAACAACGTATATTTTAGACTTTAATCATTAATAAATTTATTTATTTTTTTAATCTATCGTATGATATGAAAAGAAAACAAAGCACTCTTTTATTTTTATGCCATTATTTTACTGCAAAATTATTACGTAAATTCAACTACTTAAAGTTTGAAACTTGTATCTCATTAAGATGATAATCGCCAAATATATTCAAGTTATCATTATGCGATAATGACGTCAAGTGGCCTGCACAAGTAACGCGCACCGATGCAACGACGTCGCTAATTACGTTTTCATTTCAAATCCAAGAAAATGCATTCAAATTAAGTCACCGAATATTTATAACTCCCTAATCGATTACATTCTCATGTTGGATTTTCTTTTTGCACATAAGTATGATACAAAAGTGCATTTTTGGAACTAATGGACAATCAACGACGAAGTTTTACAACTTATCACGGTCGATCTGCGACTAAAATGTACGTCATCGTGCAGAGAATAACATATGATACGGGGGTCATATCTGTAGAGCGTGATCTAGGTCTATTTACCATCTTTATTTATATTTAACACTCTATGTAAAATAAATCATAACTAACTCTTAAAATTTACCAAAAGTAGAGAACCGCCTCTACAATGTTAAACGTAATATTATTTGAAATAGTTCTGAAAATAAAAGGTAGTATTTAATGTAACTACCGCAGTGTCTTCAATATATCTATTGCAATTAGTGTCTTGACGATAAATATAATTATTCTTTGACCCCTTTCTTCGGAGGTCACGTCCGAAGGATACCCATAACCGCTTATTTGTTTGTTTAGTGTGTGACATATAGCCATAGATAATATAGCCATTCAATATAACATTAATAAACCTATCAATTTTTATCGGCGACAAACCGAAGTCTAATTATGGCTATTTTTAATTCAATTAAAGAGTATTTCTCCATAGTGCAGATCTTATATCAACAGTTTACCACTTAAGCTACGTTATTTAGAATGGCTGATTAATATTTAATATAGGATAAACAGTTTACGAATTCCAATATATTGACAGTTGAAGGTTGTTTAACAATTTTAAAACACATATCTTCTAACTACTACTGCAGCAGTTCAACAGAGTATGTATCGAATATACCATCCGATAAAAATAATTCGAGTAAAGGACATCAATGCAGTGCAACTTGTGGGTGCAGAAATTGAGCTACCATTCTCCATAGCTTACGGATGCCACCATGGATAAACTTGTCTAAAAGCCATCTTTTATATGACTAAAATATTAATTACTTCGATATTTTCAAATATAACTGAATGTGCATGATTCTTTATCACCTACATGGCTGTAAAAATATAATCCTCAAATCGTTATTTCACCGTATACCGATTGGACATGATTCCCAAAGTGTGGTAGAATAAAATAGACTGGCTTTTAGACGTTGTCTTGTAGTTAGAATACCGTAAAAAATATTTAGTCATTACCCAATGGAAAACCTCACAAATTAATTTCAATTCAAATTAACTTTTACTCAGTTTATCTTATGATGCTTAATCTGGAAAATTAAATATTTTTCAGTTCAATAACATAAATTGAATTTTATTTTAAGTTTTCTTAACACAATGAGTTCATTTAGAATTTATTTATTTTTGTTCATACGCATTCGTTTCTTCCGTAATTAATAATTTCATATTCTTATTTTTATTATTCTTCTTTTAAATGGTATCCGTGTCAAAAAGGTAGTGTTTACGAAATAGGAAAGTAAGATAAAAGGAGTGAGTTAGTGAAGGTATTTGAATTAAAAATATTTTTAGGTTTTCAATAGGAAAAAATGTATAAAAAATTATAATAATATTATTATCACAGCAATGATTCTGAAGAGTATTGGTTTTGAGAAATTTACGATACTTATGCTTTTAAAATACATACCAAATAACATATTTACATAGTAAACAATAGAAACATTATTTGTAAATAATTTAACACATACTTGTTATTATATTATTGTTGTTATATGTTGGCTGAGTGTGTACGGAATCCTGGTAATGCGAGTTCTATTCATATCTAACAGATTTTGTTTTGTTTCTCTTCTTTCTTTCTTGCTTCTGTACAATGATGGCGTGTTCAATATGATACCCATTAAACCTAATAAAAAGACTAAATTTAAAAAAAAATAAAACACAACCGACATCAAACTTGTGCGAATTTACAAAGCCCTGAAAAGTAAGAAAATATTATTGTTTATTCTTAACAAATACTTTAATAGCAGTTCACACCGATGTCTTTTATTTCTTTGTTCTTACACGTTTCGCCACAAATATCGTCTAATGAATGTTTTTGGCACAAATATCTTGTATATCTGCCACACATGCTTTGTGACAAGATACTAGTAAAATATATCAAGTAATTATTTCTTCTTATCTATAACTTTAGAACTTAGAACTAACAAGTTTTTCTGTCGATAATACTTCGGCTCGCTCGACGGCAGCGGGCGCCGCCTAGCAATCGCTGCGGCGTGTGGCGTGGCGACCGCTAATGTTTTTAATCAAACGCTTAGTTACTTATATTTTATTATTTTTTGTTTGATGCCTGAAAAACTAAGGTAAGTTTGAGGAACAAAAAGTATAATAAAATACCTTTATTAAGGATTTTTTATATGCTATTCCCCTGATAGAGGAAATAGCAACATGTATTCTGTGTAAATTTTTCTATTAAATTAATCTATTACGATTCAAAAGATACAGCCCTGTAACAGACGAACGGCGGAGTCTTAGTAATAGGGTCTGTTGAAACGCTTTGAGTAAGGAACCCTAATACGGAGCTACTTTTACGAAAATATCTCCTGAATTGATATCTTTCTTACATACAATTTGTTTTTGATTTTATATTCATAATATTACAGAATTTTATACTAACTACCTGTATACACAGGCATTGTGCGGGGTAGTATGTTTCAATATTAGAGTAAGGCAAAAAATAAGAAATCATAAGCCATATTTTAAATTTATTACCCATTTGAACCTATGTCAAATCGTAATATAATTAGTCGTAAAGTCATTTGTCTTGAACATCTCCTCGAATATTAAAACGAGCAGCAGTAAATAGAATTCGAGGAAATACTTTCTCAATACAGACGAGAATTAGCCTGGCAGGATTAAGTTTTTTAATTAAGAATAAAGGGACTTAATTTATTTTTTTTTCATCTATTTTAAGAGCAATGTATACAGTTTTATTTAAAGTATATTTGTGAAACTGAAATAAAAATTTGTCTTTATTGACAGCTCAAATAATATTATTCGAACAATAAAGTTTTGAGTGAAAAATAATGAGAGCAAATTTTCACATTTTTTCTTTATTAAAATCATGGTAGGTATTCTTCACATGTTACTATTAATATGTGCATAACGGATATAAGAATAAAAATAAAGAAGTTCGATCACATTACGGAAACGGAATGAAAATTTCTGTCAATTTTATGCTTTACCTTTTTATGTAATACTAGTAATTTTATAGAAAAATGGAACATCTCATTTTATATATTTATATTAACACCGATTCATTACAGAAAATAGACAGAAATATTTTATGAGTTTTATGAAGGTACATCCTTATCCGAAATATACTCAACAAACGTGTGCAAAAAGTTACCAATTGCACGACGTTTTTCTTAATACTTTAAATTGAATAAATTAGTCTAGAATATCTAGACAAATTAATATTCTGTCACGTAATTATAAATCAAAGTATAATATTCTAATAGTGGGTCGTTTTATAAAGTCCAACGCAGGTACTCTGGCGTACAGACACTCTTCTGTCACGCTAGGTTTCTCAGCATTGCAGGATTCTACGGCAGCCGGTTCTGAATTCAATTATATCGGGCCACGCGAAGACCGCTTATCACCTTAATGGTGAAAAATTGTCTGATTTAAGGTACTTGTTCCATTTTACAATTTATGTTTCGTGGGTAATTTAAACTCTTCGAAAGGTAAGAATATATTAGTTCAATTGAAAAACCTTGTTAATGTTATGCAAACCCCGTAGGATTTTCTTATAAAATTTCGTAAGTAAAAATCAAAAGCGATCCGTTCTTAAAGAATTAGTTTTTGTAATATATTATTAATTGTAATAATTTGTTTATCCCATTTTCAAACTTTTGTTTACATAACATTTTAAATAAGAATACGAGACATTTTTAGACAAGGTTGAGTAAAATTTAAGCAGTATGTGATGCGCGATATATATCGCAAAATTTTCTCGAAAAATTTGCCTTGCTTAAATGTTTTACTACCCACTTTTCATCCACAATTGCTCAACAGATAAGGTCTTACAATCCTATGGTTAAATTATCATGAAAATCAATATTAAAACCCAAAAAATCTAACATTTCTTTCGGAAAACATGCAAACTTCTTGCATAGTGACACTAAAAAATGTTTAGATATTTTAAATTCCTACTCAATAATACACAACATACAGTTCTACTTGAATTAAATTCCACAAAGCATGTACATTAGCTCTTTTTTCACCAGTTCAAGAAAAAACTACATTCTTTTCTAATATATAAAGGTAAAGTGAATCGCATAAATATGAATGTTTGTATTTCTGAAGCATACTAAATCTAGCGAGATTACTTTTGCTTCGGGACAACTTTTCTTTTTACTGGTATTATTAGATAGCTAAAACATAATAATGATAGTAGATTATTCGATGGATATTCAATAATGTTGAGGTAAAAAGAAATAGTCATTCCTTACAATATTTCTGACTTTTTCTATCTCTATGTGTTAATACATAATACGTTCTGTGAATTGTTGTGTTTGTCAAATCGTTTCAAATAAAAACGTATAATTATTTATACCAACGAAATACCGTTAAGTAACTATAAATGAGAGATGTCATATAAATAAGTTCAATGTCTCCTTTACAGGTCTTCATTTTAATATTCCATAAATGCTCCTCCCTTTTTAGATAAGTGTTGCTAATATAATTTTATTCCACTATTTCTTTGAATTTGTTAGTTATTTTCATAAGATGATTTAAAAAGTTTTTAAAAATACTAATAATTTTATTCATTTTTTCTAATTATTTGTGTTGCTACTCAAAAAAATCTAACATTCATTCCTTAATAAAATATTAGAAAAATATATTACAATCAATTGCCAAAAGTTATGATTTCCCATTTCTAGATGAGAGTATGCCGTTGAATGATGCACTAATAAAATAACGGTTATCGAATAATCCTTTCTATTATTGATATAAATATTTACTATCAATATTGTGAATCCGCCCTGCTATGTTTATATCTAAAATTAAGGAAAACTTGGATCTACACACCAATTATTTTAATCGGTAGCCCACGTAACTGAGATTAGCTGGCGAGGCTTCAGCAAAAAAATGATCTAAAATGACTTAAAAAATGTGTATCGATTAAAATCAAGTACAGTTTTATTATGAAGATGAATGCTATCTTTATCTTAATGAACTCTTGTTAAACAAGTTGGACTGCAACGATTATTTATATTATTTTCATATATTTACTTATGCTCCATTTTTAACATCAGAAAACACGTTAACAAATTTAGTGACTAGACCGTCTGACGCCGAACGCATATTCTTTCTTTAATGATTATACGTTTAAATAATCACATAATCTTTTGTTCCGCTTTTTAACTCATATAACTGTCAGCTGATAGTTATTTAAGTTAAAAAGCGAAACAAAAGATTATGTGATTATTTAACTCATATTATTAACTCATATAACATACATTCAGAGAGACTATAGATACTCCCTATGCCCAAACACGCCAAACCAAAGACACATTTTGAAACACTAAACAAACCAAAACAAACATTTAAAATGTCACACCTATCTTATTTATTTTACAGAGAACAGTGAAACAAAGAAAATATTATTGTGCTTTGTCGAATCGTTTCAAAATATATGAAAGCAATGTATTAAAATTAACGCGGTACGTAAAAAAAATAATACCCCGTTTATTTGCTAAAAAGCTACTAGCTTTTAACTAAATGTGCAATCACATCAAAGCCTTTGTAACCCCAGTCTAGCGAAACGCTTAACTTGAACGTCTTTATCCCAACACAGAGTCTGGCTGCATACAAAAGGTTCATTGTGCTATGTTGAAAGTCTATCGTCATAATGTAATAAGATTTCTACTAAGGTATGAATACTTGCTGGTAATAAAATGACCTGCTGCTGGAATTTCTTGTTAATCAAAAAGGACTTAAATATTTTCAATCAACCAATACATCCATATAAAAATATTTTGCTTATTGGGTAAAACTTCGACAAATAAAACTAGCTTAAAAATATTTTAAAATATTGACGCAAGGCTAGTATCTACGTAGAACTTATATCACGTGGTACATAGATAATGTCATCAAAAAAGACACAAAACAATTAATAATGAAACATATCACATGGAAAAACCGCTTCAGAAGATCTTTAAACATGGATAGTGACGACAAGTAACAAAAATATGTAAGCGTTGAATGTCCCCTACAATAGTAATGTATACACTTGAAGGACATAGAGTTTTATTCACATAAGATATCACGGGAGTGTGAAAATTAATGTATATGAATGGAAATGAATATAAATAGTAAATCCGCCAAGTGCACTCAAAATGACTCCAAATAATTTCAATTTTGACATTCGTTAAAATAAAAGAAAAAAGAAAATAAATACTTTTCCATGTGATCAATTGTTACTGAACCTAGGTTTTATGGTGTTCTGCGAAAATATATCTGTTTATTTCAAATAATAAAAATTAAGGGAGAACAATGCCCTTCCAACACTAGAACATAATAATACATTTCTAACTGCAGGTGAGACGAAGATATATAGATATAGAGACAAAGACGATAGTATTTTTCTTATCTTTCGTTGTACAAATAAAATGTCAATTTGTAAAAATCTATTCCATAGACGTAACCAACCGTGACTATTAGCCGCCAGGAACACATTGTTATATTGCTTCGAGATTCGTTTCTAATATTTTTACAATACTGAACTTGCTAAAAAATATATTTTTTAGCAAACAAGTTTTTAGGAATTAGACCAAACTCAGTCTTATTACTGCCAGAAGTGTTTTTTTGACTGATTGATCTAAACTCTATGCCCAAACTTTATTTTATAATTTGATGTATAAGAAAATGATATAAAACCCCAAAAAACCTTTGTAGCCATATTATTTTTTCCTGTAAAAACAAATATCGGATGTGCTACAAATGTTTTTTTCCAATTTTTGTTAATTTTTTAATGAAGTCATCACTTCCCAGAGTTATGGCCAATTTAACTTTTTATGTGAGATCGGCAAGGAAAATGCCTATGACAGTGGTATCGCGAGGTTCCTTTCATTTCGTTTTAAATATTCCCTTTTTGATACCGAACATTTACAGCACACACTTCTATAGTCAAAGGAAAAGAATATGTGTCTTTTGCACACGTAAATTTTGATTTTGACTGTTAATGAATACAAATATTTAAAAACGATAAAATATCAGTTATAGATAAAAATTATAATTCAAATATTTAAGAAAGCAAAAAATAATATGATTGTTAAAGATTTAGCAAAACAAAAAGCATAAAGAGTGTTCGAAACGTTTGATTTCTAATTTTTTATCACAACATTAACGAAGCTAGGTTTGTTGGAAAATTGTTTGTTTATTGGAAAGTTACACGCAAGTCACAACGTGATCGGTACATACTTCACATATATACGTGTTTGAAAAAAGGACATAATATTTAAATTGTTATTAACTTATGAATTATAGGAGAATACATCAAAAATCTCAAAATTTTAAGTAAGGAAAAGTCCCCATTTTATTTGTAGAACGATAAATTTTCTTTAAGGTATTATCTAAATACTAAACTATTAAACAATCACTAAAATTAACTATCACTTTTAATCTGTTGAGCACACTTGTTTCTTATGGAGTGACTTGGCAAGTGGCAATTAATTTTACTGAAGTTTGTGTATTTTTTTATAAAATAAAATTGCTATTAATTGATATTTATTAAATCCACATTCTTGTACCGTTGAACAGATATTAAAAAGTTGAATAAACTTTAATTCAAAAAAGTTATATAAAGGTACACTTAGTCAATTAATTTTGTATAAAAAGAAATGTATAATACAAATTATACATTATGGATAAATTACTTTGTTCTATTGTAAACTTTTAATAATATTATTAATAATGATGTGGTTATAAAATATTAATATTTCTTTGAATAAATCGAGTTTTTCTTATGATGAAATTACGTAGAAAATTATTAATCAATTCCTGAATTATCATATATCGTTTAAGTTAATAATTATTTAATTAATTAATATATTGAACGCAATGTGAACTATATTGATACTATCACTTTTAATATTTTCAGAATGTGTCAGTGTATATGAATACACTTGTTATGAATACACTTAGACACTCGATGCATAATATTTCTATTAAATGATTGCGGTATGAACGAGTGTAAGTGTATGCGCTTGTGTTTTGTGTTTAATGTGCTTGAGTTTAATGTTTTTGAAATAAAGTTCCACAAGGTTGCCATACATTTTGTTACCTACCCTTTTTATTTTCATGTTGAAAAAATGCACATGTTTCAGCGTTTAATTTTTATTTTGTAATAATGAATGAATAACATTTTAATTGAGAGGATTAATATTCTCTTAAATATCTTGAGCAATAAAAAAGTAGAAATAGTAATAAAGAAAAAAAAAAGAAGTTAAAAATCATATCTCTAGAACCCAGGATAAAAAAAAAAATTGTTTCGTATATATATATATACTAGCGTGACCCGTGCGAAGTCTTCGCATTATAAATTATTCAACTCAATTTAATAAATCAAAATTGATTGCAGGTATTCAATTCATTTCTAATTTTGCACACTGCTTATTACGTTTTTATTCCATTATGAAGCTCAGATGACAGATCAAACAAATATTTTACTAAAATTGACATATAGAGGCGCAAGTATCAAAAGCATTGAGCTAAAGCGCCACTTTATTTATACGTGAGTGGATTTGAAATTAAACAAAAATTTTACCGACCGTCAATCATATTGACGTTGAGCCGTTAGATGGCAGCATTGCTGTTTTGTGTATATAATTTTAATAATTAATTAATTTGCAAAAATAATAGCAATAATAAATTTTTTAGTTGTGGATGCCGGTAGAGCAAGCAATTATCTATAAAATGATACATAATTTATGTGGATTAGTTGTGAGGTTTTTTCTAAAAAGGGAGAGTAACATCTTAACCTTAGCGTATTAATATATATGATGATGATATATGATATATATAGTATGTTTGTATAACGTGTATACGTGTAGGTACGTTTGTGTGTGAGTTATTTATATTACTCTTGAATTTATTGGTTTCAGAAATAAAAAGAGGGGAGGGAGTTTCGATTGCAATATTGACTCGTTTTTCATATATTTTAGAATATATTCGGAGATACGCTGCTTAGAAGTGTGAAAAAAATATTTTTAAGGTCTTTATGTTTAGCTTTTATAAGTAATACCACATACATTTAAATATTTAAAAAAAATATTTTTAGTACTTTGTGTTCCTTATTACGTTAATATAGTCAAGTGTTAACTAATGCAATTTAATACGCTTTACCACTCTTAAAAAATGGTAAGTTTCTGACAAAACAATTGTAACAAATGGCTGCTGACATGTGAGTGACATAATAACGGTCTCTTTTTTATTTCTGGAACTGTGAATCCTAGAAATGAATATAATTTTTGTTTTGTATAAAATAAAATAAGTTTATTCTAACTAACGAAAAACCTTATTACTTGCTGTTCAATAGTCGAACGAAATCCAAACGTTTATCTTTTAATATAACTTATCATTTTAAACAAGTTGAATTGAGTATAATTTAATTATCGTTCTTAGATATAGTACTTATACCAGTATGTTCAAAAGACAAAATTATACACAGACTTTCATAATCAAATAGACACAATATATTTATAGAAAAAAAATGCTTGAAAAAATATGCCACCCTATATCGATTAAAATTGTGTGAATAAAATGAAAATTAAGGTAGGCTAGTGATAGGTGACCAATTTTCAAAGAACTACTTTTCTTTTTTTAAATAAAGCGTCTAATAAAAATAAAGGATGCACCGGCCAACTATTTTTCCACTGTAAAAGTCCAAGATATGGTTGCATTTATTAATATATGTTGCGTAAATAAACTCAATTTACTAAAATGGATGTCAGTAACTTTTGCATTCAATACATCAATGTCGTAAAACAAAAACGGATTAAAATGCTAGTCTCACAAATGTCCTTACGGGTACACTTTTTTCCTTCCAAATTTGAGTTGTGAACCTTTTGTTTATTTGATTTTCAATATCGGGTTCTAAACTAGATTAAGCTTTTAACTGAGACCATGGAAGCGTCAAGACATTAAAGATGTAAAATTGAGAATTATGGAAAAATAAATATTATAAATACAAGTAGAATTTAACTACGAGTATTACCTACATACTTTTGCTCATATTAATATTTAAAAGGGAATGAGATTTCTGTTAAACTTTTTACAGATATTAATATTATTTTTCACCATGTAACTGTACTGGCCAGCATATCTTTCGCAGGTACAAAATGTAGGAAATATCTTAAACGTTATACAATTTAGAATTAAGTGTCATGACTTTCCAATAAACTGCAGGTAGATTTCGTATAACTACGCTTTTAACCAACAGAAAGTTTCATTAATATTATTGATTGTTAATTGCTATTGACCTATATGTGGGAAAATATGCTTTAACCTAGGAAAATGTTAAGTTCCTACATCAAATCGCTTTTGGCTGACTTACGCACCTAAGTGATTGTGAAGGGCTGACACACACGCAAATAATCGTATAAGTATTCCGATTTATGCTCTTGAGGTAAAGAACCCCAAAAAAAATTTAAAAATTTCCAATACAAGAAATTTCTATTTTATTTACCATTTCTGTCCCACGGTCTTATATGCGGAAAAAGAAGAAAAAATGGTGATGTAATTTGAAAATTTCTTATAAAATTTAAAACATTGATTTACCTGATATGTAAATTAAGAGTATAATAGAAGTGACGTAATAAAATATTAAAAACAAAGTAATTTTTATACGGTTTATTTAAAAATTAAAATAATTCCTACGTAAATAGTAAGTTTATATGAATGTGTAGGTAGATATTTATGTAATAAGTGTTATAAAAATACTAATATTTAAAACTTATAAATGGTAAATTATACCTTAAATAAAAAATTCTGTAGTCCCCTCTCCATCTAATCTACTCCTTTTTTCATCATAAACTAGAGCTTCTGCCCTGAACAAATCTTTGCTTGCGATACTGCTAGGTGGAGCTGACAAAAATATTTGGACTAACGGTATTAAAATTGAATTCCTTTGAGCGTTCCTTTGTCACCATTTCAAAGGATTTTCTTTTAATAACTTAAAGTAAATTTCAACAATCCTAAATAGTACTGAATCATACTCGTCGAAGATTGAGGTTTATGTGCGCTTTCGATATTATGATTTTTTTTCTTTCTTTTAGACTGAGGACAAATACACAAAGCACATTTTCTTTTCTAGATAAAATTCTAACGCCTTTTTTGACCTCGTATTTAGTAACCTAATAAAAAAAATTAATTGTATATCGTGGGTCCAAATATGTAGAAATAACATACAAAAATTCTTGCCCGAATTATTAATTCTGGCATTTATTTCATCTATGATTTTTATTAATACTCTTTTAAAGTCACTTGATGAGTCAATTTTAGATTCCTTTGTTTTGAAAGTGCTCGTAATAACTTGTATTAGTAGTAAAACGGACGAAACTTTAATGTGAAAACTGCTTTATTCCCTCTGGGCTTCTTCAAAAGGCTTCATTATACTGACATATTTTCAACGTTTAAAAAATGCTGATGAGCATGTGTCATAATTATATTTATACGGATGTATAATACAATGGAATCTATAATTGTTAGAAAACGCTTCATCCCGTTAAGTGTGTTGTTGCACCTGCGAATAAATAATGATCATTATTAATTTTTAAAAAAATTATTTTTTTAAACACCTACTTACCGGAGGATTTCAGTAATGTGCCAATAACATGAAATAATGTGCCAATAACATGAAATAGTTTCACAATGGTGTGTTTATAATAAAAAAAAATTGCATTTGTTATAGTTGGTCGACAATGCTGACACCGGCTTGAAAAATAAGTAACTTAGTTATTTAATATGAATGAGCAGGTATATTTTTGAGTTAATTATGTTTCCTTTTCATTGCCTCTTTTTAAATTCGGTTCCTTTTTGTTAAACAAATATTTTGTTTTAGAATTTTTAGTGGTTAGCATTAGTATTAAACATTACACTACACGTAACATTCCATTATGTTCATTCTTAGAATATTGTATACTTCTTAAAAGTGGCGGAGAAAACTTAGTGTTGAGCAAATTTTCACTTTGTCTAAATTTGGTTATCAACAACATACAAAGGCGACTGTGAAAAACGAAAAGACGAAGGAACATGTCAATAATCTTCTAAAAATTTGTTTTTTCCTTTTTATTTCCGAAGGCTTAAAACTGAACGATTAATTATAGATGTAAAATCATGGAAATTGCTTGCATTTAAAATAAATAGCTAATTAATAAATTCCACTTTGATATGAAGTTTCATATTCACTAAGAAAGAAAAACAAAAATATTTTAAAGTAAAAACTCATTATGAAGAGCACTAATCTTAAAAAGCAAGTAGGGAAACTCAAAAATAAAAAATATACTTAACTGACTCACAAATTAGTGCTGAAACTATATGTATTTCATATATGTAACTCTAGCCAAACTTAAAAAGTTGCCATAGAAAATATTGTATTATATACCTATCTCTTTTCCAAACATTGTCTCAGTTTAAGCTATCGCCACAGTTAAAAATGTCAGCTCAAGGTTTAGTTTCGTATTTTACATCAAATAAAACTATCACTTACAGCATTAAACGCCTATTGGAGTAACACAAGTTTACATCTGTATGGAAAACAATATAATATAGATAGAGAGCTAGAGTTGACTAATTCAATCGCTGTATAAATGACTTCATTTGTTTCCAATTCGCTCTAGTTGAAAGATGAAAATTTTCATGAAATTCAAGCAAATAGAGGCGAAAAGTTTTTTGCTGTTGGAACAAAGCTGCGAATTTACGGATTGAGATCCAATTATTGAATTATTCTTGTTTTATTGGTTCCGTTTATTTGATTCTAAGTTTGATGATATTTTATTTAAGTCTATTAAATACTAATGGACATCCATATTAAGTAATTCTAGGTATTATTATAAGATATTTTCATATATTGAATATATTTGGGGCTAATTTTGTAGAAATTCATTATATTTTAATTTTTCGCAACTAAAATAAAGCTAGGTGAAATAGTATTATTTTACTTTATTTAAATTCTTTACCACGACCTAGGTTTCATCGCATGACAACATTTTCAGGTGGACAATTTATGAAGATTAACTCTTAGCAACTTCCAACAGAATTTAAATATTACACACAAAATAGCGGGGTTTGCGTTTATGGTAGGGAAGCGGTGTAATTTTTATTATATTTTCGAAAGTTATACAATATACAATTATTTTAGAGCGGGTAATAAATGAAATTGATATTTTTCGATGAGGTTATACAGTACAAGTCTTCCGGTGTATGTAATAAATTAAATGGATGCTATTGTTAGTAAAATATTTATACAATAGCAAGAGCATCTGATGGTTAGAACAAGGTTATACAACTAATTATACATATCTCCATTTTTTAATTTTTTTTTCTTTTGTGATGTGTCTCCATAGATGTGTAGCTGGGCTGAAATACCAGATACAAAATCTGGTAGTAAAATCTCTTCTTGTTTATATATATATATATATATATATATATATATATATATATATATATATATATATATATATAACGCTGTTACAGTCGTTACAATTCTATTTATAAATACCACTCTTTTTATATTTATCAATTTTTTTCATTAATAATAAGGGTTTTACCCAAGTTATTTATTGTACTATAGGCATATGTGGTACTATTTATATTTTTATTATTAATTAAGAATTTTCCTTGTTTAATTGATACCTTAACACAATGTATGAGATGGATTTGGGGGCGTTCTTGAATCAGTAATTTTCGTGATTTATTCTGATAGAGTTTTATAACAATTGATGGGTTATAATTATTATTTACTGCGATTTGTTTTATAATCTTTAATTTTTTTACGTCAATTAGGTTTTTCTAGTATGTGGTTAAAGCTCTGTAATCATTGCATGAAAAGCTACTAACTTGTGGGACCAAGGGTGTTGTGATTTACTTTTAGTTAGAGAGTCGTCAAATGAGTCCTTTCTACATACTTAAATTTATGTTTATTGTTTTTGCGATCTAATATGATATCTAAAAAGTTTAGTTTATTATGGGATTCTATTTCTAACGTGAATTTCATATTATTGTGTATGGAGTTGGCAAAATTAACAAACTGATCTAATTGTCGCTATGTACCTTTCCAGCAGATAAGGATATCGTCTACATATGTTTAATAGTATTCTACAACGGTCGCTAATTTACTATTTAAGAGGCTGGTTTCTAAATTGTTCATAAACAACTCGGCTAAACAGAGGACTGAGTGGGTAGCCCATTGCAAGGCCATCGATATATTAAAAAAAATTATAATTCTGGTCCATGCATAATTTAAACAGGTCTGTAATTTCCGATATTTCAATGGGGTTTATCCGTTTCTTTTCTAAGATTTCTGAAATAATATTCAGGCAAACTTTTAGTGGCATATTAGGAAATAAGTTCATCACGTTGGATGATACTTATTAACAATTGGGTGTTAGGTCTATAATTTGGATTTTATTATAGAAGTCAATGGAGTTTTAATGGTATGTTTAGGCGGTTATTTGCTTTAATTTCGAAAGATCTTATTAAGATGAATGGCTATTTTATTATTTATGAATTTTAGGTTTAGGTTAAAATCAAAATTTAAGGTTATTAATTTAATTTATTACCCCCCGCTAAAATATTTGTAAGTTGTCTAACTTTTTAAAATATAAAAAAAATATACAGCTCCTCCACCTTAAACTCATTAACGTAAACGGTGGGAAAAACCGCGCAAACCTCGCTTCCGATATTGGTTTGTATAATATGTAAATGCTGTTGGAAGTTGCTAAGAGTTAAACTTCACAAATAGCCCGCCTGAGGATGTTGTCATATAACGAAACCTAGGCCGTAATAAAGAAGTTAAATAAAGTAGAAATACAACTACATCACGTAGTTTAATTTAAGTGTGAAAAATGAAAAGATATTTTCATATTTATTTATTTGTTGTAAATATATAATTGATATATTTTATAGTCCCAAAGCGTAAGAATAATAAATAATAATTATGAATAATTTTTTAGTATTAAATTGTATTTTATGTTTATCTCCATAAAACAAAAAATGAATAAGTCAGATCTAAATATCGCTTAAATAGTTGAGTCTGAAAAGTGGAATAAACAACCTAATTTCTAAATTTATTGAAGTACTTGGGATATTTTAGAAAGGATTACTACGAAAATATTACACACACTTCACACACATATAGTTTGAATCAATTTTATGTAAATCCTAGGAAATGAACATAGACACTTTACTCATAATATGATATAATGACGTGACTTTGGGTTAGACTACTAGAATATACCTTTTTATCTAATAATTAGAACCTAATTTTTTTTCATGACACTTACGTAGGCGAATCCATTGAACTCCATTGACTTCTACGCATTCATGACCAAATAGTAAATAGTTGCAAATAAGTATAACTACAAGTTAGGTTAAGTTCTTTGTGTAGGTAAAGGATGCTGCGAAAAACTGGTTATTGCGTACAGGAAAATATCACTTCCTGAAATCGAACTAATTAATATAACATATAAATTGGTATTTTTACAATACTTCTTTGTTTAGAATGTCTTTTAGAGGGTGGTAACGAAATTGGCTGCGGAGTGAATTTACACGCAAGCAGGTCGTCTGAACAATTTCATTTCAAGTCAACTGTTGCAAATTTAAGGGTTTAGCTTGTGACATATTTGTCATAATGAAACATAATTTGAAAGAAAAAACCTGTGTCTTGTGTCCAAAAGATAAATCATGAAAACATAATCAATAGAATATACGGCACAAAGTTTCTAAACAGTTCTAGTCAAAACTACACTACGACCACATGTATAGAGTTGCTGCAAATGTAATTATGATTTAATTTTTCTCTTTCATTTAAAAATAAAAAAATAAACCAATTTAAATATCGTTGTCTCATTTTAAATTACACATATCGACTTGCAAAATATCCTGTCGCATTATAAACGGGGATTGAAAAAATGCCGCTTTTTTTCGGCATTGGAGGTGTTCGTTCTATTGTAATTGAGAGTTCTTTGTGTACTCTACCCAAATTATTAATATTTATGTTCTTTATTTTTCAATATCTATGGAATACTCTTTTCTTTCTTTCAATTTTATAATTGCTCCAATCATAATATGCTGGCACCTGCGGCCTAGCTAGTCCTATATGTACCCTTTATCAAAATGTATTGGGGGCCACGTTTGTAAAGCAAGCAAAGTGACTCGGATTAACAATATATATTTTAAAGAGTAAAAAACTTCTATACACAGGTATGTATCATAAAACTCCTCAGAATTTATTATTGTAATTAAATAGGCATACATCTGGCCTTATTATAACATCGATAATCAAAGTCGATTTTAGTCTCTCAAATTATTTTTTTCTTTATATGGTAGTGATAAGACCATTAACCGTTCTGGTCCCATAGAAGTTCTAAGATAAATTTAAATGACTTTTAGTTTGGAAAAGCTTCTATCTGCTTTTACGGTTGTAACCAAAGAGATAAAAATAGTAAACATCCTATCATAACTTCCGAAAAATTTTAAGACAAGCTACTGAAATTTATCACTAATGATTCCGTCAGGTCTCTAATAGATTAAATTTTCTAAATTTCAAATCTTAAAAAATGTTAAAGCAATTAATTGTCATATTATTATCGTATTTACTTGTTGGTTTTTCAGTTTCTTTCTTTATTACTTATTTTGAAAACAACAAGAGTTTACGTGGTTGTAAAATTTCGAACGTTTTATTTAGACCGCAGAGATTCTATAATCATTTTTTAGTTTGGGAAATGAATATATTGACATCAATGAGTCAGTGTGTGACTTTGAACTACGATTTCAGATCTGAAATTTCTCATCTTCTAATAACTCATCAAGAAAGCGTTTCGTTATATTTTTTTTTATATTTGAAAATGTCTGCATTTCACTCTTACTAAATTTGTGGACTCGTTTAGCAAATTGTGGAATGAATTTTGATTTCATATTTCTATCAGTTTATTCACAAAATTTATTTATTTTTTAAGCCTTTATTTCCCATTATAAAAACAAAACAAAAAATGTACAATGCTTAAATGAATAAAATCGTAGTTAAATTCAATTGAATATTGATATTAATCTAAAATACTTTAAATAAATCACCAAACATAGATATTTTTGAATATATATTTTTAATTTTATATTAGTTAAAATAATATTTACACTGAATTCATTGGGACACCCATTTTCCCGTTGAATCAATTCCGTGTTGTTGGATTGTATTCAAAATTTCAGTTCTAAGCCTCTTTGTTATAAAATTGGCTACTAGTTTAAACTCTAGAAAGGACTCACAGATTTTATATGCTTAGGTACATCATAGTCATCGTGTTCTGTTACCAAGATATACCGAAAAACTATAGAAAGTTTGTGAGTTTTTGATAAATGGTGTATTATATCTACAACGATTGCCAGAAATGGAGTTGTTTTAATTTCCAAAACAATATTCTCCCTAATGCGGTACCAAGCAAATTAACCATCTCATTTTGAATCCTTGTACTTAAATAATTTATTTCATCCTTTGGCTTTAAAAGAAGTCATTTTAAAATAGGATCAGTAATAGATAATAGGTCTGACATTAACGAGAATAATTTTAAGATTATTGTTATTTTTCATTTCATAAGGCTATCGCCTAAATTGTTTCTATTAGGATCAGTTATCTTATAAGAATCTTCACATTTTATTAGAATTATTGTTATGCGTTTCTTTTATTTTTGGAGCCTCAGTTTAAGAAAACCTAAAAACATAATAAATAAAATTACTATTAAATTATGAATAATACAACGGTATGCAATTATATAACACAATGATTAAGAATTATTTGGAAGAAAATGTTTTATGACCTATTTTTTGTTAAATTTTTTCATTATAATTATTATATAGAATTACCGTTATGCGTTTCTTCTATTTTTTGAGCCTCAGTTTAAGAAAACCTAAAAACACAATAAATAAAATTACTATTAAATTATGAATAATAAAACGGTATGCAATTTTATAACACAATGAGTAAGAATTATTTGGAAGAAAATGTTTTATGGCCTATTTTTTGTTAAATTTTTTCATTATAATATTCATAAAAATAAAAAAAAATTTTTTACGAATATTTATGAATATTATAATGAAAAAATTCAACAAAAAAAAATAGGTCATAAAACATTTTCTTCGAAATAATTCTTACTAATTGTGTTATAAAATTGCATACCGTTTTGGAATTTGCACGAGTACTTAATTAAAGTAGATTTTTCTAAAATTTATTCAAAAATGTATTTTAAATATTTCTGTTTTCTATTCCAAATTATGATTTTTTTATAATCCGAACGTATTTTTTACGTTTTAACCTATATTTATTAAAAAAAACCTTAATAATATAACAGTATTCTCCCGTTAGTTGCACTCGTTTAAATCTGTAAAACAAAAAGTTCTGAGAAGTGTGAAACTAAGACAAGACACCAATTCGAGTTCTGTTTCTATGAAATTTAAAACATAAAATAGTATTTTAATTTCGTTTTCTTCAAATTCACTCATTTAAAATAGAGGAGAAAATTATATATAGGCATAATTGCAAATCGCGAGAAACATTCAGCGAGTAAATTCGAAAAAAAGCAGCAACTTGAGTCTACTGTAATAAATTAAGCTAAAAAATTTAGAATTATTTTCATTTAAAATTAATTTCATTTAATCAGTTGTTTGATCATAATATTATATTTTTCAGACATATTTTAGGGCGAAACAACTTAATAAATAATATTACAATTATGTGTATTCAGAATATAGTATTCGGACATTACATTGAGCATAATAAATAATTTATAAATATTCTTCGCTTAGTTCGGTTATCACTACTAATTTGTTTGGTACTCAGAACGTATCGCAAAACAAAAATTATACAGCTGTTAATATGGAATTGATACTTTTTTCATTACTACTATACTATTAAGGTAAGCGAGAATTTTTTTGTTCTACATCTGGCTGCTAAAAAAATTATGAAGTTTTGGACAATTTTTTATTAATATTGTCTTTTATCTGATTCTTTCTTTCCTTAAAGCACTGCTGGGATAAGCACTCTTTCTCTCGCTCATTTTTTGACAAAAATATATCCCAAATAAACACATTCAGTTTTAAGTTTTTCATTCAATCTGTATAATCAGTTGCGTATACAGATTGAATGAAAAACTTAAAACTTTTAAAGATTATTTATATTGCTTATTCATAAAAATAAAGAAGAGGACTTTCCCCGGCGGTAGTGATCATTTTCCTTACATCATTTTCCTTGTTGCCACAGACAAAACACTACCATCCGCCAACTCAAACGGTGTAGCAGCTGCTGTCTATTAGGGTCACAGAGGACCAACCAAATGGGTAGAAAGTTCTAAGTGCTTACAGCTTTTAAGGAACATTTAGAGTTCCTCGAGAAAATATATTAACTTTTATAAAATTTTCTTAATTTATACACATTTCCTTAAATTTTATAGGAAAATAATAAAAAATAAACGCAATTTTAAACAATTTTATAAACTTCCTAAAATATTACAAAATTTCTTTTTCTGCTTGCCAAAAAAATTATTGTAATTATATATAATAGTACAAACTTTTATAAAATTTTAAACATTATTAATAACAAGTGAATGCATTTTTATAAAATATATGAATTTCCAAAAAGTTTTATAAAATTATATTTTTACAATTATTCTTTTATAAAGTTTTACGACATTGTATAGGAATTTGTATACTTTTATAAAACTTATTAAAAAAATTTGTATTTGTATAAAAATTTATATTTCAGTTTGCAAAAATATTCTTATAAAATTTCATAAAATTTTACAAATTTTTGCAAAATGCTTTCATCTATCAAATAAGATTTTAATAAATTTCGTAATATTGCAAAAGGTTTCGTTAAATTTATTAAAATATTTTTTTGCCTGTTAAATTTAATCTTGAAACGCGAAAAATCCACCCTCTATGTAGCTTAGCGGTACTGCACTATTTTGAGGTGGTGAATTTGTAGGTTTCAATCTTGGTTAGGGTGAATATTTTAATTGTAAGATAAGCGTTTTACTTGCAGAATTTGCAATTATATGATAGTCTCATTTGCTCATATGTTGTATCAATGATACGGTTGTTACAGCGGTGCTCCTAGCTGATACCTCGAGGTATAGCAGGGTATTATAAATTTATCTTAATGGCATAGTTCCATAAAGGACATAAGTGTAAGGGTGCTGAAAAATTTTACTCCATGTATGAATAGAAGCCGAAGGGTAAACCTGGCAATCTATTTTGATTTCAATATTTTAAAAGTTGAAATTTGAAAAATCCTTGCTCAGTTGGTCCTTGATCAGGTCTACATTATATAGAAGATATTACCTCATAATGAGTAGAACCGCTTTAATATTTTACTCTATTAACAACTTTGAATCTCTATTTCACCTACTTAGCAGCTGATTTCCAAAAAAACTGTAAAATATGCGTGTATTTACATATTTTGAAAATAATTTATAGGAGTTTCAGGTTAATGAGGTTATCTAAAAATTTTTGGCTTATAAATTTGGAACTCTCGTTTCACTCCTTTGAGATGATTCTTAAAGAAAGTATAAAACTGGTATTTAATTACTTATTTTAGAATATTCTTACAAAATATCGAGTTGATACGAAAATCTCATGAAATTTCTATTCAACTTGTTGATGGTTGAAATTTCGAAAAAATAGATTCCTAGGAGCTATTTACAGTACATAAGACCTGTTCGCTCAAAAGAGGTTGAACGAGCCAACTTCTATTAGAACAAACTAATTCCTATTATTTAGTTCGAAATTTTAAGCCCCATGGTGTTTTATAAAAACTGTATAATTGATATTTTATTGTATTTAAAATATTTAAAACTATTGTTACGAAACATCAATAGTTATTAAAACTATTTAATATTTTTTTTCCATACAATTTTCGAATCCCCGTTTCATTTCATTAAAGGTAGCTCTCCAAACGAAGACTATGAAACATGTATTTCATAATTCTTTTGTCCATAGAAACCTTTAATTTGGAAAATACTTTCCTTAATGACCCTAAATTATATAAGGCAATATCCATGCAAAATTGTAAAGTTTCTGAATCCAACAGTTTGGACTATATTTTTATAAAATGTTATAAAATTATTTAAATTTTATAAAATTATGAAAATTGTATGTCAGTCAGTCAAGTCCTTTTCTTTTATTTATGGATATTGTTTTGAAGATCGAGATACTTGGAATGTTTCATAGATAACAGAAATAAGAAAGGGAAAATGGAAAAAATCGTATTGTCAATTTACTACGAAAAAATAATTCTCATCTTATCGAGAATTTTACATAATATAGAATGCAGAAGTGACGTAAAAATAAATAGAAGGTAACACGATAAAATCACTCTCATTGCGTAGTATAAATATTGAACGTTTAGCAGGGCGATTTATATGCTAGTTTTTAATATATTTCGTTACAAATTTTGTAATGATAATAAAAACCGTCAAGTCTAAATTGGATGTGGAGTGCTTCCTGTGTACAAAAATAGAGTGTTATATTTTTCATTATCATTAATCGTTTAAAATAAGCTAGTTTGGTAAATATTGATCAGCGTATTAAAATTCGCGGCGTACTTGCGTGGATATTTATAGTTACTTAAAAAATAAAATATTTATTTTTGCTACAAACAAATTTTAATTACTCGTTATACGATTAATAACACGAAAATATTTTCATAAAAAATCGATAGAAAAGCGAGATAGAAATGGATATTTTTTTTATTATTTCTATTCTAATGATGTTTGCACTCATGAAATAATATTATACGAGACTATTTAAAATTAATTGTAGGGTAAATTTCATATTATTGTCATGTATATTTATAGCTTCATTTAAATTTAATCCTTGTATTTATATTTGGTAAATTTTTCATTATCTGTATCTTAATATATTGTTAAAAAAGATAAGGGCACAAAATAGGATTTTTATTATGTTTATAAAGTTATTCTTGTGAACATCTATTTATTAAAGATGAAGTTGTGAAATGATATACATAATATACAGATATATATGAATGTATGGAAAGATATTTTTCAAAGTTTAATATATTAAACAATAAAACTGGTATTAAATAACGTGAACGAACGTCACAAATCAACGGATGTAATATTGTATTATTGACACTGCTGATGATTATAATACTGCCTTATTGACACTGCTTATGTGATTAGCGTGATATTAAATGAAAATCTTTATATTTTGTGGAACAATTTTTAATCTATAACAATACCTGAACGAGAACAATATATTTTGTTTGTTTATTTGCAGAAAGTACCATAGGATATTTTTATCAGATCGAGATTCAATTCATTTCTCAGAACGGACATTGTGTGTACACATTCCAGAGTAATATGTGAAACTTCTGGTTATTCCAATAAAATTTCATTCTTTTCCAGAATTATTCCAAAAAAAATTTTTTGCGGAGTGATTTAGGTTCACGTTCTGAACAACTTGATAAATTGGCAGAATCCAAGGATTTTGCTAAATCGGCTCTCATACGCTATCAAAAACCTTAAAGCTAAATATTTTGTGAACTGTTGATATTATGATAAAAGTTATTACAATTTAAAACCCAAAAAGAAATATTTTTTTGGGTATTAAATTGTCAAACATTTTCTTTAAAACTTTCTTCCGTAATGTTAATACCCAATGAGCTGCAATGAGTGTTACAAATATGGTTTTTCTGAAAATCTCATTAGTTTTTCATATTATCTCATCAACTATTTCTATTCTGGTTTGATAAATATGACGTTATCAATTTAGAGTATTTAATTTCACTTCATTTTTACTTAATTTGGCTCCTTTCGTTAATAATTTTTAAGCATTTCATAATTAAGAAAGCCAACCCCATGTAACGGAAAGTGGTGAGGAAAAGAAAAAGAAGTTGTTAGTTTTTGAGATATAGTCCGCGAAAAATGTAATGGTTTTGTAAATTTTTTTTTCAAAATATCTCAATAAATATTAAGAAGAATAAAAACTAGAAAATGGGTCCATGCAGAAAATTTTTTATAATTTTATATTATCCGAAAAATAATTCAATATCTTTTCTACTATTATATATTCATGAGTTTTTTATAGTTTTAGAAAAAAATGGCAAATAAAGCATAACCTATTGGACAGCGCCAACATGAAAAATTATATTCTGAGCCTTAATAATATCTTTAACCTGAGTTTTAATAATATTGTCCACCTTATTATCATGGCTTTCGAGTGAAAATGATGCGAAATAGTTCCTCAAGTCTGAAATTCTAGCATAAGGGTTAGATAGTGAAACTGTCAAGTGAACTTGGAGTGAAGTTATGTGAAGTGTGGAGTATTTCCTCATAATTTTCCCTAATTTTGATATTGTAGATTATTTAAACTACAGATCGATAAAGCAAATTAAGGATGAGTAAAAACCCCGTGTTCTCTTAAAGATTAGTTTTGAAATTAAGAATAAAATCATTTTCCTTTTTCATTTCAACGTTTCTTTTTTAATTTTGTAAACTTATAGTGGCAATAAAATTACTCGACTTTAAGCTAAGATGGAAACTATAGATTCTGTAGTGCAATTTTGATTAACGTCAACGTCGATCACTTTTGATGACATTTTTGAAGTTCACAGTTAAATGAAACTACGTGATGTCGTATTATTTCTACTTTCTTTAATTTCTTTAACCACGACCTAGGTTTCGTTGTATTACAACATCTTCAGGTGGGATATTAGCAAAGATCGCTAATATCCCACCTGAAGATGTTGTAATACAATGAAACCTAAGTCGTGGTTAAAGAAATTAAAGAAAGTAGAAATAATACTACATCACGTAGTTTCATTTAACTGTGAACTTCAAAAATGTTCACCATAAATAATGTTATTAACACAAGTATGACATTATTATTTTACTGATACGAATTATCAAATGTACATGCATAATAGACAAATCCACCATTTTTATTGCAGTTACCAGACGTTTCAAACATTTCGTGAAAATAACAGAAATTTCGGCGGTGAAAAAGCCTAGAGTATATATGCTATTCATTAATGTTATAAGGTGTTAAAAGGAGACAGCTACAATACGTCAGGTTACACTGCTATTTTTCTAGATTTGATTGCATTATATATAAATATACTGATGTTATATTTGGAGTACAGAGAATGAAATAAAACAATGTGATTAGTATTTTCTTACCAAAGACATATTGTAATAATTGGAAGTGAAGACTACATATTTTTTATGCACTTGTGAGGACATTTACTTTTATAAGAGGAATTATATACGCTGATTACCCCGGATGATGAGAGGTGGCTGGAGACTGAAATGCATTGTATTTATAAATATTATATGCATTAAATTTAGCGCGTTCGCAGTAATTCGTCATGTCGCATTTCAATTGTCTTGCAAAAAGGAAACTCATTATGAACGACATAGTGTACTAAGCGCAAAATAATATAATATTTAAAATGTTATTCTGAATAAAAACATATATCTACGTTTGTAACTTCGAAAATATAGTTTAAAAAATTATATATGCATATATATATATATATATATATATATATATACATATATATATATATATGTATATATACATATATATATATATATATATACATATATCTATATATATATATATATATATATATATATATATATATATATATATATATATATATATATATATATATATATATATGTGTGTGTGTATATATCAATTGCTGTGAAAAATGTAATGTTTACCTCATCCCAAAATCTTCGACAAATGAAAATAATATTTAACGTACCAATATTCATTTTTGTACCACTTGAATAATTTGCAAAACATTGGAATACATATTGGACAGAGAAGAAATGTAATACTTATTTCTATAGTGAATACACCTTGAGACTTAGTTAATAGTATTATTTTAAAACCGTACTTTACTCCGGCTTTCATAAAATTATCAGTTTATAAGATAAATTTGTCAATTTGTATTTATGAAATTTGCGGGACAATAAATTTTATTCTCCATTCGGATAAAACTTAATTATTAGTTTTTGATTTGAGGACAACCGATGTTGGTCCGTATGGTAATCTCTCTGCCTATTGCATAAACATAAAACCTGATAATTGTATTGAAAAGGATATATTTAAACGTAAGTAGGACTAACAAATCTGAATTAATCCGAGTAGTTTAATTATTTGCGACACTCGTTATTTATATTTTGACAAGAGTCACCCTCCTTACGTCAAAACGCATATAGATTCAGGAAATCAATTATACTTTTCCTTTAACTGTATGCACACATATACCAACTTAGCGCTTTCGGCTGAATGAAGACAGTGCAATGGTTATCAACATAACTTCGTAGACGTTTAGACCGCCAGGAACGAATTTGAGTTGCCTTTGTCGATTATTGCTTTTTGAATTTTTGGCATTTTATAAAATTATTTCATTATTTTGTATGATACTAATTTTATTATATTATTATTTGTTTTATAGCCTTAGGTTAGGTGTTTAATATAATAATATGTACTATTTTTAAAGTGTGTTTCCATTGAGTAAATACAATGGCGATTCCTGGTAAAGAACGAGTGGAATACTATAATTTTTATCGCCAATGAAAAAACCTTGAAACAAACATTGATTTGATAAATGGTGTAATAGATAGATTTATAGTGAATATTGGACAATCGGTGTCAAGCTTTACGACCTCAGATAGGTATGTTTCTCAGTGTTACAAGTATGATAGTCAAGTCTTAGACGCAAGTTCAGCGTGATGGTATGATATATGCTGTGTATTTTTTCTGTGAAATATTGTGTTTCGTGTTTTTTATACATTGATTGATATCGTATTTTGTTTTCACAAAAAAATATTTTGATGATTACTCAAAAATTATTTATTTGTGATTATTTTGTTAATGTTTAATTTTCTGTATAATTAATATTTCATTAAATACTAGTTCTATCGAAATTTATTGATGTTATTTATAGATAAGTTTTTCTTTGTATGTAACATTTATATTTATATATTGTTGAAATCACTTCACCTTACTTATTTGAATCTCGTAAATGAAAATATAACTTTATAATCGTGTCCATACACATGTAAATGTGCACACTAAAAAGTATATCTTTCAATCTTAAATACCAAATGAATCCAAATAAGATTACCAACGTGAATGTAAGAAAACAATTTGCAACACCTGTACTGCCAAATCGTTTTTTTTAAAAGATCGTCTTTTCAAATTGAATTGAGCATCACTTTTAACGTGAATTTTTTTATTAAGTATAGAAACTTGTACAGAAGAAAAAATTCGTTCATATAAATGCTTAAAATTGCCCGAATATGTTAATATGTTATTCTCTCATCAGCTCGTATGATAAGCAATAGAGCTTGTTATTATTCGCATTCATAGCTACTGAAGAACGTCGCTCACGCAATTAATAATGATATTATTGGTAACACCATATTTTAACGCATGATATTATGTGCAAATAGTTGCTCGGGAAAAGAATTCATCATAAAATGACTATCGAAGTAGATCGCCACTCCGTTGTTGATTGACAATAATTTGTAAATATTAATTACAAAGTTATATAAAATACCCCAATGAATTACCAAATTATATTTTTTATTATGGTTTCAAATTACTAGTTGAAAAATGTTCTGCTCTATTCTTGTAAAATAAAACGATGCCAATGAAAAGTAAGTGGAGTGTATGCACACAAGTAATTTCATAATTTCAAAAATAGCAGGTATGACTGAACCTTCATTGTACATACGTGATTGTATGAGTTAACCTTCATTGCACATATATGAACGCATAAAAAGATTATTCAAATATTGACGTGGATTATTATTCCATATCAATATACTTTGGTCAAATAAAAGTCTATAAATATTTAGGACTCATTAGCCCTACAGATCACAAATCGCTTATAGTGGTACACCTAAATGACCTAGATTTTGTCGAGTGACGATTTGATGAAAAATTAATCTTCGCATTATACTGTTCCATATTAAAGCAAGTAGATCAACAACATGTCCAAAAATATAATCAACGTAGACTACCAAGCTAAAATCATTGGAAATACGTACAATGTATTTTTATATTTGAGAAAATCACTACTACTAGCCGAAGAAGGCTAGGTTTAGGCTAGTACGTCACTTTCATGATGTAATGTAACAGGATGTAAATGAAGAACATTTACATCCTGTTACATTACATCATGCAGAATAACAATATTTTTAAAAAACGTAAAACATTTGATATTTGTAAAATAATGAAACTAATGATATCATGCGGGGATAATATACTTAAGAAGGAAAATGACCTTATAGAAGCACTTTATTGTCCGTCTATCTGATTGTCAAAACCCATTTTTTATTAAAACGGCCAGAGTTATTAGGTTGTAAGTAACACGAAGTACTAAGGACTATGACCCTATATTCTCGTAAAAAAAATTAAATCAACCTTCTAATTCAACTCATTAAAAGGATAGGGCTTTCAAATAACACGTACTTTGACATTGACTCTCATCAAAACTTCTATGGGTACTTCCCGTCGACCTAGAATCTTGAATTTTTTTGAGAAAGGTCTAATTGTACAAGTTAAGGTGAAATCCCTAAAAGCCTTTATTTATTATTTTGAATGGAATTATTACGTGACTGGGTAAATTTTCTGACAGTTGGATTTTCCTTTTTTGTGCATTCATAAAATACCTACTTATTAAATTTAACGATAACATAACTGTACGAATCTCTTAGTGAGAGGTTCTTCTTGCACTTGACAACTTTTGTAATTGAATTATTATCATTATTAGTTTCTTTTTCTAGGGGAAAAATTCATCACTGTCTTTTACCAAAAAAATAGTAAAAAAAATAAAGTTATTTATTACACTTAAGAACACTACGTATAATTTGTTTTAAATTTTTATTTAAGAGTTTTCGACGTCTGGATCCGACTGCAATCTGATCTACTGATGATTGCTACCTCTCCTTACCTCGATAACTGATTTTAATATTAGCATGATAAAGTGTGGTTTTATTATTAGTAGTATTGCTCAATAGATAGAGATAGGCCAGGGATTGCACCTATTTTACTTTATATTATATTAAAATTATATAATTTACCTACAGTGTAAAATCGAATACATGCTATCTCCATACTGTCTATGCGAGATGCCTCGCACTGGAGGTCGATCGACTGCGAGGTTTTTAAATTTGAGAGTTATTATTTTTTTAAATGAAAAAAGCTGACGAATCTTTATATTATCTTTTACTTCGTATAAAATTTAGAATCTTTATATATCAATTAAGAGCAAGCCGTACTTATAAATTAAACTAAGAAGAAACCATTAAAAATCCAATCCATAAAAGAAGACGCTATCATTTCAACAATCTTTAAGAATAAATGTTATTTTGCTGATTTATTTAAGGAATCAGAATTACTAACTAAAAACTCACTAGAACTTACGTAGGCATTATAATTGGCATTAGGAACATCAGACTAATTGCAAAGTAAAAATTAATGTTGGTTACTTTTTAAGACCATTTTTAATTTGTATTCTCTTACTGCACTCGTTGTGTACGTATCACAACTTGTATAGCAAAAGAACTCACATACTCGGAATTTACATGGTCAATGAATTTTTTTTTTCTCTTTAAGTGCTTTAGTGATATAATTATTGTTTTAATACAATATATCAAATTCGTCAAGCGAATTTCTTAGGGGATGAACAAACTTAGTATTACAGTAATGTAAAATATAACTTTAAGGGTATGAAGTAAAGATTTAAAAACTCATAACTAATATCTGGAAATCTTAGAGATGAGTGTGTCAAGATATATTTGTACCATAAAATCTGTCGCCAATCCTATTACAAAGAAATACAAAAAAAAATATAGACAAACGCCGTAAAGAAACAAATGTAAAGACGAAATCGCTGAAGAGATTGTCCCTCAAAGTGGGTTATTGGCTGCAGTACTTCAAAATATATTTCAGCAGACTATCAGTAAAATACGATTTGCAGATTTGACAAGTATTTCCCATGTTTTGAGTAACATGGATGTTCATACATTTTCCGATTTCTTTAATTTTATTGTTTTCTTGTCAACATATCTCTTAGAAAGTGATCACGATTTTAGTTACATTTATAATTTTATGTCATTTTAATAAGATCTATAATAAATTCTTGATATCATATTCTTAGTAGTTGAATTCTGTGTCATATTAGGTTAACTGCAGGGATAATGTCGAATTCTGAATATGACGTATATATAAATGAATATATTATGAGACAACAAGTATTTTGAATACTCTAACAATCAGTTTGCTTCTTATGTATACTTTATAATTACGCTGTTTTAATGAAAAGCTTTGGAATAAAAATCTGAGTGACAAGTTCTGATATAGTTTGTAATGCGTACTGTTAAAAATGAAATATTTTTAGGTTCAACTTGGTTTCAAAGAAAATGTCGATTAAATACGATTTACAATTTTTGTTGCTTGCTTAGCTAAATGTAATGCTTTTACGATGTAAAGAAAGCTGTTTTAGATATTGTTTCATTTTTGAAAACCAATAATATTTTTCATTCATTCAAAATTTTTATTCATAAATTTGATACTTGAAGGGAAATATCTTATTTTTAAGTTAAATACCAAGGTATATGTTTTATACAATTTATTTATTGTTCCGTCGTATCTACCGCTAAAAATTTATCACCAAAGAAATTATAGCTTCTCTTTTTTTAATAAAACTTAAATAATAAAACTTAAATAATTTTTGTTTTTTAATAAAACTTAAATAATTAATATGAATTCATTAGCACCAAGGGTATATAAATAAGATTAGGAAAAATCAACGAATTTACTCCTTAATAATCCCTAACATAAGAAAAATATTTCGCAGTTCGTGTTAGAATAATCACAAATTACTATATTGCTGAACTTTGGGAATGTTCTAATCATACTAAACACACTTAATTAATATTTATAAATATTTAGGAAAATATATTTTCTTATTATTTTCTTATTATTTGAACCAATTTATTTATGCAAACTTAAGAATATGTCCATTATACATATAAGGTAGGTTGGATAAATATAATCTTATTTTAGAAGTAAGTCCAACACTGTATTGTACTATCAACACATTGGTTTATATTTTGAACTTATTTCTCATAAGTAACTAGATTTAATTTTGCCTCTTTAAATTTAATGTTTTAATGTATGATTATTATATAATGGTGAAAAACAGGGTAATATAAAAAACTAAACTAGGTAAAATAAGGCATTGCATAACCAACCAATATTTTATTTCTTCGTCCTCTAATATGAATCCGAAATAAAGTGACCGTTTGATTATTTCTTTGTTATTACATATTTTCTTGGTTACGATCCCAGGAATAAAGGAAATAAAATAATCACTTTGATGTATTGTATCTTGATTAGAGATATGGATCAGTTAACTTTGAGCAAAATTAATCTTTTCTTACTTTTTTAATAAAATATATTTTCTTAGAAAATAATCCAGAAAAATAGTAAAACAAAATTTTATTAAATTCTGAAATTCTGTTCGTTATTATTGTGAAATTCTGTTCACTATTAAGTAAACCTTTGTTTTACAATTCACCCGCTATACTTACCAAACTTGTTTTTGTCAAATTCAGTCAAGCGAAGTGTTTGAATGCACAGTCTGTTATTCCTATCCGTTATTATTGCCCAGCTATAGTGAAAGAACAAAGATATTTTATGTTTATTGATCACTTCAGTATCAGCAGGCGCAGATCGAGCAAAAATCGGTTTTTGTGCTTATGTGAATCACAGGCGACTCAATTATACTGTTATTGTGTTCAGTAAATACCTCTGAGAGGCTTCGTCCCAAAAACCTCTTCAACAATTTCGTGAAAGATATTGATATTCTAGGGTTTAAGTGCAATAATCTATTGATACATAAACGAATAAATACATTTACAACGTGCGGCTATTTATTCGTATATGTATCAATAATATTTGTTATCAAGGTTACATCCTAAAATTATATATTTTTAGAATACCATTAGATCATTCTTAGTTATTAATCTACCGGTATTTTTCGTCGGAATTTTTAAAACTCCCATAATATTAATAAATATTTCTTACATTTTGGATAGTGTAATTTTGTTTACTTGTTACCACAATCCTTTCTATAAACATTGTATATTCAGATTGAAACCCAAGTTAACTTATGTCATTTTTGTTATTCAGGAAAAGATTGTTTATTTTTACATGCCTGCACAAAAAGGTGTTTCCTTAAAACATAACACTGTATTAAGGAATCACGTATGTGAATTTCTTTGTATTGTAGAAACACCTCAATAATTTTTTATAAACGAGGTACAGTTAAATCGATATATTGTTTCATGTATTTCAATTTGTGACATGAAGCACACACACACATATATATATATATATATATATATATATATATATATATATATATATATATATATATATATATAGTAAACTAAATGGATATGTTTTCAAATAAATTTTATAACTTCTTGGGTCCTGCTACATATTCATCATAGACTTTAACGAAATGCGTAAAATTAAGTAAAACATCTATGTGTACAGAGCAAATACTTCACTTTTGTATATAATAGACTTGCTCGATCTGTAGCAGGTATGCACTCAGAAGATTATGCTATACCATACTCGTACTTGGAAATGTCACGGGGAAAGATAAATTGCGGCGAGTACGTTCTAAACGAGGAGCTGGCGTGAGCAATACGAAACTTTATCGAATAAAGTGTATGGCGCACTAGTTGGTTTGTTTCCCTCTAAGAAGACTCGAGAAAGAAATGCTTCATATTACTGCACGTAATCTTAATTAAGGTTAAGTTAATTATGCAAATTCAATTTAGTAAAATGGAATATGACTTTCATGTGCAATACCTACAAATAATGACGCAATGGAATTGTGTGTTTATGTATATTTTTTAACTGAGTAAGATTAATAGAGATTTTTTTATAACTATCTTAAATAAGTCGATTATTGACGATTTATGTGTGAATGTATGGTGTATACAAATTACTTTGGAAATATGTTATATGGTTAGGTGAAATTATTTTTCTTAAGTATTTTATCTCGTACCTTCTGAACAAATTAATGAAAGTAAATTCGCGCATCACTTATCCTAGATTAAACTCTTGTAAAAACACAAGAAGAAATATTTTCAAAAATATACTTGGCAACGAGAACACTTAATGTGAATGTAATATTTATGAGTCTTTCTGTGAAATATTGAAACCTTAGTGGACATTATCTTATTCCGCTTTAATCCATGTCATACATATGATTTCTATATGAAATACGGTAAATTCCTAGGAACCTTTTGTTGGTATTTACGCCTTTTTCGAAAAAGGTAATTTTTGATAAACATACGCCTCATAATTGATAAACTTGACATTTATCGATTATTTGAATATTGAATAATAATCGAATAATCGATTAATAATAATCGTTTTGGAATAAGAAAAAGCACTCACATTTATAGCAGTACAAGGCCTCTGCCTTGATGTGTAAAATGAGTTATGGAGAACTGCCTAATATCTAAAAAAAATATCGTATGTCACATTGTACAGATTAACGAATAAAAGTGACGAGGAATTAATACATAAAATATTAATTCACCGTTGAAATATCGTTAAGACTGCCATCCCAGTTAGAAATTAAATGAAACCTAATTATATTTCCTTTGAAACTTGATATTGGAAGTGATACTATGTATTGTGAAAAGCGTAAGTTAAAATTAAAATTTTACCTTTTTTATATTTTATAAAGCTATGACCACGAGAAAACACGAATCTGTTCGAGGCCGCGCGTGATTACAGCGCCTCACAGTGACGGTGTAGCGTGGGACGTGACTTGTCCCTTGATGCAAAGTAGGAATTTTGTACGAAGTTTAAGAAAAGATGTAGAAACTATTGTTGGGTATCGAAATAAAGTTGCTGATGCAATAAACTAATTTTAATTATTAAAATAATTTTTGATCCGTGTTGTTATTTTTAATGTTTGTTTTATTTTCAAGTTTACAAGATTCCCTATTTTTTTGAGATTTACAAAATATCTGGGTTTAAAAATTTATGGTATTTTAGTTTATTCTTATCAACAGGGCTTTTGAATAAACAAATTATTGTGGCCGAATTTGACTCGCTACTATGAACGATTTTCGAGCAGGTTCGCTTTTTTTTGCGTCGTACCGCTTGTGCATAGAGGGCCAAATTATGCAAACGAACGATGCGAAATGGTTGCTAAACAATGCGAATGAACGGCGCGAACGGCGCATCGAATATAGTAAACGTTGCCAGGAGTACAAAAACTCTTGAAGTAAATAAACCACTTTCTTGAGAATACGTATCAACTAAAAGGAATCGTTTACAACTAAAAGGAAATTTGCTGGGCTCCCATAGTTCCGTAGACCGCTGTTTTTTTAATTAAATTCACTAAATTAAAAAAAAACCAGTGTGCTTTAGACCACACGACTGAAGTAAAACTTCAAATTCACAAAATATGAATTTTAAAATGAATTTACAATTTTATTCACTTTAAACGTAGAATATTTAATGTATTGAACAAAATAATAATTTATAAAATTGTTCAAGAACAAAATAATAATTTATAAAATTGTTCAAGAACAAAATTAAATTACAAAATATTAAAAAAATCACCGTCACACATTTTCTTTCTCTCTTTCTCTCATAGCCAGTTATGTTTCGTATATCTAAGACACAATGCAAGCCTATTGTCTGTATCACACTGTAGGAGTAAGAGAGAGCAGTGCGCGCGTACATTTTTTTCTCTCTTCCTCTCATAGCCAGTGCATGAAATATATATATATATATATATATATATATATATATATATATATATATACATATATATATATATGTATATATGTGAGTTTGCTAGCGTTACGCGAACGGTGATATTTTGGTTATTTTGTAATTTCATTTTGTTCTTGGAAAATTTTATAAATTATTATTTTGTTCAATACATTAAATATTCTACGTTTAAAGTGAATAAAATTGTAAATTCATTTTATAGTTCATATTTTGTGAATTTGAAGTTTTACTTCAGTCGTGTGGTCTAAAGCATACTCGTTTTTTTTTTGGGAAAAAGCGCCATCAATTCTTGAAATAAAAATTCTACCCATGAAAATATGATTAAGGGAAGGAGATATCTCGACGACTTTAAAGATTTTGGTATAAAAACTAAACTCCGCCCTATCCCTTTCCTAAAAACTAACGCAATGCCAGATGCTTGACATATTAACAAACTATATTAACCACGTCAATAATTCGCCAGCCCCACGGATGATAATTTGTGATTCTTTGAAATGTTAATATGATTTTTAAATGTCACTCGAAGGCTTATTTATATTTTTGATAAAAGACGCCTGTTTTTGGAAAGATTATTGTAAACTCAAGGAATATGTTGTATAATTAATTTAATAAGAAGAAATACACTTGAGAAATACACACAAACACTTATATGAGAAAGTAGTTTATGTCATTTCCAGGTCTGTCAAATACCACTGTGCAGAAAAATAGGTTGATTTGTTTTTCCGTTGTGACGTAAAAGGAAAACAAACAAACATACTTTCGAATTGATAATATTTGTTGAGATTGTTATATTAGTTACGATGAAGTTTCCCGAGTTGAAAAGTAACCTATGCCATTTCCTGGCCCACCAAATATCTTTGCACAGAACATCACATTGATATGTTGCTCTATTGCAAAGTGAAAAAACGACAAGCAAACACACTTTTGAATTGGCAATATTTGTTGGGACTATTATATTAGTTAGGATGACATTCACTGTATTGAAAAGTGGTCTATTTTATTTCCTGGTTCACCGACTATTTGTGCAGAAAAAATCATCTCAATTTATTGCTCTAATATAACATGGAAGGAGGACAAACAAGCATACTTTCGAATTTTTAACGTTATTTGGGAGTGCAATATGACACTCCAAAATAACATTAAAAGGTAGGATGAGATTTCTCGGGTTAGTAATTACCCTATTTCATTTTCTGATCCGCCATATAATTTTGTACAGAAAGCTAAGTCGATCTGTTGCTCTATTGTGACGTAAAAGTAGGACAAAGAAATAAACTTTTGCACTTTTAACATTAGTTACGATAAGATATCCCGGGTTGGAAAGTAGCTTGTATTATTTCCCGGTCACCTAACTATTTCCGTGCAGTAAAATATATTAATCTGTTGCTCCATTGTGACGTGAAGGAAAGAGAAATAAATATTCTTTCTAATTTGTAAATTTTGGGATTGCTATATTAGTTAGGATGAGATTATCCATATTGGAAAATAATGTGTACTTTGTTTTGTATTTTGTATAAAGCTAGTTCGTGTAAAGATGTCATTGATCAGTTGCTCCATTGCGATGTGAAGGACGGACATAGAAACGAAATTTGAATTGTTAATATTATTTGGGTTTGTCGTATTAGTTACAATGAGATTTTTCTTCTTTTTTATTTTTTTTTCTATAAGTTATGATGATTTTTTCTTTATCTCCTATTAGTATTTTTCTTATGTTATTTCTTGGTCCCCCAACTATCTCTGTGCCGTAAGTCCCATCGATCTATCTCTTCTTTGCAATGTGAAAGAAGAAAAGCAAACTCTTTCGAATTTTTAACATTAGTTGTGTTTTTTCTTTTAGTTACGAAAATATTTCCCAGGTTGGAAAGTACCGGTTCACTAACTATTTCTGTACAGGAAATCACATTGATCTATTGCTCCATTGTGACGTGAAAGAAGGACTAACAAATATATTTCCAGATTTGTAAATTTTAGGATTGCTATATTAATTAGGATAAGATTTTCCTCGTTAAAAAGTAGCCAGTATTATTTCCTGGCACAACAAATATCGCTGTGCAGAAAGCCACGTCGATCTGTTGCTCTGCTGAGACGTGAAAAAGGACAAAAAACCCTTCTAAATTTTTAATATCAGTAGATATTTTTATTTTAGTTAGGAAGACATTTGCTAGATTAGAATGTAACTAAGTCTAGGTAACTTCCTAGCCCGCCAGCCATCTCTGTGCGGAAAGTTACGTTGATCTGTTGCTTCATTGCGACGTGAAAGAAGGAGAAACGCACAAACTTTCGAAATGTTTGACATAAGTTGGCATTGTAATATTAGTTACTAAGAGATTTCTCGGGTTGGTAATTGGCTTATGCCATTTCTTGGTACGCCAACTACTTCTGTGCCAAAATTAACATCGATCTTTTACTTCATTGCATGTGATTGAATGAAAAACAAGCAGATTTTCGAATTTTTAATATGTTTTTATTGTCGTTTTAGTGAAAATGAAATTACCCGGGTTGGAAAGTAGACTATATAATTTCCTGGTTTGCCAATTAAAAGAAAGAGAAGAGAAAGAAGTATAAACAAACACGCTTTCCAATTTTAAATATTGGTTTGATTTGTTGTTTTGGTTAGGAGAAGATTTCTTGGATCGGAAAGAAGCCTGTGTTATTTCCTGGCCTGCCAATTATCTCTTTGTTAAAAATCTCGTCGATCTGTAGCCCTATTACGATGTGAAAAAAGGATAAAAGAATACACATTTGAGCTTTTAATATTAGTTGGGATTGTCATATTAAATTAGATGAGATTTCCCGCGTTCACACGTAGCCTACGTTATTTCCTGGCTCGCCAAGTATCACTGTGCAGAAAGTCACGTTGGTATTTTGCTCCATTATAACTTGAAAAAAGTACAAATAAATACAATTTTGCATTTCATGATATTAGTTAGGATTAAAATATTACTTGGAATTATATTTATTGGGACGAAATTTAGACTAGATCTTTTCCCGGTGCGCCAACTACCATTTTTTTTGTATTTACTTGATCAATATATGAAGCAACATAAACTTCTTAAATATGACGACAAGGTACAGAGATACATGGCAAAACATCTTGATTATGATCGCGTTTCCAAAATTAAATATCTTTGGGTTCGATCTATTTAATTTCATGACATTATTGACGTCAAGTCTGAATAGGAATTAAAGTACGTATAAGTATGTATATATATATATATATATATATATACATATATATATATATATATATATATATAAATATATATACATATATATATATATATATATATGTATATATACATAGATATATATATATATATATATATATATATTTATACATTTATATTATAATTTTTAAAACCTATTATCTTTCTACAATCATGTTTATATCTGTTAGAAAATAAGGTTTCATGGAAATTAATTACTATAAATTTTATTAAAATTTTTATTATAATTTCAAATTAAATACCATTAAAATGTGTGTCCTATGTATTAGTTTTATTTACGAATATTCATGAACATAACATTTTCTGCCTGTCTTTTATTTGACGAATAGCAAAATATTGTTTAATCTAAATGGAAAAAAAACAAAAACACGAAAAATAAAACCTCGAGAGAACGGGAAGCGTTCTCCTTGCAGGTCGCATAAACTATTAGTTATAGTCTATTTCAAGTCACATGAGTCGTTCCAAAAGTACTACTCTCATATTCATATTTAATGAATGCTCCACCTTGCACACATTGTAGCATATTTCCAACCAAAATAAATCTATTTAATTAATTCTAACAATTTTTTTTTAAATTGAATTTATTTAATTTAGAATTAGTTTAATAATTGCATGTGACATTATCTGTCATCCACTGAAAATTAAATGTTCTAGAATATTTAATAATTTTAAATAGTAACAGAATAACGAATAACCACTAAACTGTGTTGAGAATAGAATATATCTGTCTACCTTACTTACCGTAAACCAGATAAAAGTATAGTAATACCAACATTAAGAAAAAATATGATATAAAGGTATTTACTAGTAAGTTAAGCTTTAATATTCAATAATCATTTAGTCTGCGCGAAAGTTTACATGGTGCTGATGGGTGCTGTAGTATTTACCTATTTGCCTTACATGTCTCAATTTACAAAAGTCGGGGAACTCCTAGTCGCTTCACATCCAATGTAGAATCTAAATCTTGCTTATTTAATATTTGTGTCATGTAGAGCCATTTGAAGTGACAGGTGACTTTATCGTGACAAAAATAAGATTTTCCTCATTATATTTTCAATTACCTTTTTCTCGAAACGTTATATGGCTTTTTATACATTTGTAGCCCGTTTATATAATAAACCATTGTCTTATGCATTTCTTTCAATTTTAGTAGTTTTTCAACAAAGTACCATTGGATTCCGCCTTTAAAACCAATATTTCTATATTGTTTTAATTATTTAGAAATTGACACTGAAATCTGAATGGTTATCACAAAAAAATGAGTGCGTTCAAACTCCCCTCAACGTAGAAATTTTTTTTTGTAAATATGATCATTTTGAATACAAAATCGGCATAAAAATGGCGAATGTTTTTCCAACACATGATAAATGCTACTTACATGAGTTGATATAGTAATTAATTGCCGAGTTGTTTAGAAGTTAACCGTTTTATACCCAAAGAGCAATATTCAAATGTGAAGTTAATACTCGTTGTCATTATAAGTCGACTAACATGATAGTAATTTTGCGAAGCTGCGATTAACAGTTTATTAAAACCAGGTTTATCGGTACTCAATAGAATTCACAAAATATCGATACTTCAATTTCACAAAATATCGATACTTTCAAAAATGTCTTGCATTGACATAAGAACGATAATATACTAACGGTAAATATTTATTAAATTTTATATGAGTATTGTCGAATATTTCAAAACACCTATTAATTTGCACTCATTAATTTGCAATTATTATTCAGAATTTCATAAGCAAGGAACCATTATTGATATGAAATTCAACACTCAACATTTTAAACCTAACGTTCACATAACGCAAATAAAAAGAAAATTATGAGAACCAAAATATTTTACTCTTAAGCTTTCAAAGTGCAGACAAAATATGATATTGCAATTAAAGATAAATAGTTTGTTTAGCAATTTCTCTTTTCAAGTTCGTTTCGTGAAATAATACACTGCATTAATTGGGTACAAATCATTTGTAGTTCTTAAAACTTTACTTGCTCCATCATTTGTATTGTTACCATCGTGCCCAGATTGAATTATATGCTATACTTTTCCACAATTAATTAACTGTGCCTTACCGGACAGACGACATTTAATTAATACTTGGGTGCGAAAACCAATCAATATTTATCGTAGAAACATGCATCACTTATAAATAAAACACAATATTAGAAATTAAAGATAGTTTAAGACCATAATATAAGAAAACACGGAAATAAAATTAAGAAAGAAGAAACTAGGGATTATATAAGGAGAAAAATTGTTGTAGCCGTTATTCCTATTTTTTATAAATAGGAGGCGTCATAATTTAAAGCCTCGAAAATGTGACTTTTCTCTTAATGGGGATATTAGTTTTTTCATAGAAAAATAAAAATAAATTAAAAAAAAACTCGATCTAAATATGTCTAGAGAATAAATATTAATTATTAGGTATATTCATCTAATAGAAATTACAAACGAAACTACAACATTACTAAAAATCTATGAGTATCGTATTAGGAAACTGAACTTGTCATTACCATCTTCATTTTGTAGGAAATATGTCTCATAAAGAATAACAGCAGTAAGTGCAGACTTCTAAATAAAACAATTTTTTTTCTAAATCACAGAAAGCTGTCTTCATTGGAAATTCCTTGCGGCAATTTAATTTTCGAAGCTATAACCATTACACTGTATTAAAATTTAAAAAAGAAAGCGTTGGTAGACTATTCTCTTACGTCAATTCCAGTAATTTCTCATCGATGTGGAAGGATTCATCTATCCTTACCTTCCACGTGGTACATTGTTTATATATATCTTATCAGATCTCAAATAAATATGTTTATAATGTATTGAAATTATTATTGCACAATGGAGACCTAATGAACATTATATTTTATACTATACATACAGATGAAAGAAGATACGAAATTACAAGTAAGGATTTCAAAGGTGCAGCAGCATTAGCATTAATATCTGAAAAATTATTTCACCATTTTAATTGCTTTAAAATTTATTCACTTTGAAAATATTTATTTAAAAAAAATATTTCACCCATAACTTTAAACGTACCTTATTGATAATAATGATGCAACATAAAAAAATTGTTTGGCCACCTTAATTTATATTTTTTAAGTCTTCAGTGACCACTTATGAAAAAAAAAACAATATTATGTATTAAAATTGGTTGGAAAATTTGGTTAACTAACATTGGATTAACAAACAATAAATAAAAGGTTATTCTAACCTGATCTCAAATCATATTTACCTTCTTATTATGCACTATACAATGATGTCAAATCAATCAGAAAGTGAGGTCCTCATTCTTGTGGAATACGTATGGAGCCATAGATTCAGTCTAAGCAGTAGATAAGTGAATTATTTAATCTTAAAATTCAGTACACAATTGTTTAGTTCGTTTTAAAGTTATTTTGTAGAATATGGATTTATTCATAAATTTAGAAATTAAAGTTCTTGCTTCGTTTCATCATTCCTGTTTTGTAATCATTACGAGGGAAATTAATAAAATATAATATTAAATATCTTGAAACGATGACTTTTAAGGTATTGGCATTTAAAACCTAAAATGCTGTGAAGGATCAGGTATTTATTAATTCGTATGTTTGACCACACCGTATCAGCGGCTCAAAAATTTTAGGCGTAGTTTGTCAAATATAATACGGGATGGATCAAAATAATTTGTTAGCGTAAGCTTATAATAAATTGAAATGTGAAGAAAGTTTCTCAGATAGATAGAAAACTGGATATTCTTTAGATGGAAAGTTAGATATTCTTACAAAAATTCAATACGGATAGTGAAATCACGCTTTATTTTTAGTATAGCATCTCAATATAGCCAACAAAACTACAAATATTCTATAAGAAGCAATTGCGAAATTATCATTTTTATTTTGCTTATTTTAAATTTCTCTATATTAACAAATGTATGAGACATTTGTAATTCTATATTTTTCATATAGAGGAAAATTTACTTTACTTACGACCGTTTAGATATTTATAAGAATATTAATAATATTAGGTAATTTAAACATTTTTCAAAAAAATATTTACCCGCTTTATAATGAATTAATTTGTTTTTGTTAACTTTTATTAAACCTATTTTCACATCACTCTTGAGTGAAAAGACACAGAATATTGTATACAAAATACCCGCCCCCGCGTGTGTGTTTACATTTAAAGACACATGCGCATCCACACGCACGCACTCACGAACGCCCGCGCATGCACGCACATTCGCACGCACGTATTTAATCTGTTTTGTTGTTTATTGTACTGAATTAAGAGCTCTATCCGATTCTTCAGTTTTGCGATTAGTCTGGGTCATCAGCGACAAATATATAAAGATGTGAGAAGCACTTTTTCCGCAATTTTTGAAAAGTAAATAAATAAGTTTTAAGTCGTCGTCAAAAATAATATTAACAACATCTCTCTGAAGACTTTTAGTAAAATATATTTCAATATTTAAATAACTTTATATTGAAAAACCCATAATAAGGGATCATAAGTAGCGCATGTAAAAGTATTGTTAAAATACGATACCACATGTAACTTTAAATTTTTGAGACACATATTATAAAGTCCTACCCCTGTCTTTTGAGAAAAATATTAGGTTAAACAGAATTGATTCGAAAATTTTCGGAGGCGCTAAAAACTTTCAAGTATTTGAATCATTCACTATATAGTATTTTCCTGTTTAACGACTTGCTTTGAATTTTATTGGCAGCAATAAGAAAAATGTTTTCCTTTAATAATAAAAATTACTTTGCCCCCGTCATATCACTTGTCAATCTTTTGAAACTTTATCACACTCTCGATGACGGCGTAATTAATATTCGTATCGTGTTATACTTGTTTTTCATATTTTTTTTTTCTTTTTTTCTATCTGGGAATGAAAAGTTCCAATAATAATAATTTATTTCAAGTTCTAGGTTATTTTTCAGACCAAATCATATAATAATAAAATTCACATACCCAGCTATCTTGTTTATTTTAGGTTAAAAGCCTAACCGTCAAATAAAGGGTATCATTCGATAATCGGTCTTGATAACAGTCAATCATCAAAGTGAATAGCTAGTGAAATAGAGTGACACGCCCACAGTTAACAGCTAATCTGATCGAAACTGTCCAAGCCCTTAAGATTTAATTGTTGAGGCTATAACTAAAATTATCATGCATTCTGGATAACTTCCAACGCCCATGAAATATAATTGGATGCGTAAGAACTACATGACGATAACTACTGCACTTGAGGCTCATTTGGTTTTTAAAGCACCAACTCTCACAGAGCCCGTAAAGAACAACACTACAATGACTACGGCGTCTTAAAACGAGAGACAGGTCATTAAGGGCTTCTGTACAATAAGCCACTGGTGGCGGGGATTAGTCGTCGTCACCGGTGGCCCAGCCGAGGCACTAAACGAGGCCACCAGTCGCAACCACTAGTGCCAAGGCGCGACCATAAATTATTAAGCATTAGTCTTATTCTACAAAGATCGAACATGTTTCTTTGTGGAAATGGAAACATTCTTGAATTCGTTGACATTGATTATTATTATACAAAAACGTAATCATCGTCTTTGGGTTCATCCTTAATACTCGCAAAGAGCGTGGACAAAACGAATTGCTTTTTAAAGTATTAAAATTACACCCAGATAATTTCCTCAATTATTTTCAAATGGACGTGAACTCATTTATTGAATTACATAACGTGCTGCACGATAACCTTAAACATGAAGATACACAATTGAGAAAAGAAATCGTCCCGACAAAAAGGCTGGCCATTAAGGTAAAATTTTACAGTATGAATTTATCCAATAATTATATATGTATATATATATATTGGATAAATTCATACTGATAAATTTGTTGCAGTCCCGAAGTAAATGAATGCGGATTATGGTATAATCTAAACTGCTGAAATGATAGGATAAAAGATCCAAATTGTTGGTACTGTGGTAGTCACATCGGTTTGTATATTTTTAGCAATATCAGTATATCCGTTTGAGCATCCAATTTAAATTAATCTGGTATTAGTTTAATGTGCAGAACTAAAGATATAGCAAAGTTAAGATCGGTATTTTCTTCATACTTATTAGATCTGTGAAATATTTTGAGTTATTCTGAAATATTAAGGAGTATATCAGTTTCGGCTTGCTTTCCGTGTTCCCAATATTCTTTAAACCTTGTTTTTATTGCCTTTTTATCTCAACCGCATCTTGTCTTTCATTTACTGCTGGGCTACACCAATGTCATCTAGTGTTGGCTACATTTATTAAAAAAAAATTTTTTAATGTTATACGAACGGCCTGCAGCTTAATGAAGCCGATACGTTTTTGGCGTTAGTTTGCTTTGCAAGTTCTCTCTTCGAACTCTCATGCAAACTCGCTGAAATTGGGCAGCTGAAACGATTAAAAAATATGTTTAAATTTTTAATTTTAAACTAAAGTTCTAGTTGTTTCATATACAGCGACTGGATATTCCTTTACGGACTTTGAATTCATATATAGATGATATGCGTCAACCGTCAGAAAGTTGTAAAAGAAACATGAGATATAATCAACGGAAAATTTATTATCTGGATATCACACCCAACTCAATTTACATAAATTAACATAGCCAAGAGTTTTCAAGAATATGTCAACTTTCCAAATTTCTTAAGTGCAATTGATGGAAAACATACAACTAAAAGGATAATGAAGCCTCTGAATAGCGGATCCCTATATTGCAATCAAACATTTTTTTCAGTCATATTGCTACCTGGTGATATTGGCTCTTATGGCAAAGCGTTAGATTCCGCTATCTACATAGAAACGATATTACTTAAAAGGATTCAAGAACATCCCTGAATATCGCTGCACCTAAACCAATTTCTAGCACTTCCAGTTATGTAAATAATCTAATGTTTTGATGGCGATGAAAATTTTGATCTTACGTAACATACTTTGAGAACTCATTGAAGAAAATATTTCAATATTGAAAAAAATAATCTTCAACTATAAGCTATCTTTTACTAGGCGTCACGTTGTCACGTATTTTTGGCATATCAGTAAATAAGGAGAAAATATTACATCAACCAATAAGGCGGGACTTGTTTATTAATTTCTCCAAAGACATCCTGAAGGTATGTTGTATCCTATAAGATTCTGTTTTTTTTTTCAGAGAAATAGAAGAAATGTTTATCTTATGCTGACAATACCAGGTCGATACCGATAACTTCGAAATGCGAATTTATTAATCAGTAAACTCTAGAGTACATTAGATATAGTTTCTCTAAAGCTTCTTTTTTTTCTCTGCCATTATGTAACTCTGACCGTAAGTCCTAAACAGCGGAGCATTCTTCGATATTAGAATTGAAAACATCTACATCGAAAGGTAAATCGATATTATATCAACGTCCCCATAGAGCGCGTGCATTCTCCGCGGTACTTGCAGCTAGACTGAATGGACAGGATCACATATTAGCCAAATGTGATGCTGTCTATATCCAATCGGCGCAATGGCCACCGACTGTGGTCGAACTAGTACTTAGTGCTGCCGCACATTACGCCTCCGGAGGCTGTCACAGCATAGCTACTAGTAGTCGCAGAAGTTATGCACGATATTTTTCATACATTTTATATGGGATCAACGTGACGTTTTTGAATTCTACATACTCTCCATCTTCGTATAATAATAATCAACAATCGAGATCCGATCTCTATGGAATACTGAAGGCTAAGAACTAGTAGCCGCGTCTAACCACTGGTGGTTACGACTAGTTAACTTATCTAGTAGCTCGGCTGGTCCACCGGTGGCGAGAACTAATCGCTGCTACCGTTGGGTTATGTATTACAATACTTTATAAATCTAAAAAAATCTATCAATTTTTCCGCCGAGCACTTTTTGTAAAATATTACAAAATACTGTATTCTATATGCATAACATTATTTCGATACATATCCATTACTATTGTGTATAAAGAGTGTATTTTTTCGAAATATTATATTCACTTTTTACAGCAGATTCAGTTGTGAGCAATCTTACTCTCAATGAGAGTTTCAAATAGAAAATAAAAATTGTAATAAAGATTTATTAAATAATATTCGGCAACAGCAATAAATAATATTCGGCATAAGGCTGAAGATAAAAATGTTACAAAGTTTTCACGGTAGTTAGTAGATAAAAATATCTTTCAACTACCATTTACTCTCATCAGCTACATGCAGTGCCAGATAGTTAAAGGCTAAGTGTGTACACACACAGAATTAACAAATTAATTATTCAAGTATTAATTTGTGCTGATCCCTGGGCGCACACGTTACTCGTATAATGAAACGGTACAACTAGACCTAGGAATCTCCTTGAGTTGTAAATAAAGAATAAACAAACTTTTTTCCAGGAAATTAAGATTCCAAAATTTTCGTCATTTAATATTACATTCATAATCACTCCCATTTATTCTTGTCTCATTTTTGCCCTTTATATATTTTTTTCTTATTTGAACGTTTAATTCAATACATACCTTTTAATAATACGTACATATCAAAGGAACAATAAAGAACAATATAATGAATGTCTATTTTTTGCAATTTAGTATGCTGTGGATGCGTGGCATTTAAAAAAAAAAAGTTTATTATTTAATATTAGAGCTGGCCAAAAATACTAAGTGTCCTGTAAATAATTTTATAAATTATGTATATAAACCAAAAATATCTAATTAAAATTTCAAAATCCCCCATAAAGAGTAATAACTTTAAATTCATAATGAATTATCTCCTTTCCACTCTAATCTCTTTAAGTTAGAATATCTTTAAGTTTTAACGTACTCTAAGAAATATTTCTGTCCCAGTTTTGTCTCCTTGAGACAGAGATTTTATCTTCAATTCCTGATAAAATCACATACTCTTTATAAACTTAAGTCATTTTTAATGTATTTATACTGAATAAATTTAGTGTAAATATATAAAGATGTATGAAAGAAGCCCACTGAAACATTTAATTAATTATTATGTCCTTTAATTTCCTCCGCTGAACAATATTTTTCACAATAAATTAAAACTAGAAGATATATTAACCATGTCTACTCATGATTTAACTTCAATCCCGTTACGGATTTAAGTATGAATAAAAACAAATGGACTTCAAGTGAAAGTTTTATTACACAGAAATTCAGAACAGAAATCTGTGACTGATATTAATTTTGACGCTTGATAAAATTAAATAATTTTATCAATTTACAGACCCTCTCTTTATAAAATTAAATTTTAGTCACGTTTTTAACGGTATAGGAGCTTCATTTGAATATATTCAATTTGTAGTCTGCGCTTGAATGAATGTTACAATTTATGTAATGTTCCTATTGGTTTATTTTTGCAGTAATCATATCATATTCAGTTATTTTCAAAATAAACTATTTATCATATTCATAAATAATTAGATAAAAGTGAAATTGTGACTTTGAATAAAAAAATAAAACTTGTGACTATGTTTAAAGGGTATTTTGATTAGGCGAAAAAAATTAAATTACAAATGTATTTTTTGTATAATATTTGCTATGAAATTTTCAAAAAAATATTCCGCTCCCTAATACCCTACCTCTCTTTCCATTTTGGGGCATATCGTACTCACATACAATTCTGGTAGATTAAAAAAAGCGATGGTTTGATATGAATGCAAGATTCCATTCAGTACATTTGAAAAAAAAAGAATTTTAAGAACAAATGTTAATATAAGTACACTGAACAAAACTCGCTATAATATAAAATTTTAGAATGATCTGAACCCATTTCTTAACTTGATAAATAGAACGCCAACCCAAAGGCCGTAAATATATTTATTTCTATTTATCACAACTATTTGCTATATAAACACCGGATTTTTGAGAATTAAAAAAGAGCTTCATAAGCTCATAAGCTCGTTTCTCTTGTCGAAGAATGTATTTCTTATGGACACTCTTCCACTCTATATATTGTTATACAAACTGTAAGACTATACTATAAACGTCATTTTCACGTTCATTTTGGAACAAATTTTGGTTAGAGAAAATCTAACTAAAATTTGTTCCAAAATTAAATTCCAATCTATGCCAGCTATCATTTTATCTTGGTTACAACTATGTATATTGCCATTTTTTATAGCCAGTTAATATGTTATATTTCGTAAAATAAGGGTAATCAAGAAAGACGTGTTTCCATGTATTTAAATTATTGCAGATTTTGTTGTCTTCTTTGGAAAACACAGGTTTAAAGTTACCTGCAATTGAGTCAATGGATACCTCAGTTTTCTTTATTTTGAGTACGTGACGCTTTAATGTAGTATGTGTAACGCCGTATAGTTGAGCTGCTTTTATGTAGCCTGCTGTTTTGCTTAGGATTTCATTAATGGCCTGTTTGGTGCTGAGTACAGACCAACTGCCTCTCATGGTTCTTCTCTTGTACGTTCGTGTAATTTTTCTTATCTAAAACAGAATAGATTTAATTATCAAATGACCAACAAGTACCTACAGAATATCTACATAAAAGAGGGGCCTGTAACCACATCCCCGTTATGTGTCAATGCTTATTATTTTTTTTAATCACGAATGAAAAACATAAATCGTTAGATGGATATGATAAAAAGGAGAAAAAATACAATAGGATCAATATGAGTACATATCGTTTTACATGCGTTTTCGTAATCAAATTAAATTAGATGAAATATGCTAAAAAAGATTTTCCTGTGGTAAAAAGCGAACATATGTGCATTTCCAGCGTCGATCACTGTCGCACTGAACGCCGATCTAAATGACTGCTGATGCAAATGACTGCTACATATATATATATATATATATATATATATATATATATATATATATATATACATATATATATATATATATACCAACACGCATACACACACACCCATATGAATAGCTTTGTAAATTGTCTGTCTTAAACAAAATGAAACGTTACTCAACTCACTCATTAACTATTGCCCAACATGTCTCTCATTTCTTCACAAGTAACATACATTGCAATTAGTCATGACCTCTCAGTCATTTCTCAAAATAATTCAGTTTGGAAAAAAAATTATTTTATTATATTCGGTTATTTTGATATTATTAATTTTTTTTTTATCAAAGCATACTTCCGCAGGAGTTACAAAAAAAAATGATTGGATTTTTGTGTTTTTTACATTTCGTTTTATCTATTGATGCGAATCTTTATATATTTCGCAAAATCGATTTTAATTTTCTATATATGAATAAAATTAAGTATGACTTTTAGTCGTATTCCATTATTTTAATTTATAACAGGAATTTCATAATTAGGAGAAAATTAGCCAAAAAGGTATAGACATAAATTATGTTTATATATTTAAAAATAACTTCGAGCTATATATGTTAAAATAACCGCGTATTAACCATACTACCTTAGATACTGTCAATAGGAGAAAAGATGACAATGTAAAATATATTAATATATAAGTAAGCAACATTCTGACGTACCAGGTACATATAACCTGCACGGATACGTTATTACCAATGTGGGTCATGTTTTTTTGCCCTTTATGCTTTTATCCGAATATTATCTTATATATAAACATGAAACGACATTTGCTTGCTTCTATCTGTTTTTTAAGTTTATCTGACTAAACCAAATATTTCCATATTTGTATATGGAAAGTCGATGACAGATAATTCTGGACGACGGAAATGTTAGGGTAACGGTTACTCTTTAGGTATATACGGATTCACCTGCATGTTTTCTCTTTAAAATTAATGCATATCTCAAAAAAATACTTTTACTAAAATAGTTTTACTTTTTGAAGGATTTTCTCAAATTGTTACTAATTTATTTAAAAACTAGCTGCAACCGTTAAGTTGTTAAGTCTTAAAAAAATATTGTGAGTCTTAAAGACAAACAAACGCACATTCCAAAAATTTTTTTTATGTAATGTACGTTTTTGCATAGGCATATTTATTTGCATAGGCAATATAGTACGTAGGAATAAAATTTATGCAGCCTAATACGAAACTTACAAAAATTATTAAATTTTTAACATTGAAAACAGAATTAAAGTTTTAATAAATTGTGGAGAAAAATTAAGCTTATATCGAATACGTACAATTTGAAAACTATTAGGTTCAAAAGAAAACAAACAACGACGTATGTCCTCAGAAAAGTTAAGAGGTCATGAAGACAGACGCATTCATTCGTATTTAAGCACGCACCCTTTTGTAACACTCTTTATTTAATGTCTAGCCATTTCCATATTGATTTTGCATTTTCGGTTTCGGTTTACTCGATTTATAATACACGTAGCACCATCAACTGATGTAAACAAATGCCCTATTATTTTTTAATGACTACTACGCGTCAACTAGTAATGCACTCCTTTTTTATTATACTAAAGTAATATAAATACATTTTTTAAGATAGCAAAATCTTATATGATTCCAATGAAATAAACTAAATGTTACTTCAAGTCAACTCCTGTATTTTACTAAAAAATCCTCTGAATTGTGTTAATAGTTTTACGTGATACACGTTCAGACAAATACAAACACAATCAGACAAAAATTCCAAAAACAACTCTTTTGGTCACATTAGAAGTATTATTTCTGTGCAATACATAATTGTAAAATTATATAAATTAATTAATGTTTTTGACAACACATTATTTATATGAAATTATAACCCAAAATAAGAGCCGATTTAAAGTTATAATAATAATCGTTAAATTTAAATTAATTTTCCTAACACTGGGAAATCTTTTTCCAAATAAATAAAATGAAAATCTAAAAAATGGACATAAAATATTTCCTAACAATATTTTCGTTTCAATAAAGATGAATAAATTTCATTTACACAAGAGGATATTTTCTTTTTACGCCACTAACGAGCCAATTTAAAAAATATATACCTTACAATACAAATAGATTTGAAGGATTAAAAAAAACGTTTGAGGCGAAAAGACCGCCAGTGGGGGCTTTTTCTCACATCTCACATTTTATCATATTCACATATCAAGACAAATATAATGACATCTCATTTAAGGAAAAAATCATTTGAAGACACATGCGTACGGTTTTTTTAAATTTCTTTGCATTATTCAAACGGCTTGATTCGTCTTGACCCTAGGAGTGTCATAAGATGAACCAATTAAACAATTAATATGGGGGTTACCGGCGGCTACTTTGTGTTGAATGCTTTCTTTATTCGTTCTAATTGATATACTAAATGAAAAATACAAACAAGACAATTCCAAAAATACATAAAATTGTTTAATTATACCTAATTATAAGTTTTATATACTTAAACATACTATAACCGGCATCAGTCAGAAAACTGAATCATTGACCAAATTCCGAAAGGTGTACCAAATTTCGTTGCACTCTAATATATGTATATACTATAAGAAACTATTAACTCCAAGTAACGTAACGATAAAAAAATATTATTTAATAATTAATTTAAATGAATATTCCGCTCAATTTAAAAAAATATGCATAACCGATGCAATAGACTTTTCTTGCGTTCTTGTTAATGCTAAACGAATTCTCGCAGCTCTCTTCACTACTTCTTTTCTTGGAAGCCTTGACCTTGAATTGATACTAACAAATTTTTAAAACGGTTTAATCTTTCAAATATAAGAATTACATATGTTGAAAGATTCAATTCTAAAACTAACAAATATTTAAAAAACCCAATAATATTAAATATCGAACGTTAGTCTAAACAGACCCTCGTAATGAATTGTTAAAAAGTATGTTGTATTAATTATTATTGACATTAATAAATTAGGTGATTAAAATATTTAACTAAATTAGTTTTTGGTGGTTTTAATAATTTACCAAATATCTTCTAAAACAAAAGGGGCAAAATATTGGAATTCAAGGTTTACAGCTATTTTTATTACAGATGAACTTTATTTGTATGGTATAGTCCATGACTTCCCGATTTTTAATAAAGCTGCAATGTTTAAGATAATACATTTATATGAACGCGATAGAAAATCTTACAGAAATAAGATCATTAGAAATAATGCAAAAGCTTACATCTAAAAGTTGTTTACGAACATCGAGTGAATATAATCTGATTATTTAAAACCAATAAAGCGACCCCTCATGCAAGTTATGTAATAACAGATCGTTATTCCGATATTGTAATTCGTTGTTTTCGCCGTCGATAAAGTTGGATAATGAACAGACTTCCGCAATGGAGCTTCAAAATATTTATATTAAAAGTTTAATAGCACATTTGCAATTTAAATATTTACCTTCGATATGAATTACACAACCTATTCAAAAAAAAATTGCAACGTTGTGAAAGATTAAACACAAGGTACTTTTGATCTAAATAACGTAATTTTGATATATTATGATAGTGATAGTATGGAACTTGGTCTACTTTTCCGTCACTTATTTTTGTGATTATGTTCTTCGTGCTAAAACTCTTGTATTCCAAACTAAGGTGATTGAAATTCTCTGTTTCTTTCATATATATGTTATTAGTTTTTTTGGCCAGCTTTGTATGATTGAACTAGGCAGATAACTTCAGTGAATCAGTATTAAAACAAATAAAAGGTATTAAAAACTGACCAGATGTAAATCAGGGGTTCGATTAAATTGGAATTCGAGTGCAGTCCCAATTTGTGGATTTCGAATTCATGCCAAGCTTGTAACAATTTAAAACAAAAATTATGTAGACATGTTGCACATTGCAATATTGAATGAACTAAAAGTATTAACCGAACCAGAAAAAATAATGAAACTAACGAACTAGATATTTAAACGAATGTAGTTAAAAGTTCAGTCAAAATACTTTTACATATCATTAACATTTAATATGTTGATGATATTTAAAAGTAAATAAGAACCACAATGCTTTTTTTATATTTAAGTATAGAGCAGCGTATATTGATATATTTGCCACTGTCCATATTAAATATTAATTGAAAATATTAATAATTAAGCAAAATCAACCTTTATTCCTTTACATAAGAATTTTCGTTCTTTTGATATAGACAAATAAATTTAAAATAAGTCAATTATAGTCTAATCATTTAATATCCTTTTTTTTTCTTTTAAAAAAAATTAAAAATACAAACTAAAAACACGGACGAAAATGATATAAAGTTTCAAAAATAATTTTGTTTGTTTGTTAATAGTTGGTGAGATATGCGCTTCTAAATTATTTAAAAGTATCCACCCCCCCTCCCACCCCTTTTAAATTATAAATTAACGTGTGTCTCGAATATGGGATATTTTTGGTACCGACCGCAGTAATTATTTTTCACAGTGCCTTTGAGAATTACAAACTTTTAACTAAAATATTGTTTGGTGCTACTGCATTTGGCTGGGTTTTATTTATTCACGGTAAAATGTTTATATCACACAAATAAAATCACAAATACAGTTTTTTATTAACAAATAATGGTTATCGTAGATACATATGACAGCTTATTACCTGGCACAAATATATTAAATGCGTACGATCTTTTTCTGGCTATATTTGTAATACCTAAAAATATAATGAAACATGGAAATTAGAACTAAATTTCATGTTATATCTTATACATTAGTGAATGAAACTGGACCGTTTCAATTTTCATTCAATTTAGCTTTGAGGAACTATCATCTCAATTTAGGGTTTTTAACGTTTGTTCGAAAAATCAGAAGAGGGGCCGAATATATTATTGTGGAAGCTTAAATCTAAGGAATAATGTTCTTAAATAAAAACATCGATGGTGAACGCCTGTGGCAAAATAAATTTTGTTATTTTAGATTATATATATAGCTTCTGTTATTTAAAAATATATAATAATGAGAAACAATGTGGGGGAGACAAATATTTTGCGTTTGTAACCTCTGAATATAACATTAATAATTGCTGTTTTGTTTTTTATACAATTTTCACTATTCACACGTGACCATTATGTATTATATGAAAGTGAATAATTAATGTTTGCTCAAATTTGAAACTCAGTGTTGAGTACAAATTACAATTATGCTTTCTTGCGGTATTCATATATTCTCTTAACAAAATGGGTAAATCAATATAATTATATGTCAAAACTCTACATAGAATAAATACCCGGTCCAGATTACGAAATATCTGCCCATATGGACCATAAGAAACATGACTTTAATTTGAAGCAATTCAAAATATTTTTATTTACATGAGTCGAAGGTAAAGTACACTAGTGCGTGTGCACGTCGGGTGCACATGCGTGTGCATGGGCGCGTGCTTGAGCGTGTGCGTGTACATTCACGTGAGAGTGTGCGTGTGTAGATGAACACACACACGCGTGCGTATGTGAGTGCAAGCATGCGCGTGAGCGTCATGCGGACGCGCGTGCTAGAAGGTTTTTATGTGTGTGTATTAGCTGCGCCCGCGGTTTCATTCGCGTGTATTTCGTAAAGAAAGGCATATTGTTCGTTAATATTATCATCTACATAACGGGTCTTGTGTAACAACAACGCATACAGATATCAGGATAATCGTTCAGAGATAAATAATACATCATTTTTCAATTGACTTAGGCCAAAAGTGAACAATTCATAGTTTGACGTATAAAAATTTAGGGCCCAATCTCACGTCACAAGCTGTAATGTCATAATGAGTAGCAAAACTAATGTTTTAACTATGACGTTCGAGATGACAGCTAATAAATATAAAGCTTTCTTAAAATAATTACATAATACGATACGATGAAAATAAATATTTTAGTTAAAATAAATTTCATATTAAAGGGAACTTTCGACTTGCCTTTGCTTTTTGCTTATTTTGTTTTTCAATATTTTCGCTACTTAATATATATATATATATATATATATATATATATAAAGAGTGCAAAGATATCTACATAATCGTACTTCTTCCTCCATATTCCAGAATTACTTCCAAAAAAATTTCAAATCCAAATCACAAAAATTTATATAGTATATCCTCATAATACGCCAGCATAACTACAAAATATTTTGATAATATCTCTTTGCATCCATTCCTCTATGCTTATTGATAAAATTGTAACGGTAAATATATAAAAGCTACGTACAGTATGACTACTTGTCACGAAAATATTTCAAACGATATAAATTCAGCAAGTACTTATCATAGTAGAGATATAACATTTATTTAAACATAAATAGTTTATGAAAAAAATAGATGTAAATAAATTAAATTGATATATAAAACCGGTGACATACATATGCCTATTTTCACAAAATCGATCCAAATTATTCGATGTGAAATTTAGTCAAAATACTTTTTTGCCATTATGTTATTAGTCACTGTCGATTTATTTCTTGCGTATTCATGTCATTGGTTTAGTACTTCCACCAAGAAATGTTTATCGTGATTTGTTGAACATTTAAATATTAATAACATCGTACCTATTTTGACATAGTTATTTTGGCCATTTATCTATAAGTTTAACAATAATTCTGAATTACAAAGCAATAATTCTGATTTACAAAATTATTGCCAGTTTCGTATGCCGTTCATTAATTAACACCGATTATGAACAATAATTTTATCGCAAGTGTATTCCAAAAAAAATGTCCAACAATATTTGCCTGCAACTTATCACCAGTCCTGATTTGTAAAATGATTGCCGCTTAGTATTAAATTAAAAAACATGGAGCAAAATTTGGTCGTGAACTTAATGCATTCATCAAATTAATTTCAATACGCATATCATAAAAATCTTGAACGCTATTTGTTGATAAACTTGACACCGGTCCTCATCGCTAAAATTAAATCTTGAACGCAATTTGTTTATAAATTTAAAATCATTCCTGATCTTTAAAATTATTATCAGTCAATATTCCATAAGAATCTTGAATAAATTTCATTAAATTAAAAACTGGTTCCAATCTATAATTTTGAATTCGAACCCGTATAACAGATCAGAACTGGTGGTAAATTTATATATTTTGTATTAGATTTAACATCGGTTCTGATCTACAAAAATATTGCTGGCTCGTATTTCATAAAATATTTTGCATAAAATTTGTCTTCTCTGCGCTTATCTGTCTATATGCTTATTTTTTCATATATTTTAAAATAATACATTCCTAAAAATCTTAAATTTACGTAAAATTGTAAATATTTAAGTCGATTTTCATTGAATTTTAAAAGCGGTCATGGACCGCCCTTCAAATAAGGGAACAAAGTTACAAGCTAATAGGACTAAAATTAAAATATGGTATATTATTCTTCCAATATACTCCAATAAATTACTGCGTGACATTACCAAAAAAATTTTGAGCCGTTGCAGATGAAAAACATTTCGATTGTTAGATATTCTTTTACTGAAATATTTTTATTTGAATGAATTGAAAATGAAAAAAGAACATATACTCAGTTATTTGTTAGTAATAAACGTGAATTTTCTTGTGTTATTTTTATGAAATAATGCATCACAGAAATATTTCTTAACGATGTATTGAAAATATATTTTTGATCTTATAATACTCGCCGGCAAGATGAGTAGCTAGCACGTCGCGACGTGCCATTGGAACGTTTTAACTCCCATCCAAACGCGCCATTTGATATTTCACATCAATAAGGAATTGGCGAATTAATTATACTCCTAATGCATTTAATGTCATATCATTTTAATTTTATGATTTTCATGTAAATATATACGAAACATAATTCATCATTAACAAAAACGACCAAAATTACTTTGTCGACTTTAAATAATATGTTTTCAGTGTCCAAAGGACAATAAACGTCAAAAACTGAGTGAAAGCTAAGAGAAAACCGTTTTTGTGGAAGTGTGCTGAAAGTATACGCCACATAATCACATTTTAAAACATGCCTTATTGGGTTCTAGTCACGTCTACTAAGCGAAAGTTCAAAATAAAGTGAATTAGTTTGGAAATTTCCCGGAGCGTTAAAAGCTTTCACATTAGGTATTTGGGACATACGCTTCTTCACGCGTTCCCTTTTTACAGTTTGGTTGGAAGTTTTTACGGATCTTGTAGCCAATTCCGCTTTAAATTTAATTAGTAAAGATATGAGAAAAATTTTCTTAGCGCTTCTTTCTGGTTTGTTTTAATTTTTTCCCATAAAATAACTTTCCATCCGTAAAAATTAATACAATTGAAGCACATATAGAGAGTTTAATGATTTTATTTTATCTTGGTGTCGAAATAAAGTTTTATTAGTTACTTTTTTATATTATTAATGATATAATAAAAATAACATAATTTTTTTAATAGTGTAATAGGATACGTGCATCAGTTATTTAACCAATTTGTTAGCAAGTTTCAATTGGCACCGCGGGAAAGTGGAAAGTGCGGTGCAATATCAAAATTAATAATAATTCAATGCTCAGTGTAATTAAAAAAACATTTATAAATGTTGATCATTACACTGATAAAAATGCAAACAATATTGATGGTAAACGACAAGCGGATAACAATTCATAACAAAATATAAACTGAAAGATTTTTGCTTCTATGAGGAAATCAATTTTTAATAGAGAATGCGTTCAACACTTAAAAACTGAATTTAGGAACTGGTCCTGCTATTTAAGCAAAGCAAAACACTTATCTAGACATCACAATTTCTTTGATATTTTAGCTTTTTTTTGGAAAAAAATACTCTTCACGATTACTTCAGCAAATCCCTCCAATACTCAGCATATTTTATATTTATCGTTCAAATAGCATCTTAAATTGGTAATTCGTTTTATTTTTAAATTCGTCGTATTTCGCTTTTTTTCTCGCATTACAATGTCGTAAATTGGCTAGTCGCCAAAGACATCTTAGGTTAAAAAAGAAAAAATAGTAATTGGGGGATAATTTTGCACTTCGAGTTTATTTAATTGATGGTATTATAAAATCTCAACACGCATATTTTTTAGTAATGTTATGATAGTCGAAAGATATAGTAGCTATCAATAAATTGAATAAATTCCCATAATGTGACCATGTTATTTCTAAAGATTTTTCATAATAAATTCCAACAAGTCATAATGGGGATAAATTCTTTTCAAATATTATTTGGAAACGTCTGAAAAAAAAATGAAAGAGATATGTCGTATTAAATGTACCCTATATGTAAGTACCTTAACTGTCCTCCTGCTCAGAGGTTGAAAATAATGCTTTTGTTGTTTTTAGTATTTGGTATTAATGTTGGTTTCATTTAATATGATTTCATTTGCAAATAACGGATTATTTAATAATGTAGTATAACATTTCTAAGTATGGTTTTTAAATGATCTAATACGTCGTATATAAATGACGGTAAAATCACGAAATTATTTCGGATCATTATCTGAAAATTGTTATTTCTAGTTTTAATAAGTCACTTCAATTTTAAGCTCGAGTTGAAATACAATTTTATAAAATACTGTTAATAAACTTTTTCGTATTATTATTTTCTTACATATTTCCTAGCAACGTGAGACAAAAAAAATGTTTATTTCTTTTACGAAAATTGGAATAAAATCCAGTGCTAAGCCATAAAAATATAGGAAATATTCTGTTTTTAAATAAAGGAAAATAATGAATCCTGTGGGTATATTTTTGATAAATATTGGATATTTGTAGCTTTGATATTTCAGAAAATGTTTATATCTTATATATATTTTTTTTTTATAATATTTTTTGTTTTCTATTTCTATTATTTTTATTGCGGTTTTAATAATAATTTCAAATGAATTATTTTAGTTATTAAAAGATAGTTTTATGTTAACTTGTTTAGTTTTAAAAGCTATATTTTCATAGATAATCACTCCTATTCTGCCACAAGAATATAAAATATTTTCCAGTATTTTATGATGGAATATAGAATTTGTATTAATAATGTTATCGATTTGATGAAATATATAATAAAATGTAATGACTCTTTAATAAAAGTAAGTTTTATCCAACCATGTCCAAACGAATAAATTGTTGGGTAGAAACTAAGATGGAATTTAAAATGAGAATGAGATTTGAAATTTTTTCTCTAACTTCTCCGATATGAGATCGTAACTTCACTTACTCTGAGTTTATAACTTAATTAGGGTTTATTTACTAAACACTGCACTACATCTCAAAAAATGGTCGAGATAAATATTTATATTTTGGATATAAAAAACAAATAAAGTTTTTAATTTCCTGCCTGATAATTTTTTTAATATTTTTTTATTTATTATATCTACAATATAAAACATTTCGAATTATCACTACATTCTCAAATGATGATATCTTTTTTAAAGTATAACTTATTGAGTAACAATGTTGACTAGGGTTATTATGCTCATTACTAAAGTATAAATTAATTTCCTTGTAGTAGTTTTTGTGTGATGAGCTCAGGCACGATCTCATGGAAGAAACCTCTAAAATTTTTGCTGCATAAATGTATACGTAAAATTATCCTTTTTTACTTCCCCTAAGCTTCTCTTGCTAGTACACTGTGCACCTGGTACACTGTATAACAACCTTTAATAAATACGAGTAAATTAAAAACATCCGTAACCAGAGACGGTTTCCCAAAAAAAAAATCATCAATTGTTCACTCCGAACATCCGTTCCCTAGTAATATTCCTCACATTAATATCCATTAATAAGCCATAATGTTCAATCGTAAAACGCAGTTTTAAACGCTCTGTTCATAATATAATTTCGACAGTAGTCGCAAAAATCACTTAAATCAGCAGTCATTTAGTTAGATGGTAGGCTAAGGATATTTCACTTATTGAAGTTGCAGGCTCAGTTACAGGTATAAATTATTAATATTTAAAGAAATAGTTCCAGAAATATAATTAAAATACTTTTAATTTTTCTTTGATCACCGGGAGATCGAAAGTTGAATCTATTGATATTGCGTTGGCTCTACTAAAATAATTATAATTATACTTTTATTAATTTTAAGAAAACTTTACGCATCTATTATGCGCTTTCGTACACACAGATATTCGTATGATATACTTCCGTTTCTTAGTAATAACAAAATCTATAAAACAACATTTGAAAATTTTATGATTTCACTTTGTAATTAGCAATAATTTAGAGGAATTTTAAAATGGATTAAGCAAATACGAAATTAACCCTTCAACTATATTTTAAAATTGAATACAGGTGCAAAGAAATATAGAACTTAGAAACAACCGACCATGTAATTTTCTTTTCATGTGGTCGAAAGTACACTGAAAAATTAGTTTAAAAGTTGCCAAGACAAATCGTACTATGTTGACAAGAATAACGTGATGATACTTGAGAATTTATGGAAATATAGCGGTCTGTAGTTAAAAATGTATTAATCGGGACCAATAAATGAACAGCAATTGGACTCCACTACTGTTACAAAACAGAACAACACATAAAAATATATTCAAGAGAACAGGAAAATGTGAATTTCCATTTACTAATTAACCATTTACTTGTATCACAGAATTTCTTGAAATCATAATGGTGGCAAAATAAAATTTCATTGGATTTAATTTTTTGCAATAACTTTTCAATCATGAAAATTATTTTCTTGAACCCTTAAATCACGAATTATTCAAATTTATTTAGGTAAAATACTATAGTAATTTACATATTTTTTTCTCTTCATTCCTTGACATCACTTTTATCTTAAACATTTACGTGGGACGTGAAGGGAAAAGATATAAAACATTATTTACTTATTAGCAGCATAAAACTCAAAACATTGAATTGTTAACTATACTCACTGTACCTTTTAAAATTGTTATGATGTTGTTAAATACATATTTTAACGATTCAAGTGTAAATTTTAGACGGCACGTTTCATAATTAATATATATCACGAACAGGGGAAAATTTCTTCATGATGCCTTTACGAAATGAATGTCATTGCAATTTTATTCAAATTTCTTCTCTTGTTTACTCATTTAAAATGTAAGTAGAAATCTGCTCTCACCTGTTGCAAAGACACATTTATTTAGAAATTACTACCTTTCTGTGCTATATAATATCTCACATTTAAATAAATAGATGTTCATTCAATTATTTATAAATTGTGTGGTCATTATACTACGGTCGACTGACAGATACTTAGCTCCCACGACTCATCCACTGTAGTGTTTACGTAATTATAAGCAATGATCACTTTATTAAGAAATGCACCACTTGCATTTTGTTTAAGATAAATTAATCAAAATTGGCGTATGCTGAAGAAATTAAAAAATTGTGTTCGGATTCTTGTCACAATAATTTTTAGTTAAAAGTAAACCGACTTAGTAGTGTAATCGGAATAAAAAGGAAAATATAGTAATAAAAATAAATTTCCTTCATTTTTTTCACCTAAAACTATTCATAAAATTTTTAATAACAATATTAAAAAAAAATTAGAAGGTGATTTTTAATAACACGAAGGAGTTCTTTTCTAAGATACATATACCTATATGATATATTTATTCCTGTATGGATAAACTCATAAGATATACATGTCTTATATTAATTAAATTACAATTTCGAATCGCAATAGAACAATTTAAAATTCGCATTTCGACCAAACGTTGTCTGGAACATTTCACTTTATAAACGTAGTGAACTTTACTTAATGACTTTTTATATTACATTTTTTCGAATCAATTAGGCTTTAAAGTAGAAAATTTTTTCACAAAACATAGAGCGATATATAATTTAATGCTTAAAATAAAATAAAAAAGAAAAAGCATTGAGTGTATAAATATACATAAAATATGGATACCGTAATTATTCCGAAATAAGTTAATGATTAAAGTATTTGTAAATATATTTTTAATCGATCTACTTTCCTCGAAATAACCGAACCATTATGTATTTTACGCCGCGATAAGTAAACATATTAAAAATATTATATCTGCTTATGGTCCCGCTTCCAATAAGATAGATACAGTGTAACTCCATTACGCATCTAATTTTCGATTACAAAAAAGTGGAAGAACTGTACGAAACGGATTTTTTTGAAATTTTACCATATAAAATTTGCAATTGGAATGTAAAATCGTTCCTTCTTTGCACCATTATTTTGCTAGAATATTAAAGATATTTCACTACACGTAAAAATAGAATATTAAAAATATGCAGTTGAACGTGGAGAAAGCCAAAGAATTACTGTCTGAAATCAAATCTTACATTCTAATTGAAGGACACTTAAAAAAATTAATTATTTAAAATACAAAAAGTTGTCAAAGGAAAAACTATTTTTAAATCCTGTATAATGAACACTGTTCTGTAACTATTTCATTAATCGTATCCTTCTAAATATGCATTAGTCACTTACTGGTCATGGGTTCGAAACGAGCATCCCATCGAAACATTGCGACTTAAATATTTCGTTGAAATTAATATACTGTTAAACATTTCAGTTAATTAATACAATAACTTAGCTGGAAAATAGCTCACATGGCGAAACTCGCGTAACTAAAGTTTTCGGCTCTGATATCATGTAATTAGAAAAAGCTACAAATGGTCCTACTATTTCAAATTAACACGAGTTTCTGTGTATTAACGTGCTTTACTTATCATAATTCTTAAAAAAAATATTTTAATCATGAAAAATGTTTATTAAAAATTATTTAGATAATGACGTCAGTATAGCGTCATTACATAATAGTATCATTACAAAATTCCGCACGTGGGTATCAAATTAATTTAAGCTAGTACTCTATATGCTCTTTGTTTCTTCTATCGGATAAAATGTATTTATTTATTTTTTTATTTCATCAAGATAAAAAAATGCAAGCAACAAGAAAAATCTTGATAACATTATAATATAAACAAGTTTGTATTGAACTATTTTTGATAAGAACAAAAAAAAAAGTAAATATATCTTAAAAATATCCAAGGCATGGAATAAAATAAATTCTACAAAACAATCCATCTGAAATTCGAGTATACATAATTATATATAATTAATTAGTCATAAATAAAATAAATTTTAAATTAAACTATAAAAATAAAAATAAATCCGTACTTCTGATTATATATTCGACCACCGTGCATACATCACACTTCTTCAAGCCTATCCTGAAAGATAAGCATGAACTTAAGAATATCGAGAGACAGGATCTCTTAATTATAAAGGTCGGAGCACCGCTCTAACAGCAACACTTATTATTATGAAGGTGGAACAAGGAATAATTACGTGTTGAAAGATAAATCGTGCGAATTTTTGTCCAGCTCAATGATGATGGGCCGCCATAGTTACTGTGGTCAATATTATAAAGAACTATTTGTCCTAATATTGAACGCCTGTAATCGTAAGTAGCGTCATTTCATTTATAGAGTATAGTATTTTAAGATAATTTGGAACCATTAGTATGACAATGTAAATAAAGCCCCTGTAACTATTATTACATTCTCTCGATCTATTATAACTAGTATACAAAATATTCCAGACAACCATGACGTACTGAATTGTGATCGTATAAATGCATTGTGGAAATTGATATATGTGTTAATGTTTTTAAAACCTTACTTATTCCTAATACAAACCCAAGCATTTGATTGGCCTTGGGTACAATTCACTCAGTGTGAAGATTAAAATGTAAGCTATTGTCGAATATAACACCAAGGTCACGCATGTTGCCGAGAGTATCAGCCGAGTTCCCACCAAAGAGAGTTGTTTTTTTCTGTGTAAGCGTAATTTACTTACATTTGGAGAAGCTCAATTGAAGCTCATTCTCATTGCAGTACGCGTGGCGATCGTTACTTAAGGACAGCCAATTATTGTCTCCAATTTAATTTTATGTGAAAAATTATACTTCAATAATGCTTCCCAATGGGGAATGTTGATTGGCTAGGGACGAGTGCAGCATCATAATATACTTAATACACTCATAACACATTAATGCCTACGTACCACGTCAAAAGTTCTTTACAAACTCGTATTATTCGATAAAATATACGGTATATCTCAATAAATATGCCTCATGACAGACACTATGTGCGCAAGCACGCATGCACACTGGCACGTAGCCGCACGAACGCTCACGCAACGCATGCACAAACACATACTTATGCATGCACGCACGCAGTATTATTAAATATTGTTTTCGAATTGTACTTTTTCCATTGAGATATCTGCTTATACTATGGATATTTTTTTACTATAACATTATTAATATAAATTAAAATACGCTTCGGCTTATAATTTATGAAATAATTAATTTATACCAATATCTATAAATCTTTCTTTTTATTCATTTTCAAAAATAAATCGAGTATCGAATGTCTTTTACTAAGCTGTGGTAATAAAAATGTGAGAGTTTTTTACATTTCGTTATTTTTTTTAAATTTCTTAATTAAGTATCCATAATATATACTACGAAATCATATACTAAGTTTCTTATTACTTTGCTTATGTAGCTCGAATGTGTATCATCTTATTTTAGAAACGAGTTCAAATAATTTATATACGAGTTCAAATAATATATATATAGTGTCCAGTGGTAGATTTCAATATTTGAAAAATTGTAAAAAAAAAACTACACCTATAATACAATGTAGGTTTATTTTAACTTTATAACAATAAATGCGGATTTCATTTTTTAAAAACCACGTTTTCCAAATGGCGGCCATCGAGTCTAACACACTTTTCGAGTCTAGCACGCATGTTTTCAAAAACGCGTTTGCAGAGCGACTGGGGTATCCTATTTACTTCGGCTCGAATATTTTCTTTAAGTTGTGTCACAGTGCTCGTATTTGTTTTGTAAACAACGGATTTTAAGTATTCCCATAAGAAAAAGTCACATGGGCTTAAATCGGGTGACCTAGGTGGCCACGGTACGGTACCGTTTCGGGATGTGTTTTTTTCTCGAAATAACTGCCGCACTGCATTCATGGACACATTTGCAGTGTGAGCTGTAGCCCCGACCTGCTGGAACCATGTGTTTTGGTTGAAGGATGGACTATTCTGTCGTTCTACTCTTAAAAAATTATTTAACATCTGGGCATATCTCTCCGAATTCACAGTTACAGTTTGGCCACCTTGATTTTCAAAGAAATAAGGCCCTATGATTGCAGATGCAGACATGGCACACTAGACTGTTACTTTAGGCTTATGTAAAGGCTAAGTAACGAAAGTTCTGCTTATTCACATATCCTCCAATGTGAAAGTGAGCTTCGTCACTAAATAATATGTTGCCCATCCGGGTAGCAGTACGAAATCTCAACATCACCTCCGCGTAAGTTTTTCTTAATTCAAAGTCAGAATCGTGTAAATCTTGAACAATTTGAATTTTATATGGATGGAACTTGAGCTTTTTTTGCATCATTACCTGTAAAGTTGATTTCGGAATTCCCAATATCGATGAACGTGTACGCAGTGATAAACGGGGATTTTCAACGACAGAAACCATAACACGCTCGACATTTTCATTCTACCAATGGTGTAGGTCCTGGCCTGGGCCTATTTAATGTTGATCCTGTAGCTCTGAATGTTGCTACCTATGACTGAATGAGGTTGATCGATGGTCCATCAGGTAATCGACGAATACTGTAACGATTATTAAATCGACGGCGTGCTACATACAGCGAAAATCCATTGAAATGTACGCCTCGACGGCAAAAGAGCGGTGCTCTACACTCCACTGTTCCATGGCTACTAAAACATCCGCACTGCTTGCGCTTCTAACGACGCCCCCCGCGCCCCTCTTATGTGTTGCATTCAGAAACTATGTTTGTTCAAACTTTGAAATCTGCCACTGGACAACCTGTATTATAAGATATAAAACTTCTCATATTTCTCATCTTCCTATTGTAAATTAGACTAGAACGTAGTTTGAAAAACCTTTAATTGAGATAAGTGATACAATTTCTTGTCAGAACTGCTTAAAATTTAACTAATTCTGACGGTTATAGCCTGAATAATGCCATGAAAAACTTTCAAAAATTAATATCTATGTCATATTTAGGTAGTAGCTTTACAGTAGATACATTGTTTTCATTCCTTCTGTATATCACCTATCTCTGAAAACAAATGCTGTCGAATACATAATCAGTTTAAATCGTGTTCCGAATAGACATAAAAGATTCAAGATAAAAAAACTGCGCGCTCTCACTTCTTCAACTTAATTAACTTACAAAACCAGTATAATTATTTGCGGTGAAGGTAAGGTGAAAGCCGCGAAAGTTTTATGTCATATCAAGTACACGACAGACAAGCTTGTATTAAACTTCTTACGAAATATCTCCACAATCAAAACTAAAGCTTTTTCAGGTGAAGATTCCTTTTTTTCATAAAGACAATATAATATAGCGACTATTTTATATAAGAACGAGAAATGCTCCATAAAATTTATTTTCTTACAAAATCTACTAATTACGTTATAATATCAACATTGCCAATTGAGTAGCGTTTAAAGTCGCCAGCTTAGTTTTTATTTATTCAGATTTGTATATACGAAAGAGGCTTGTTATTATAAAAAAAATGTATAAAATGATTAACTAGCTTTAATCTTATCCTATTGTTTTCAGAGAGAGATTATATCTTTTTAAATATTTTTTTTAATTCACTTTGACGCCTCGGTTATATCTTAAAGGGCTGAAGGTCAGATGCTACTTTAACCCGATTTGCAAACACTTGAGAATACAAATTCATTATAATCTGAAGATTATTTCCTTTTATTTCTTTCTAATTTGCAAGGTAAATAATGCAGTAATTTTGCCTGCTTAATTACATATAAATAAACTTCTATTTAAAAATTTTATAGTTACTTACTGCAAGTAAACGTTTAGTTTTTACGAAAATTTCGTAACGTAATATTGGCAAAAAAGATAGAAAATGATAAAAATATTTCTAATTAGGTTTCAAATTTAATAGTTTATATTAGTCAAGTCTTAAATGAGATAAACTATCAACAGCTGAACGTTATTTCGAGAACTAAATGGATAAAAAATTAACAAAGCCAATTGTATATTAAAAAGAAAAACTTAATTACATTTTAGTGGTTTGATTACTTTTTTCAGGTTACCTTTTTTAATTTATTTAATAAGTCACGTTTACTGCATCAAGCTCATAATTCCTTCATAATTCGTTCACAGCACAGTTCAAGTTTTTGCAAATCATTCAGTGTTTACTTTGAATTCTGTTTCTGTCGTCAATCAGAACGCCTGTTTCTTTTCTACAAATAACACAGACTTTCTACTATAAGTAACAGGTAAGTAAATAAGTAAGTGTATTATAATTTATATGAAATTGCATTCTAAACTTTTTTTTAAACGTTACTTCCTCTTTTCGTGTATCACCAAATAAGTCTTTTAAACTCTTAACTTTAGTTTTTTTACTATTACCCACAATTAGTTAATAGAATTTTAAAACAGCGCTACGAGAATTTATATTCTCTGTTATTTTCCGCGAGATAGTAAAATATCACGCATATGCATCTATTATCTATATATTGTATCTATTATATACTATTGGCTCAATCAAGAATTAGGTATGATCAGGATTTTTACCTATTCAATAATTTTAAATTAAATTGCTAACAACAAAAGTTTTATAAATATCAAGCTGACTTATGAAAAACTAAGCTATCATATGAATTGTGTGCGATGGTACAGATTATACAAAAATGAAAAGTTACGGTTTAGAGAAAAACTTTAAAATTATCAGTATTTCGTATATGGAAAAATATTTTTGATATGCGAATACTCAGCAAAATAACCTCTTTCAAAAATCGATAATACAATTAGTGGTAACGCCGTTAATTGGTCATAATAAATCTTTTCAAAATAAAATAAGAGAACTTTGAGTACGGCCGTCCATTGTAACATAAATTTTTGAAAGTAGATGCTTCGTATGGATGTATCTATTAGAATGTCACAAAATATAAAGCAAGTCTAACCTATATCTCCATATATGTAGTGTGGGGGTGATTAGGTAGGGGACTTTTTTAATGTATCATATCATATCGGATATGTTCTTATTAAAACATGAGTAGTGTTTTTGCCATTTTTATTTATTAAATTAATAATGTTTGAAATAAATGTATGTACTAAATTTAATTAAAACTTCCAAATATGAATTTTTCAGTTGTTTTGCATCAACAATTTTGGGCAGAACAATAAGCAATAAAAGGGAAAACTGAATCCTTTTCAGATCACTGACGTGTCTGTCCGTAGTATGTAACAGCCATTTTTCCCAATTCCCGCTTGACGTAGTAACTTTAAATTTGGCACAATAATGAAGCGTATTAATCCGCATATTTCTTCATAAACTCAAAAGAATTCATTTGAAAATTTTAGGGACCCAAACTAAGTATTATAATTTGTTTCGTGACTCCCCCTGGCTTCCCCCCCTCCCCATTCACAAAACTACTCAACCTAAAATTACGAAAAAACAAGTTTCTAGAAGAAATGTTTCTAGATGTCATAATTTGTTGAATATACCCAATACTTTAATGCCTGTGAAATATGGGTTAGGCAATAAATCAAGCAAACCATAAACCATAAAACCTAAAATTTGTCAGGTGATATATTTTTTTGTACAGCATATTTTGCTACTTGAAAACATTTATTTTACTAAGGAACAGATTACTGAAAATTTTCATTTAAATATCATGGGGGTGTTATACGAAAGAACTTGTTATGAGAAATAAAAAAAATATTTTTAACCGTATTTAATTGCATATTTGAGAAATTCCAAGAAATTCTCCAAAATAGAGTATTCCTCCACCCTTATTATCGAAATAACGAAGCTAAAAATTATGAAAAGAGCACGGTCAGTAAAATGTGACTAGAAGATTGCAGGATAATTAAATGATTATTCTTATTATTATTCTTATAATTTTTTAAATATGAACTATGTTTTTACGCCTGTTAATTAGTAGGCGATACATTCACGTTGTGAAAAATTAAATTTTTTTAATAGTTTAATAAAAATAATACGTTCCCTTAAATAGATATTGTACCGAACTCTTACAGTGCCTAAATACACTGTACAGAATGTAATGTAAAAGGCCTAAATATGAACAGAACCTTTATAGTGCGAGATTTGCTAGTATTCAGCAGGTTTAGTATTTTGATATACAATTAAGTTTCTAAATCTGTATTGTAATTTTTTAATACTTTCAACACCGCTCAATTTAAAACAAGCAGCAACTGTTGGAAATACTTAAAAAGGAAAACTAATGCAAGTTTATTTTACATTCATCCAGAAGTTGATAATTCCTCGAGCTGAAATTAAACTGCCCATGAAACCATTTAACTGCATTATTATTCGAGAATAGTAGTGGTGCGATGGGGCACTAATTATACTAATTCAATCCCATAACCAACTATAGTCCCATTACTTCAATTTACTTTTAATCGACGGTAATTATTTGTAATATATAATTGGTCTCATAAGAAAATAACAATTTGCGTTATGGTCACGATTTGAAATTTTTGAACTGTGTGTAACACGTTGCTTTAGATAATAAAAACAAATGGACTTCTTTAACTTATTTGTTGTATTTCTATCGATATTAGCTTATATCAGATATCAAATTTATTTTATGGAAAATCGTAATAACGATATTCCTGTGTTTTTTTTACTTATAACATTGATCGAGATCAAAAACCAGCGTGTGCCTTCCGTATTGTGTATGGAATAAAATTCATACAAATAAACTTTTGATTTTCGTTTTGTTGATAATATACAACGCAGCATCTGATGAGTTTGCACATCATGCTTAAGTTTAATTATTAAAAGTTAAGTAATACGTTCTTCCTCTTATTGATGATGATAGCTTGTCATATAGGGTACCTAGAAGTATTTATCCTAAAAATCGTTTCGTAAATATAAAATTGGTAAATATTTTGTTTCTTCTTCCTCTTTGAACTTGACTTCTTATTAGAATTGTCTTTGGATCCATTTTATGATTGTATCACTTCCTAAGATATTTTTCCAAATCAAATTCTTTATTAATGTGGTATATTTTTAGGATTCTGTGCCTCTAAATGAGGAAACATACTCTCATAAGATCACTTTGTCTTTTATATGTCGCTTAATAAATTTTTTCAAATAGTTGGAAGAGGCATAAATTGAAATTAATACCAAATAATAAGATGTATGACCCGTAGCCTTTTAAAAATTAGGCTTCTAAAACTTTCTCGGCGATAAGACGATATGACCTTTCAAATATAAACATATTATTTACTTACATATTTAAGTACTTTGCTACTGACTTACTCATCAAAACTACTGAGGGTTTTTCCCGTTCGTATAGGATTTGAAATTTTATAAAATTCCTTTGTATCACCTATGAAGTACACAAGTAAAGAAAAAAAAGCATAAAATCATTAATTTATATTTCTACATGGAATGTACGAACTGCGATATTATCAATCACATATAGACATTCCGTTTATCTTCAATGATTCCATTAATAATTAACAGTCAACTTCCGCAGTAAATATATTTTTCCATTAACGTGGTGTTAATGACCGACAAAGTAGCATCATTGTAACGAAAATGTGCGTAAGGTTATTTTAGAAGTTGATATTTCTAGCCTTTTCGTAACTAATCGCAATGGGAAGTACTTAATTGAGGTTTGCTTCTAAATGTGCTGACAGCAATTGGACATTGACACTGATTAACGAGCCAATGAGTAACGAGGTTACTTCCCGATCGCCCTTATGCATCATTTTATTTGAATCGTTTCATTGCAGAGACATAGAAGATTTTTTAACAACGACTGGCAATGGTGTTATTGGAGTGATGATATATTATCTCACGAAAGAGTGGTCTGTGATAAGAATTTTCATTTAAAAATAGGAAACAATTTGAATTTTTAGATGCTTATTCCGAAATTGTAGTGTTTTATGAAAAAAAAACAATTTATGCAATCAAAAGATAAATCTATGATTCCGCAATTTTTGTATGTGTGGTGTAGCCATAAAATAAAATTTTAGTTAAAATCAAAGTTAAAATAAAAAAAGTTAAAATCTATTATTTATTTAAAAATTAGCCGCTATTGTAAAATGAAAATAAATTACCTGATATATTTGGAGAATATATATTTTTAGTTCAATTAATTCAGTAATAATGCAAATCATATAAAGTATCAATTAGCTACCTTATTTATAGCAATAAATCTACAAATTAATATAAAAGTATAGACGGATGTTTTATTGTAAAAGAGACCATTTTTTGCTTTGATACAGTATTTATTATAGTTTTTAATACTGACCAATTAGGTTGCCAAGTTAATTATTATAAAAAATTATATTTAAATGGAGTGAATTTATTAAATACAAAATTTTCTTTTTCTAAAGTCTGTAATATTTATGTAAATATACACGCCTCTCACATTTCTAAGATTTTCAAAACGGAATAAAAATATATGATAACATTAGCGGTTTGATAGTACATATTTAATTACCATTTATATAATAAATATTTCCACTTTATACCATAAATTTAAATTTCCTGACATTACGGTATACTGAGAAACAAAAAATATATTTTTGCGAATTATATTTCATTGACATAAAAGCGGATTAATAAAACTTATTTCTTACTTCCATTTCATACTTATATATTCTAAGCAATTTGAAGTAATATATATGTACCCATAGTTACTAAAGAACGGTTCCTTTTTATATTTTGAAATACGGAACCCCAAAAACTATGCAAATCAAAGCACGTCATCTAAATTTAATTCAATGTGAATGATTTAATGACAATGCGATTTCGGTAAAAGAAAAATTGTCGAAGATGGAAAATTTTAGGTACGCTATTTGTCGTAGCTAATAGTTTTCAGTGAACTAAAAGTGATAATATTTTAAGGAAAAGTAGTAAAATTGACACAGTGCTGATTACGAGATTAAACATCAGGACATTACTGATAATATCGGGGTGTTAAGACAAGTTTCGCTACGTAATTATTTTATTTTTATTTTGAACACAATCATTAAACGACAAATAAGCAGATATATTCGCAGTCTGCACACTCCCACCTCTTTAACTCGCTACATAAAAGGCCTTGAAATTTTTAATAAACCTGGAACGGGTTACATAATTATTTTCCAAACTATATTTTTTAATGGTTAGAAAAAAGGGGAATAATTTTTTTTAATATGTATGAATAATTAACAATTAAATACAATTTTACACTTTAATGTTCAGTGTTTGAGTACCAAGCCAAATTATACACAAAATTATTTTTGTTTGGTACTCAAACGCTGAATATTAAAATATACAATATAATTTAATTGTTTGCTATTCAAACATAAAATAGTGATTAGAGATTAGCTTATTTTAAAACAAACTTTTTATATTTTACTATATAGCGCCTATAGCAATTTGCTAACAAACCGACCTTATTTAACACAAATTTCTACTTTTATGAATACATGAACAACTTTCATATTTTCAATGAAACTCTGAAAGATCTTAAACTCAGAATCTAGTTTTATAAATAAACATACAATATATAATTGTATCAAAACGGAACCAAACACAATATCTATAAGCAAAGCAATGCCTAAAAGCTTTTTTTGTATTGATGTTAGCTCATAAATAAATATGTTAACTCGAATACCTTTATGCATGGCAAATTAAATAAAAAAAGCGGCTCCACTTCAAATTCTTTTGGAGCACCAGAAAGTCAAAGGTAACTATCATTTATCCTAAGTACTGTAAAACAATTGGAACAACCGTCTTTCGAATATCTAACATAATTATAATTTTTTTTTAGTAGATGCCAAATCCATACAAAAATTAAAATGTATAGTAACGAAACCTAATATAAGATTTATCCGTATTGATTTTTTTATTCCGTTCATTTTTGTTTCGATTAACTGCTCTTCTTAATATAAAATTACAAGTCAGTTTATAAATGTTGGAAATGAAGGATGCATTTTACAAAAATATGCAGCCAAACAGAAAACCCCCTTTTTTGACGAACTTGATTAAGAAATGAAAAAGGAAATGATAATTTAAAAATAAAATTTTTTTTTAATAATATTTATTTCTGAAATTAGAATTATTGCCTTTTCTATAACCATCCCGACAACGAACCCATATGTAGGTATACCATTCGCCCGACTGCTCCTTATTCGGATATTTTTGGCCTGCTGTCAGGATACTTGGCGCGCCTTGTTGAGTGATGCTAACTCATAGCTTTTGCCTAGCACGAATAATACTATACTCGGCTACTCAACTTTCCTCTCATTCTACCGTACTCGGCCTATCGCTGAGTATACATGAAGCGCATTGGGTCATATTAGGTATACCACCGAGCACACCCGAATCCCGTCACGCTCGTCAAGTGACGCGAACTTGTAAAATATTTCCCATCAAAACAATTGGACAAGGTGAGTCAAAAGTAGTTTCCACTTCAAAAAATTAAGATTTCTTTGTGAAACATCTACTTGTAAAATTGAATGCACTTAGTCTATTAGTAAATTATAAATCTCTGGAAACATGAGGGCGTGAAAAACGGGCGGGCGAATATGATGAAATTATAAGGTCTCATTATTTTATGCGAACCCTGAAACGGAAGGACACGAAAAACAAATACAAAACATTCCGGCCCCATTTGTGCATTTCGTTAACGATAATTTAAACAATAAAATCTTAAACGATATTGCAGCATAGCTTAATGCCACCGAGTTAATTTTGAAAATGACGATATGGTATTAAACCCAAATTCGCAGCAAGTGCGATAAGCAAAAATCTATTTATTCGTAATAAATAATTTGCGCCTAGAATTAGTGTTTTAACCGATAGGTGGGATGGATTTAACAATGATTGACGTGTTGAATGATGAAATCGAAATAAGAGAACATTAGTAGCAATTACAATAATACTAGCCATGTTTTTAAATCTATCAATAGAATAATTCTATTATGCAAGTAGACATTTAGAGCATATGAATGTATTAAATAATCTTCTGAAATTTATCATAAGAGTCATAAAATAAATATTCTGAAAAACCTAATTTCGTAACCCACATAGACTTCGCATAACTGTACCTGAACCCTCCTCGTTAACTCTTTTTGATAGCATGATTAAGTTTTTACGTCAATCAATCTCGATTATCTCAAGGCTTACTGGATGGGTTACAATATGCTTCGTCAAAGACATTCTCTACAGCCCTACTTTTAAGAAATTACTGTAAGTTTTTCGTTTCATTTTGATGCTTAAACATAAATCCTTGATTTATGTTCCATTTTTTTTATTATCAAAATAATTTGCAACTTAAGTTAACTTTCATTTTCTACCTGTAATGCATTATTAATTACAAAAAAATGAAAAGAAAATTAAGTGGTATACTGTTACACCATAGTATAAAAAATTGAGTGGTATTTTATTATACCTTACTCTGGAGAAATCACTGTCATTTTTTGGTGACAGTAATTTCTCCGTTTTTTCTCGTTTTATTTTGACATTTACATTGATTAATGTTCCAGTTTTTATTAATATGCAACTTAGGTTAACTTTTATTTTCTATCGGTAATGCATTATTAATTAGAAAATATTAAAAAGTTAATAGCATTCTGTTATACCTTAGATCAGTTGCCCAAAGGTATTACAATTTTAAAATATAAGCTCTGAAAATACCCTATTTTTTATTGACTAAATTAAATTAATGTTGTTTCAATTTTTGTTTTTTTGTAACAGCTATTTTGTAACTTTTTCCTTGGGCTTAGTTCCAAATAGTATTTCGGAAATCCATATCAAGATAATATATTTTCCATATCATGATAATTTAGTTTCTTTTTCAGTTTGATCTAGTTGTCTGCATGGTATTTGCAAAAAATATTTTTTTGCAAATACCATGAGGCTCTAATGCAATTGTTTTTATATAGGTGTATTCATTTGTTACTTATATCCAAGATATAAACATCGAACGAATAGACTAATATAAGTGTATCGTGTGATAGTTGTTTGATCTTAAAATCAAGAAACCAATTAAAAAATTGACAATAAAATATATTCTAATTCGTTATATCGGTGCAAAACGTCGGCTGTACAATATCACTTCCTTTATTTTTCTGCTTAAATATCGATTTGCTGTTAATTGTCCATGTATGACATCGTTGTTATATTGCTAATGTCTTTTTTAAACGCAAAATTTATAAACTGGATTTTTAAATACTAAAAATTTTAATGAGTGAAATTTCAACAAATCCTCGTAAATACTTATTCGAAGTCAATATACTGAGAAATCTTGCATTGAGTAAGAAAAATGTATTTTAACTTTTGGTGATAATACAATTAATTTCAACAGTTAATCGATAAAATGTTGGAAACCACAGATTGTAATTATAACTGAATATATAGACGCGAATTATCATTTTCTTATTAAAAGTCAATAATTTTTTAATTTTCATACTACATTTAAAAGAAAATAAAATCAGGAGTTAGCCAATACTAAAAATGGTAGATTAAATTCTAATGAAGAGTATTAGGAAACATTATATGCATACTTACACTTTTAAATCTTCTTCACTTGAATTATGAAATTCAACTGAATTATAAATCTTATGTTATCGCAGTAAAATTTTGTATCACTTTAAATATACTTATAACCGCACTTTTCATAACTCTGACAATAATAACTTACTGAAAAATCTGAGTTACAAATATTTCCAGATATTTTGAAATTTAAGTCGCGATGTTAATTCAGGTAATAAGCGTAGCTCCATAAAATGATGGTGTTTAACTTTATTTTCTAATGATGCATCCGCCACGCGTACACCTAACGCCACGATGCCATTGGGAATACGCGTGGCGGATGCATCATTAAAAATTCGTTGTAATTCAATTTTCTTAACAAAATTTTAAAAATTTTACTGATTGTAATGAAACATAAAAAATAAATCTCATTATAGTTTTGTGCAGTGATCGTAATCCGCCTAAAATTAGTTTTTAACATTCGCATGACATCGTTTATAGATGGACCATTGCGTGTTATTACAATTAGTTGGGGTTTTCTTGACAAGCACACATAATAATGTCTATTGCTTTTTACATAATAGGTATTGAAATAACATATATTGTATCGTTCTTTTAACATTTCAATAGTAACTCTGTGAATATGCCAGGTACTTAGTATAAATATTTTTGTGTTTGCTTTTACGGAGGGAAATTAGTTTGGAATTTGTATTTTTTGAAATAAGATAGTTCAGTTTTGAATACAAATATATTTAAACTAACGCATAAATACGAGTGAGGTATGGTCATTGATTATTACTTCGGTAATTCGTTCTTTCACCTGTCTATCATCATTCTGAAAATGTATATGTTGTATTCGTTATTTTGTTCTTAATACAACTTGTTTGGTATAAATTTAAAAACATAAATGAACCAAAGGAATCAAGCTATCATCAAAAAGTATGGAGTAAATTCATAATTTTTGCGTAAAACGCTTAAATTTTTTGGTTACCGGTTACTCTATTCAATCCATTAATCGAATTTCTATCAATAATAACTTTTCCTCTTGACAGTGGGGGGCAACAAGGCCATACGATATTACCTTCACTGAGTCACGTCGTCCCGAATATTCTACCGTTGCCGAAGTTTGCGATATTTTAACAAGTCCTATTTTGTTTTTTTTTGTATTATTCATAATATTGACGGAATTCAGTTTTAGTTGTTATTTGGTAAATTATTTTAATCTACGTACCATAGGCTTACTTTTGCATGTAAGAAAATACTACTAAACGCTAATAAATAACAAATAAGGGTTTAACTAATTTGCCAGAGATTATGTACCTATACTTCATAAGAAAATGGTATTGATGAAATTTTAAATAACATAATTTATTATACTCCAATTCAATTAATTTCGGCCATTACCAGGAGGGACATCATTTGTCAATAAAATTTAATATATAATTAAATTGAATTTTAAGCTATTCCTAACAGCATTTTTTTTTTATTTCCTTGTCTTCCTTATTTCCAAACACGACATCAACGTACATGTTTCTAAACTACGGGACTTTAAGTGACATTTGGTATGCATTGTCAAGAAGCGTCATGCATACTTTGCTATCTCACTTTTCTTCTATTCTTTCCCTTTTTCTCCTATATATCCTTCAATTAATTAGAGCTTATATCTAATTAACAATCTATTTACCGTTTGTTAATCAAAATAATTAGATGTTTTAATTAAAAGGATTATATTATTGATTACGAAAAGAAAGTGTATAAAAGAAAAATGATTATGTAACTAATAACAGTTTTATATAATTTTTTTACGAAATGCTATCCTTTTTACATAAAAAGAATTGATGAAATTAGTTAACAATATAAATGCATAGGCATATATGCAAATTATAAACAAATATTGCAAACAAGAAGAATAGACTGAATTCAATGGAAACCTTCCAGTGATAGGTATATAACTGCAATAAATTAAGTGTACTCAGAGAAGATAGGCTTAAGTGGTCTTTCCTTTTATAAACAAGTAAAACTAACTTTTATGGAATGGAAAATCCTAGTCAATGAATACCTGAGTTGTGTAATATCTTCTAAGTGGATAAACAAAAGTTATCACTCTGATTAAAAGTTTGCTGTTAAAATACTTATACAAGCCTGCAAATAAAGGTATCGGCTATTTACCATCTCCACGCGCGTAATCACAGTATCTACCATTAGAATGCAGTCTCCTTATTCGGATAAACTGGTTGATCATTTTCTAAGAAGAGTCGATATAGTTAACAACTGGAATCTATTTTCGCATCAAAATTCTACGTGCCTAATAAAAATTTATTAATTTTACCATGCACGCAATATTAAGGATATTTCCAATGCTAGTAAAAAGTAAGTAGTGGATAGTTATTACGAACATTATTCTGGCTTTTGTTATTAATATACACGCTAACTCAATCACTCTATTTAAAATATTTTCCAGGTACAAAATTCACACCGTTACAAATTTATAACATCTATAGTTTATCTCAAACATATACAGTTGTAACATTACGGATTATACTCAACCTAATGTAGAAAAAGTATTACCTCTCTGTTACCGGAGTCATGACCCAACCTAGAAGAAATTTTCCGAATTTTATGACATATTTCATAAAGCGTAGAAGCTAATGAAACTAGCAAATTTGCTTGTTTAAAAATAAAACTAAATTTACTAAATATTGTCCAATATGTCTTTTCAAATAATTTGAAAGTGAAATTACACATTTATTTGCAAGAAAAATGAGGTTTCTCCTTTCAAAAATGATTGTATTTATTTGCACATATTGTTCTTTCAGAAAAACAATTTTTAAATTATGAATTCTAATAATTTTAAAACAGAAATTTTTAAATAGAAAAATATTCTACATATTAACACCATTGGGAAAATGAAAGAGAAGACCTGAAATACTACTCAATTTTTGTGTCAAGATCGTATTATTTAATGGGGTAAAAATGAAATTAAAGTTTCATATCACATTATTTCATTGTATCACTACTCAAATACACATTCAATTGTATTAATACCCCGAAACAGTACAGATACAGATTGTGAGATATAAGTTAAGTATTATACCATCTATTTCGCCAAGGTGCGTTTTGAACAATCGATAATATCATTAAAGCATATAAAAGAGGGAAACGCCAGATGAATAGATGAAAAATAAATTGCTACTTATATTTATCATCATATATATTAATACGCTAAGGTTAAGATGTTACTCTCCCTTTTTAGAAAAAACCTCACAACTAATCCACATAAATTATGTATCATTTTATAGATAATTGCTTGCTCTACCGGCATCCACAACTAAAAAATTTATTATTGCTATTGTTTTTGCAAATTAATTAATTATTAAAATTATATACACAAAACAGCAATGCTGCCATCTAACGGCTCAACGTCAATATGATTGACGGTCGGTAAAATTTTTGTTTAATTTCAAATCCACTCACGTATAAATAAAGTGGCGCTTTAGCTCAATGCTTTCGATACTTGCGCCTCTATATGTCAATTTTAGTAAAATATTTGTTTGATCTGTCATCTGAGCTTCATAATGGAATAAATAATGCGAAGACTTCGCACGGGTCACGCTAGTTTTGAATATATTTGGTGTTAATTTTGTAGAAATTCATTATTCACAATTAAATGAAACTACGTGATGTAGTATTATTTCTACTTTCTTTAATTTCTTTACCACGACCTAGGTTTCGTTGTATTACAACATCTTCAGGTGGGATATTAGTAAAGATCTATCTTTATTAGCAAAGATCTATCTTTGCTAATATCCCACCTGAAGATGTTGTAATACAACGAAACCTAGGTCGTGGTAAAGAAATTAAAGAAAGTAGAAATAATAATACATCACGTAGTTTCATTTAATTATGACTTATATTTATATTTGATGTAAAATAATGTGAATTGAAATTTTAAAAATTAACTAAAGAAAATAGTTTATCACTTTACCTTAAATACGTATTCATATAACTTTTAATTTGATATATGTATATAAATATATGCATGTACATACGTACATACACACACACAAACACGCGCGCGCTCACGCGCTCTCCTATATGTGTGTATTGAATATATATATTTATGTACGAATTGAACTGGCTTCACAAGAGTTTTGTACACTATTTGGCATATACAAAAATATAACCTTACATATTATTTCGATTATGTTGTTAAACATTTTATTATTTTTTATCACGTAAATACATTACGTAGCATAAATTTTATAGGCTTAAAAACATTATTTTTTTGTAACTTTGACTTTAGCAGTTTTGGCGACAGCGAGGGACAAGAGCATCTTTTTTATTAAAATTTTCATCTCTTTCATATATAATTCTAAATTAAATGATTTTAGTATCCATGTGAATTGTTACAGCCTGCTTTCAAATTAAAAAAAATCGAGTGTTCTATTTGGTTAATTGGCTGGGAATAGCTAGGTAATTTACATTGCAGTCCAACCATTGCAGTGACTTTAATTTTTTTTTCTACTTAAAACGATACCTTGCTGGTCACCGGTGATGACGTTAAAGCACTACACTATCTTTATTGAGGGCATCACCGCTCGATAAGCATAGGGCAGAAACGCGGATGTTATGATAAGGTAAATACCTAGACTAAATCCAGATATGTAATATTGCACAAAGAGAAGTAATGACGTAGATTACTCGTACGTAGGAAAGTGATTTAAATTATTGACGGTCACAAAAGAAAATAAATTATTTAAACATACATTTTCAGCATTTTGTATAATTAAAATGGCACACGCTTGTCCGACCCGTCGATAAATATCACTGCCAATGGTTAACTAGCTTAATTTTATTAAATATTTAACAAATAATTAATTGTACGTCTCTTGTGTAACCAGAAATATACAGCTATACATATTAATAATATATTTATATATATCATTTTATAAAATTATGACTTCCAAAATTACCCCTTTTTTGTATAAAGTAAGACAGTAATTTGGATTTATAATAATTTAGACTCAGATTTATGGAATTTCAATAGTAACATGCAATTAGCAGGACATGCAATACAAAGGTGCAACACTAAGAGACAGACTGTTAGAAAATCCAATGTGCAACAAAAACGATTGCAAGTTACTGAAATGATATATTCCGATTACCAAAATTAACAGCAAGTGAATAATTTTTCGAAAAGCATATATGTACGTAGGACTAAACATAATTATTTAAAGTAAACATAAATATATAAAGATAAATTAGACGGTAAACAGGTTTAACTTATGCAAGCAATATTTTATATTGAAATCATTTCAACCTAAGACGGAAAGTCCGAAATTATACAGTGTGAGATAAAAGCAAAATGCTATTTAAAGCAGAATTAAATTCGGAAAACATCATTTCGATAGCATTAAGTTCGGAAACAATAATTTTATAATGCAACGAGCCCTCAGATGCTCTTTCATACCTCGACATAAAGAAATTTGATACTTGCGGGCACGGTCTACAAACAAATCATGAAATTCCCAGAGTTTCGGAATCGATATAGTGGAAGTTTAGTATTTTTCGCAAAATACATGTGGAACGATTGAGGCGAGGATATAACCTTAGGGATCGAAAGTACTCTTTGGATAATTTTCATGTAAGTTTGAAGATAAGACAGCGATATAATATTTATTTTATAGTATTTAAAGACTAAGACCTAAATTAAATTTTTGCTTACCTCTTGCAGGTAAAGCAAAAATTAAGTGTTAGCACTATCTAAACTATTTAATATTTTCATATTTTTGAGACCATATATTGCTGCTTAATATTCCTCTTGTAATTTGGGGAAATGTTTTAGTTATATTTTGTTAAGGTATACTTGAAAATACAATAGCCCCTTTCCACACTAGCGAAGGAATCCAAGAATGATAGCCATAAAAGTATCACAGGCGTAAAAACGTATACCTGTAAATTTTTATTATATTTGCACTTTACATAAATTATAAATAACTCATTAATTCGGGGTCAGCTGGAAACGAAGCTGTTAGTCCTAATTTAGTAGCCTGACGTTATGCATAAATTTTTAAATTCGTTTTTTAATTCTATTCTTAATGAAGTAAAATTTTATATAATTATAACGTACTCTAATTGTATAACGATCTTTTTACTGTTGATCTAACCAAAATATAAAAAATAATTAGTGATTAATTTCGTCGACATCTTTTCAAAATTAGCAGTTAAAATGAACGATTAACTGATATCAAAGTTACGTGTACTATTTATTTTGGCTGTGTAGTACTCATACCCACGTATACTTTTTCCGAAAAATTATTATCTCACATGTATAAAATATTCAATTCACTAGTTTATGGAAGTCATGCAAATACAATAATTCGGTTTAGCTGCTTATAACTGTAAAAAATATTACGAGCGCTTTTGTCATAAAAACATAAATATTGTTACGTGAAGGCTCATAAAAGTAGCATTCAAAAGAGTCATTCAATAGAAGAAATACGATTTAACGTGACTAAGTTGAGCAGAAACGTGATTTAGGAGGGTAAAATTATATAAACGCGGATCGAAATAAAACGAAACTGTAATAAATTGCAATGAAAGACTAATGAGCTCACAGAAAAGGCGCCAAAGGCCAATTTATATATAGCGCGGTTATATTTGGGTTTGGTGCCATATTTAATTAATATTATTATCTAGATGAACGTCGGTTAAAGTACGTAATTACACCATAACATCTCTATTTACCCGATTGGCTGTTCTCTTTTATTACACTTTTTATATATAACAAATCCGTACATATACATTGGCGAGCGCGGGCTTTCAAGCATATGTGCATCTCAGCAAACACCACGCAATTTTTACTGGCTGGCGATTTCTCACTAAGGGTACCTTTAGTATAAGTTTAAATGAACTTAGTTTGTATAATTCTTGCTTGGTGCAGTTAAATTTTATAATTAAAATTTAGTTTATGTTTACATTAATGTAAAAAAAAACAAAGGTGTGCTTCAAAACCCATTAAATTTTGTATGATGGAATGATAAGCATTTTTTTTACTACAATGGTGTTACGTGCCTTATAAGGTGTTTTTTTTAATGCATTGAAAAAATTCATGCATTAAAAAAAATTGGCGTAACTTTATATTAAGACACAATCTCTGATAGAAATCTGACTAATATTTATTGTTGATGCATTTATCAAGATATAGTTATGTAATTAATATTAAAAATATAAAATCCATATTACATAATTTTGTTTGGTTATCAAGTACTCCGTCAAGCCGTTTATAGTTCACAATTAAATGAAATTACGTGATGTAATGTTATTTCTACTTTCTTTAAGTTCTTCGTCACGACCTAGGTTTCGTTGTACTACAACATCTTCAGGTGGGCTATTAGCAAATATCTTTGCTAATAGTTTCATTTAATTATGAATAAGGAATTTCTACAAAATTAACGCCGAATATATTCTATATTTCACAATTATTTATATTTTGATGAACAATTAAATTACGTTCAATCGTTTTTTATTTAATTGTTATTTAATTTTGTTTAACCCACTTTGACCATATATTTTTATCATGCTCTAATTGAAGAAAGAGTAGTAAGAATAAAATCTTGAAGACCTTCCTAGCAAATAATTATCGTTTATAGTTCTCAAAAAAATAATCACTCTAAATAATTAATACGGAATTAAATTATGCAACTCTATATTTACTATAAGAGTATTCTCTCTCTGGTCGCCTGATATTTTAATGTTTTATTCTCACACTAATTAATGTTGATACCATTCTTAAAAATCACAAGTATCATTAACATTTTTAAATTTTACAAAAATATATTAACATTATATAAACCTAGATATTTTTTGGCTATCGATACAAAATTTTACTAAACATATTTTCTTGGCTATCACGAAAATTTTTAGAAATATTCCGTAGAGATAACAAAAAAAAAGTTATTTCTCACCACTCTAGTATATACGACTTCATTGATGGTAGTTATTAAGTAGTTTTTTCCACCAAATGAGTAAGATAAGGTGAATGCATCACAATGACAAAAATTATGTACTTGAAAAACACTTAGAAATATGGACTACCTTGGTAACAATACCGTTTTGTGAGTAAGAAATATACTAGTCGTAATTATGCATACTGTTACTATTACACAAAAAAAAATTGAGGATAAATAATAATTAAGGAGAGATAATTGTTTTTGTGCACAAATTAGATTGTGATTGCCATTCAGTTTATCTTGCAAGCATGGCTACAATTCTTAATTCGACGATTTTGATGGATACAAAAGTGTACTGATTGTAAATGCGGGTAATTCAAAAAGTAATACGGTACTAAAAAAAATATTACTTTTTATTGAATCGAACTATTTTCTATACATACCTCTATATTTGCATCGCATATAAACTATATTTACATCGCTATAGCTAGGAGATAGGCAATATTATACTGAAAAGTGAAATTAGTTATATATCGTAGCGCTTTCATTAATTATAGTGTATATTGAAATTTAGTTCACTAAGAAAAACTTAACATAAATTTGTTCAAAATCATGTTTCTCCCTATTAAAATCATAAGCGTTGGGACTAATGGCTCTTTCCCGAACCTAATTGCAAATAATTTATACCGACGAGTAACATATTATAACATACTTATATAAAAATAAAAATCATTATTCAGAATGAATCTATTAAGTTTTGGAAAATTTTTGTTTGCGACTTCACTCATACTGACAGGTTTATTATAATTATTTGTAATCAATTTGTTTGATTCAACTTTTCGGTTCCTGCGTCATAATTGATCGACGCGAATCCAGGTGTTTTCTAAAAAACAAGTACATGACGCTTCATGATTTTGTTAAATTAATTTTATTTTAATACTTCGATAAACTAAGACTACGTCTGGTTATTTTTATCTCAATATTAAATTTTTCTAGAAGTTTACCGAGATTCCTAACACGGATTTATATTTAGGTATCACCTGCTGAAAAATAAAATAAATTTTAAATGTTTGGATTTTCCCTTATATTTTAAATTATGCTTTAGGGGGAAAATCTTCTGTCTCTAATCTGTACTTTTATTTAACTTTCTTCGGCTTCGGAGGAGAAAAATTATATGCTATGAATTACTTTGCCTGTAATTTGTTTTACTTTATGTCCCCCACTGTATTTATTTGTATGATATAAATAATGTAACCTGCTGTATTTGTTTTACAACAGACTTAAAATATAAAATTGATTGATTTATAATTTAAAATTCCAAAGTTATGTTTGTGTTGATTGTCTGGAAAATAGAAAGAATATCCAATATATGCAAATACTTTAATGTTTACTCAAGAAATATGAATGTTCAGTGGAGTTATTATTTATTACTTATTGCTTTCAAGGTCAGTTTGTTTGATATATTTTAAAATCAAATATTTTACTTTTATTCGGAAGAAATTTAAACAAGTACAATAAATTGCTTTGTTGCCTTTTCATAAAGATTATTAAATAGATCCAATCTAGTGTTGTATTACAGGAACTTGGTAGTATTATTCTACATTTAAACATATAAAATAATTTCGTTTAATCATTGAAAATTATCCAATTTATTAAAAAATAAATTTTTTCATCATTTATTTATAAAAAAGTAGGCAGTATATATTGTTCTTATTACTGATTGCTTATGTAGTGTACTTTAAACATTTATTTAAAAAAATCTGTTTTACCCGAATCAATTTTGATGAAAACGTTCGAATTTAAATTCTACTAACGTTCGAATTGTTTCGTTCGAATTTAAATTCTAATTTTAATACTATAATTTACGAAGATAATTTGAACTACTTGGTGAATTTAAAAGTTTTTTCAATTGCATTTACTTCATTTAAGTAAAATTTAAATAATTAATTCAAATATATAGGCTGTAAGTCATTTTGGTATTCAAAATGTACATAAATGTAAGTCATCAAAAGTAATTCTTTTCCAATTAAATATAATTTTCTACCAAATGGAATAATTTAATGACCACTGTATTGGTACCGTCACATGGTGTAACACTATTTAATGTTTTTGCGTTCGTAGTGATGAAATAGTGCAATCGTGTTCTGAAATTGTGCGAGAATTATTGTGTAGAATCAATTCTATAATCGTCGAGAGTTTTTTCTTATTGCAATGTTTCCCATATTTACTTTATTTTCAACTTGTCTTAGCTAACAGTTTCATGAAATGCAGATAACCGATTTAAGTACTATTAAATAAGTTCCAAACAAAAGTTGGGTTTCTGTAGAAATGATTATTATTAATAAACAAACTATGAATTCACAAAAAGTTTCATACATATTATCAAATTTTTTTCAACATCTAGTGCCTAAATTTCTTTTATTGTATCACTCACACAAACAAACGGATAATATTTAATTTTTTTATTACAGTAAACTAAACTAATTGCATCATGAATCGCCTAAGTTCATAATTGAAATAAACAAGGAATATATTAAGTTTTCGTCCACTTCCAAAAAGAGCATGTGCTTGTTGAAAACGGAGTCAAGAACCTAGTTAACTTTCTTCAGAATTGTATCATAAACTCTTTATATTATTATGTCATTATTCACATCGGAAATAACATTCAAGAGTTTAGACTTTTTTAGCTTGTCCTAAAATTTAATTTGTTTTTCTTAACCATATTTTGTTGTCCAGCTTTCAAAATTCTTTAATAATTTGAATTCACTTTTACAATGCACTCAATGAAAATTTTTCACAAACAGAAACAGCTATAATATACTGTATTCATTAAACAAAAGACTATTATTTTTAGTATAAACAAATTCAAATTTAACTAAAAGAAATCGCATTGCATTTCTATCTTCATAAGATTGCATAGTTTGGTGAAGTAATTTTATAACTCTTAATCATAAATCATACAGAAAATATTATTTCCTCCTTATTTTCTCCATATATCTTCTTCCTAATATGTAAGAACTACTAATATGTCTTCTTGGGTAAGTCATTTCGGCTATACTACTTCTACTTGAGTACGTTTTAAAAATTTGTGACGTATTTCCTCAGGCTTAATTTGAACAAGTATTAACATGATATTTTTTCTTTGCCCTGTATAAAATACAAAGCACCGCGATAACAATTTTTCACATTTCTCGGTGTTACAATTTAATTTTCTTTATCAACTTTGGCAACGTTTATAAAGACCAAGTATATTTTTATCAACATATGCGATACCACTTATGATATGAAATTAAAAATGAGTTCACTTTAATGCATGCGAATTCGAAAGAAATTGTTGCGCAATCATTCTTATTTTTACCTTTTTATCTGTCACAAATGAATGTAAACTTGCTATCATAACGACTGTTTTGAACAATAAGGCGCTTAGAATCAGATTATTTTTTTTTAATTGATTAAAGATTAGAATTTAAAGCAAACAATTATAATAAAATAAATATTTATTTTGCAACATATTTAAGATATAATAATTACTTATCATAAAATATTTAAATAAGTCACAAAGTGAATAAAATTGGAAAGTTTCTTGACAGTTTCTTTCATTTTTATGGTTCCACATCAAAAAAATGAACGTTTCTAATTATGCCATATCCTCCTAAACCCCGCCTGTTAAGGCTACACTGTTTCTAGACTTAAGGATTTCTTGTATGAAATCGGTACTTTAGATGGATATTTAATATATTTTATAACCAATAATTATCATTTTTTCCCCTATATGTAAAATAAGACAGATTTTCCAAGTATCATTTACTCAATATTAACCTTTAAAGTGGAGTGCTATGTGACTTCCTCACTCCGATTAATTTGTCAACCTTCTAATTGAAGATCTGGAGAATTTTGGATACTAATTTCATTACAATTTTTAACTTAAATATGTTATTATAAAATTGCATCCGCAATTTCAAGAACATGAAAACCACTTATTTTTATACAAAAAATGTATTTCTATCTTGTTCTATTCGACGTACTAATATTTTAGGTTAGCAACTTATAAACACGCCATCTCTATATACAAACTTTTCAACTTCTTATATGTAGTCAATAAAATGTAGTTAATTATATAAGTACCGTCAATATCTAACACTTGTCACCAACATGTAGGCAGAGCTAAAGTTTCGTCTTTAATTCTCCTCGTAGAAATCTTTGAATCTTTGACTAAAAAACCGGTAAAGTTCGATTCCTATTTCCTGTAGAAATCTTTGAATTTTTGACTGAAAAACTGGTGAAGTTCGATTTTGATATGATTTTTGCTTTTAAATTTTGTGAGGTAAATTATTAGACAGAGAGCAAAACAGACGCTAATGAGATGGTGAAAAATTAGGACAGTACGGTGGATGAAGTAGCATACTCCACCCAAAAGAGAAGTGGTTTATCACGCGTTACTTTGCTATGTAATAGCAAGCGTTGTCAAAAATAAATAAAAACTTTGCTTTGAGTTTAGCAATGACTGCTCAAATGTTCACAATAAATATTAGCTGTAATTGTACTATTAGCATGAAAGAGTTACTGATGAATAACTCCGTTTATACCCTACCATGCACTCAAAAGTGTCTTTTGTCCAATATTATATTTTGGTCTAGGTGCACCTTTTTCTCCAGCCCATAGCCATTGATGTTTACTTTTAAAATTAGCATAAGCCACCCACTTTTCATCTCCTGTAACCAGATACTTTAACCTCTCGTTAGTACGATGGGAACTCAGTAGCTCCAAGCACACATTAGCTCTTCTCTGAAGTTGAAAGTATGTTAGCTCATGTGATATCCAAACGGAATATTTCCACTTCTTTCTCAAAGCATGTAGTTGTTCTCCCTTTGCAGAATAAGAGCATGAAATAAGGTCTGTCAAACAACGCAAACTTAATCTGTGACCTTTTTCTGTAAGGCTTTAAAATTTTTCTAAATCAGTTCTAAATCAGGTCGCTTTGGATAATATTTATCGAACAGGTCAAAATGTCCGTCTTTGAAAAAGTGCTTGACTGGGGCATACCTACACCAATCGGTGTGTATATTGCATAATGCTTCTCGGGTTTTTCTCCTAAACGACGTTCATAAAAATAGTCCTCTAAGTTCACTTCGAAATACTTCCATTTTTAATTTATTCTTTACTCATCGATTACTCAATTGAAATCTGAATAGAAGTTTGAATACCGCATTTCTTTATATGCTCTAGAAGAAATGTTCGAAGAAGCGAGAAAGAAGATTAGAGAGAGATTAGAAGCGTCTATAATATTCAAGAAATCGGTCGAAAACAGTGGCGTGTTTATAGTCAACTTAATATAAATATATGCGTCTGTGAATAATAACAATTCATATAAAATTATAAGTCGGAAAATGGGTAAACAAAGCTAAAATCGCGTTTGGTTAAGGGACTATTTTCACAATTTCTGCAAGTTAGTTTAAGTAAGTTGACGTATTGACACTTAATATAATACTATATATTTTTTAAATAACGTATTATTTTGATGATGCCTGTTGAGCCTATCAGCAGGGATAATCTATTTGTATTATTCAAAAATATTAATAAGGAGCGTGAAGCCCAGCCCATGTACCAAAGTGAAGTTTAATCATTTCGAAAATTATTTATTAAAGCCTATTTTACGAGAATTATATTTACGAGAATTCAGCTTAGAGTTGAGCAGAGCTTTTGAAGTAATTTTACGGAACAAATGTTTTATATACTATCAAAAAAATTCAAGGATATAATTGCCTTTGAAATTATTTTTAAAGGAAGTATATTAAAATATCATGTTTTATTTACATATTTGTAAAAAGTATAACAACCGTGAATTGCGACAGTACCAACATTTAGGTTGTAGCATTAAGTATGGACCAGCTGACTCAGGATAATAGAGGACCTTTATACGCATCTATTTTTCCCTAATATATCTTAAAAAAAGAGTAAATTTTTAAAATTTTACTAGATTAGAAAATTATTTTCCTAATTTGTAACACACTTCTATCTTGGAAACTTTTCTGTTATAATTCCCACAAAACTTTCAATTGATAGTCCCAATATTTCCATACCAGAATTAAATGAAACTACGTGATGCAGTATTATTTCTACTTTCTTTAAGTTCTTTACCACGACCTAGGTTTCGTTGTATTACATCTTCAGGTGGGCTATTAGCAAAAATATCTTGATCTTTATTTTGTAATAATGTAATCTGACAATAAACAGTTTGCTTGTATTATATTTAATTAAAATATCATGTTAAATGTTTTCTCAGCTCAGTATAAGTGTGTCTTTTATTAAATATTTATTCTCAATTATCAAACTACAAGTTATAATGAATTTAATTTGGTCTCTATTTCGATAATGGAGGAAGTATATAAAAGCCGTCATGATAGCGTGAAACCTACACAATTGTGATATGGGCATGCCTAATCATTTCGTTATTAAAAATAAAACAATAGATACCGGTTTGTAGAAATTTTATTTAAAAAATATTAAAATATTAGTGCTTACCTACACGAAAAAACTACCACAAAATCAAAAAGTATTTGGCGCCGGCCATGCGATTTTTAATTCTTTGTATAAGCCACATACTACACTGTCTTTGATATTCGCTTAAAGTAAAAGATAAGTTTCTATGTTAAGTAATTAGGCGCGTATGTCATTTTTACCCTCCTCAAATAACTTTTACTATTCAAAATCGTTTCATTTCCTTTTATAAATTACATTAAAACCACTGCAATTAATTCATAATTAATTTCTTTCGTCAAAAGTAATATGAACTACATCGACTCGAGATTCAATCAATTTTAAATTCAAAAAAGTTATTTGGGCTGTAAATTTTTGCATGATTAATATTTTACCTATATTAGTAGCTTTTGATAAATGATTTCGGTGGCTTAGTAAAGTGTGTGGTAAATACGAATTAAACCTATAATTAAATTGAAACCTATAATTATAGGCAAAAAATAAAATCGAAAACAAATTACTACATTACATTTACCTATGTAGGCTATGCGTGTATATATTATAATAACGGAACTTTAGGAAATAAAATAAAAACCATACTGTTATAAATATGATTGTATTTAGAGAAAATACATGAAGCAGAACAAAAAGACACTCTAACAATTCAAGTACCCAATTAAAATTATATAACGTAATTATTTTTATGATTGAAATTTTAATTAATTCTACAAATTAGATATAGTTACGATATGTATAAGGATATACAAATATTTTAATCCGAAATGTAACCGCCAATCTACAAATACAATGATACGCCAAGAAATACATAGTTCGATTTCACTGAGTCTTCCTAAAGCAATCAGTGGCCTTTCCTTTGACGCGAAGGTTTCTGAAGAAAAATAGGTGAACGTGAGTTTGAGATTCACGTAGATCTAATCTTGATAACGAAATAGTAATGTTCGATTCATGGTGTTAGAGGAAAATAATTTCCCGATAATATTTCTGACGTATTTATTCATTTTCGTTAAATAGTGTTTGAGTGTGTTAGTAAACGTGGTTAATATAATATTACATTCTGTACTGATTCATTGATTCACTAATAAATTTACAATAAAATTAGCGTTCGACAAAGGAACTGTTTTAAAGTTATTAAATAATACATGAACGAATAAAGAGTCTTTCTTTTTTTAGTATTCAGAATATATCTAACAAGTAATTAACTTCCACAAATTGTTTAACAATTTAACTAATAAAATTTCAACATAAGTTCCATTGATGAAGTACACGAGTTATATAAATTTATTCGTTAAAGTTAAGTATTCGTAGCTGTGTAAGTACGCCCAATATAATGCCTAGCTCTGATAGCTAACGGTTTCTGACTTCGGTATAATATATCATAATATTACGACGGCCCTGGAGCTCTTGCAAGGACCAAAAGATAGCCAAAGAAGCTCTATATTAACATGAAGGCCACGCGCTGGGCGAATATCCACGGGACACGACCAGAATAATATTATATTGAACGTAAAATCAAATAAATAATAGTTATGATCGAAATTGTTGTGATATCTTGTATAATTCAGATTAATTATAGACATGGATTTTTAAAGCTCCTGTAGATTAATTTTCTTTTTAGAAAAGGAAATGATAACGTAAAATATTAAATCTGAGAAACAATTAGTTTCTACACTTCTGTTGAAGTTGTGTCTCTTATTTATAGCAGTTACTTAATATAAGTAGCATATGTGTGTGTCGCAGCCAGACGGTCTTTCTTTTGCAAGACACCTAGGTATTTACAAAATGTCTAAGTTTTCTGAAGAGCTTAAATGCTGCTCTGCCGTTATGTTGTTGTTGACCTTTCAGTGGAAAATGTATGATTATATAGTCTCAAAGGTTTATATAACTGAAGCTATCAGATCACGTACTTGTGATCTGTAGACTAGCTTTTGTGGTTGTATATCGAGTTTTAATATATTCAAAAATATATTCTGTAGTTAGTTGTGTTTCCGAACGATTTCTGAAATTTGTGTAAGATATTTTGTCATTGTATATACATATATATTCATGCTTTTGCAGCATTTTGTTTTAAATATTGCGAACATAGATGTTGTTGATGATGCACAGTGGAAATCAGTAATTAGTGATTTTTTTCAAGCGTTTGAATTTTGCTCAAAAGTTTGAATTTGGCTAACATTTTTATCAGAAAGAACAAAAGGTTCAAAATTTAGAATTTTACAAAGGCATTTATCCGAAGAACAGTGGGCGTGAACGTTTGGCGTATTTTCTTTGGATCATTCTTTAGTTACCTGTAGGTTCTTTTGCTTCATGATCTGAGGGTATTTTTAGTTCAGCGAGGTTGTCACAAATTTATTTAAATACGTCAGACTTAATATTGATTTTTTTTCAGCTCTTATGTATCTTATTAACACTAGTGTTGAGTTATAATCAAGAAATATCCTAAAGAGTTTAAATGGTATAAAACTGGTATAAGATAACAAAGTCAGTATATTTTAAAGTATACGCAGACAAAATCTGCTGAAATACACGAAACGGAGGTTGATACGCCGCGCTTGGTGATTAAGTGAATTAAGCGAGATCTTAAAGATTTTTTAAGGAGAGAGCTACTTTTGAGTTCACTTAGCTTATCAAACTAAACAGGAAAATACGAAAACCGATCGTTTAAGTGAGAAGACTTTGAACGAAAATTTGAAGTCAGGTCACTCGTAAAAGAGGTCCTATATTCCATAATATTATTTAATATGAAAATCAATGCTTCAAAATACTATTTTAATATTTCACTTCAAAGTTTTATTTCTTAAAAATTATGAATACACCAAAATAAAAGAAAAATAATTTTTCCTCTACTTTCAAGTATTAACAAGATCCACATAAGATATTTGAGTGCTATATGATTAGCAATGTTCATTTTAGGTGTCATTTGGATGCGAGGCTATTCTTGATGTAAGCTCTTGTCGATGTATAACCAGTTACCTAAAATTACTAACATTTAATTTAGTAGCATTTTATTTACTAAAAACATAAACATGACATATCGATTTTTGTTATGAAGTGAACATGACGTATCTTTTTTTTACAATGACATTCTATCACTTTATAACAATCTTTTTTGACAAATATTACGTCAATAAAATCGTCTCGACTCGTAACTATTATTGGATGATCAAGAAAACAAAATTGCGTAAAATTTCGTTGCAGGAAAATTCTAATCACATTAAGTGTGACATGAAATTATTACCACAAAAATGGCTGTGTCCAAGAATGTAATGAGAGTTTTCTTTTTTATGTGAAACAAAAAAGAATAAGCGATGAAAATAAATAATCTAAGATGTTCAAATATCAAGCCTCAACATTCATGTAACACCTTAGTTGTGTGAAAATCGTTTTTATTCCTATGAATATATTCATGTTTATCTGATTTAGATTCCAACTTGTTCAGAATAACGAGATAATACGTCATTTTATCTTATAACTTATTTTCTAAATGAGTTAATTTCGTAAGGGTTACGTAATAAAAAAAACCGCTTATTTTTTCGCGCATTTGTCCCTCTGCCATGTTCTCGCAGTTTCTAAAGTTTTATGTCAATGTATACGAAACTTTGGAATCTTGGCAACTAAATAGAAGTATGCAGCAAAACATCAGTTTAACTAACAAAATCGCGTCTTTTTCTAGACACTTACAAAAATGTATAGAAAATTGTCAAACATCTCTGGTATAAAAAAGTGCTGATTTTGATCTTCTGTTTAGTTAGCAATAAAGTTTTGGCGAGTAAGGAAAAAATAAAACATAAATTTCACGAAGAAAACTTTGAATGCTCTTACTTCTTAAATATCATTTAGAGCAATAAACTTATATAATGGTAAGTGAAGGCTAAATTATCTTATTATAGTAGATGAAAGTTAGTGACTTACGATAATTTTTTGCATAACCATTATTTGCTAGAAACCGAAAAATGGCACAACTACCCCAAAATGTGAAGTTACGCAAAATATTTTTTTCTGTAACGAATTTGTGTTTCATGTGACACATGGTAAAATTAAGATCTGAAAAAAAATTCAATTGTCTGGATTATATTTGCTCGCTTGTCGTACTATCTGGGCTTCTCGACTTCTGATTGTTTTCTGTCCCCCTGTAATTATTTGCGCAATAAACAATTTAAAGGCACATATCATATGGTCAAACTTAACAAAAGCCTAAACAATTCTAACTGTCTTCACTTATTGTTGATAGGAAAGCATATTTTGTTGTAAAGTTGTATTTTACTCTAATTACACAAAAACAAATCTACCTCAGGCGGTGTTGCTTTTTCATAAAATATTCAGCATATAAATATTTTTACGTTCATTTTTATATAGGTTTAAATAGAATACATACATTCCGAATGCACAATTTTTTAGATGATTTGAAATAACTCTTTCTTCATTCTTATATGAATGCTTAGTTAATTGGTCTACGGTATTGTAACCACTTAATTTGCAATTTTATAGTAATATATATATATATATATATATATATATATATATATATATATATATATATATATATATATATATATAATGTACAAAATTTCTCACGCAACGAAGTATATGTTAGTATTACTGGTTCAGATAACTTTAGATATAAATTTGGAACAGAGTTCAGTTTTTGAAATTATACTTCTTTAGGCACGTTATGAAAAAAATATGAGAATGATATTTTACTACTTTTATTTTTCGTATTTACATATATATTCTTGTGGTTCTTATTTGAGCGAAAAAAGTTTTTTTTATTATTTTATAAAGAGACACCCCGTAATTATAAGCTATGAGATGAAAAAGGGCTCTTGCATTTTTTCTAAATTTTTTATTCAACTTCTAGGGGTTGCTACCGCTAAAGGTAAAACTTGGGAAATATTAAATAAATTCGTATTATTGACTATTTTTTTTATTCAATATATCAATAAAATTCACTTACAGACACATACAAAACGTTATATTTATTTAAAAAACAAGTAATTTAATATTTATGTTGACAACAGAGTAGATTTCTTGGTGTCAGGAAACTTTTTTCGATAGTCTTTAACAAATAATAGTAGGTATAGTTTTGTTCTCCATCGGTAGTATGTAATTTGTTATACTCATACATTAGTGCTACACCTCGCTCTACAATATAATTCAAAACTCACATACTATAAGCTGTTGCCTTATTTCTCTTATAACTTTCGTCATTATCCCAGGTTTCTACATCGTTCTTGAGAAAGTCAGGCGTCATACCAGTTATCTGAAAAAAATCCATATGTGTTGCTTGTGATGAAGTTTTGAAGGTTTTTGTTAATAATAGAATCACTTCCCAATACCATATGCTTAAGACAGTGCTCTAGGCGTCCACTTTGTAATGTTTTTACTATATTTTTTTTGGTTTCTAAGCTAATTCTGTCGTCAAATAAGGCTAAGCCCGCCAATTCTTCGGATAAGTATCACAATTGTCATATTATTTTATTTTAGCTACTTTGGATATAAGTGGATTAACATCTTCATATAGCTTGAGATCTTTTAATAGTTCCAAATCGTTCCCAATTGCTAATGGTGCCGAATAGGCTTCATACCAATATTTCACATATATTATCACTGTAAACACGCAAATATCTTTTATACCTTTCTGTTCTTTCCTTGACATCTTAAATTGGCCTCGAAATAAGAAAATTTTAAGCTAATATATCACTCTTGCCGTCTGCCGAGCTCTATGTAAACCAGCGGGTGTTCTAAAGGCTGTTACTTTTCCAAGTGTACCCCCCAAGAATAGAATAATTAGCTATAAAAATTCTTTGTAATCGTCTTACGACTGGTACAAAATTAATTGCTGTTTTTAAAAAGTAATTACCGCCTCTGAAATATGTTCATATCCTTTAAATAATAATGGATCACAAGAAAGAGTCTTGAGGCTATTTTGTCTAATTTTTTCCCAATTATTTTTAAATCGTTTGAAAATTACAATTTCGGGTCCGCTGGAAGTATCCAATGCCTGAAGTAATACAGCTTCTAACATTAATTTGGTAAACCAGCCAGAGCCAACAAGCAAGCCAGCCAGAATCCTTTCCCAACTTTTGTTCTAAAAGTATGCAAGCTACATTCCTCGAACCAGTGTTGGATGCCGTAGTATTAAAACACATACACTTAATTTTTTTTCATAAATTCCAATTCACTATTCTTTCAAATATTGCCGTTGCAGTTGCCTGTCCTGTTCCTCGACTTAACTTTGGGATACTAAGAAGTTGGTCGACGTCCTGACCTGACACTAAAATGGGCAATCTATCTACTTTCTCGTGACCAGAGATATCTTCACACGTATTGCCATTCCAGTGAACGATGAGAAGCGCTTCCGGTTTAAATTCTGACTTTAAACATTGCGCCACTTTTTTCTATGTTGTATTCGCTAATGATGAATAGAAAAAGTATTAATGTTGTTTTTTGATGGTTCACAATTAGCAATTTTAGTGTAGATGTCAGAACGACAGCAGTTTTCTATCGCTTAATTTAGCAACGTCAAGGCTAGCAGCTAAACGACCGTCTATAATTTTTTTCTGCCCCGTTTCGCTGGTGGTGCTTCAGAGTTCGACTGGCCCAGGCTGTGCAGAAACAATCAACCTCTCATCATCACTACTTCCAGTAGCAGATGGCGAAGATGATGAAATAGGCAGAGTACATTTTTCAGTTAATCTTTTGAAACTTTCTTCTTCCCGCTGCTTCAATTTTGAAGTGTTCCTAATGTTGCTTTTTTGACGTTGTGTTATTAGGTTAATAATAATATGTATCAGGACTATCACCCTAATACACACGTACACACACACACACAAAAGCCTATTTCAAAATCTAGATTCTATTCCTAAATAGACAAATCAATCTAATACTTATAAAATGACGGTAGTTCCAAAGTAGAGAAATTTGGTAAAAAGTTATTTCACAATAATTTCCAATTAATATGTCATAAAAGAGTTTTGAAAATACTGCAAATTCCGTTTGAATAAATTTTTTATTCAATTTATTGGATAAAGAAAAACGCTCTGAAAGCTATTTAAAATTTGACTTTGTATGGAATTGTTGTAAATACATCTATGGTACTCATGGTATCTTTATACAATGTTATGTCATTTTGATAAATAATTATCTTTCAAACAAATTATATATATATATATATATATATAAATATATATATATATATATATATATATATATATATCTTAACGTAATCGTTAACGAAAATCTTGCTAATTAATTAAAATACATTTTTCCGAATGAAACAATAATGAAATCAAAGAATCATCTGAAGAGAAGAGAAAATTTTTTTGTATGGATGTCATATCTTATTATTGGAATACAGGATACTTGTGTTTTCACAAGTCATACCATATACGAAAAGGGTCTAAATAATAAAAGACTAGAGAATCGTGTTTATGGCCTTGATGCTATGTACATAAATGTTTATCTAATAATAAATAATTGTCTGTGATTTGCTATCATACCTTGAAGAGTTCCATCAAAAGATTGTTCTCAACAAAAATGTGCTTAACAAAAAGAAAGTATTCAATTACTAATGATTAACTGTCACCCGTTGAGGAGTTTTTATCACATTGATCTTATTTGTTATGCCCTTTTAAATATTAAAAAATAAAATAATTTAAACGGATCCGTCCTACGCCGAAAAAATACGATTTAATTGAGAACTATCCCGTTTTATTTAAATCGGTTAAAAATTGTCATATTCGCCGTAGAGATTGAAAATGGGGTGCAGTAAGTTCGCCGTAGAGAGTGTAAAGGAGTAAACTCTTCTTTATACTACATATTTTAATAACTCTTTTAAATTAATTGCATTTGTTGCATCCACGGGTAATATGGACAAGATGTAATTTTTCCACCAAAAGATGGTAAAATTTATTACCATTTCAGGTCTATATAGAGTTCTACATTACACACATAATGGTAAACGTGTTACTAACAAGAATATGCCACAAAAAATATGACGATTACTCCTATCCACTTATGTTTCTCAATTAACTTTTTATCTTTGGTTGCAAATAATGTTATTGGTAAGACTATTTTCCTTTCAATGATTATCATTAATATTCACTTTGACATGAATATAAAACAGAAGAAAACAAAAACTATTTTATTTTATTTTATAACATTATCTGGTACCGAATTTTTTTTGCCCCTTCCGTTTAATTCAAATGAGCCATGACAGGAATAATGGAAAACCATGACAAATACCGTGAGACTGACTCTAATACAGATTCTGGCTTACGACTTTTTCGCAACAGTTATACGTACCCTAAGCTAAACACACTAAAATATTTTTTTTTATGTGCCAAAATATTAATAATCTTCATAAATGATATTTTCTATAAAGATATTTAGAAAAAATCTGATTTATTTGAATGAATAAAGTTATATTAGCCAAACACAGGTCACACTTACTCCAAAATAACAGTGACAGTCAGTTAAACTAGTGTAAAATACACAATTGGGATCTTGTTTTAGAAGAGATAGCTTACGAAGTAATTAAATATTTGAATATTTCGAAGTTCCCACATTCATATCAGTAGTGAGCATATATTTAATTTTACAATAAAAGGTACATACGTATGCTTCACTCGATAAACTCGATACGGACATATAAATTACTGATGGCTATAAAGAGTAATGAATTCAAGTCCACATTGTTACCCCAAAAAAGTCAGTTATGAAAGATTTTCGCCAAAATGATGGTCCTTTTATTTGCCACTCTGCATTTGAAGTAACAAATGACTCTACGGCGAATCTGGCAATTTTTTCACCGATTTAAAGAAAATGGGATAATTCTTAATTCGACCACATTTTTTATGAATAGTAATGCTAAGTACGGATCCATTTAAATTATTAAATTATTTTTTTAATATTTAAAAAATAATAACAAATTATATTAATGTGATAAAGACTCCTTGATGGGTGATATTTAATCATTTGTAATTGAAGACATTGGTTTTGTTAAGCACATTTTTGTCAGCAACAACAGTCTATTGATGGAAATCTTCAAGGTATGATAGCAAATTATACGCAATTATTTTTTATAGATTAGAAAACGTTTATATATGGCATCGAGTCAGCATCCTCTATTTTTTTATTAGTTAGAACCCTTTTCGTATACCCCTTTCATATAACACATTCATACAAAATCTTTCTCTTCTCTCCAGATGTTCCTCTGATTCCACTTTTATTTTCCTCTGTCTTTCTATATTTGCGAATGCGAAACGGTCAATAAAACTCCGATTTTATTTCGAAATATCTAGTCAATGATATCCCTTCTAATTTTACATATATGTGGATATATTATAAAAACATCTTTTAGGTTTTTATAAAATATCACTAATGTTATCCAAACAAAATATTTGTTTGTACAGTTTCATGCCTTTCGGAAACTACATATCTGTGGCAAATAGGGACAAACAGACAGGCAGATAGTCGTGACCAATCCATTTTGATCATTGGGACTGGAAAGTGAAATCAAAATAATAAATTAAATGATAATTAATCGATCCTATAATTAAACGATAAGTTCAAAAAAAAATTGAATAATAATGTTGTTAGCAAAAAATACAATGCTATTTTAGTAACACTTTTATTTAATCTCATGCCACTGATGGTTCGATTTATTAATACTTGGATTAGAATTGGTAGGTAAATAAATACCTACAGATTTGAGGTTCTTTAATATTAGACAATAAATTAATATGTTCAATATTTTATTATTTGATGAATTTCTTGGTTTGACTTTAAATTGATCTTGTTAATATTAGGTTTGAAAGATATTTATGTAAGTTAACAAGGAGAACACATGAACAATCCATCTCAAAATATGAGACCACTGATTTTAATAGAAGATTAAAAATGAATTTTTCTCGAAATTCACACTTCAAGGTCACCCTTTCACACATCATACTAATCTTCTTTGCCTTTTGTATAAATTTCCTGTATTTCTGGCCAAGAAAATATCATTGATGACACTTGCAAGCCATGTATACATATATATATATATATATATATATATATATATATATATATATATATATATATATATGTGTGTGTGTATGTAGGGTAATTCATAAAAAAACGAAGATAAAAAAAAAAAAATTTTTTTATCTTTTCTTCACTCTCAATCCCTTAATTTTATCGATTCAACTGGAAAACATACCAGGATTTTTTATTTTTTTTTAAATTTATATTTAAGGGTCGCTACCCACTTTTGAAATTCGAAAAAAAGCATTTATTTTTAAGAGTTTATTAATACCAGAAATTAATGTTATACAAAGGTTTTAGGGAAAATATTATACTGAATAACAATAACTATCGTTCTTCTAAATTATTAAGCAAGAAGAAAAAAAATAATAGATTTGCCTTATTACAATTTGGGTTTTTCTGCCTATAATTCTTAACTAACAACATTAAGCATTGTTCTGCTCTTCTTCTTCTAATTTATTGTACTCTTCCATCAATGCAACACACCTCTTAGCTATATCGTTAACGACTCTCATATGTTGTACAATTTCTTTAGCCGATTTGAAGCTTTCTTCCTCTTCCCATAGCTCAGGATCTTCTTGAATGAACTTGCAAGAAATCCCAGGGATTTTGAAAACAATCATAGTGTTTGTTGATATAAAAATTTCGGTGTTTCTGTTTGCGATTGCATCATACTCCAAGGATGCCTTTTTCGAATCATTTTTCGTTCCTTCAGTTTTCAGAGTCAATCATATTACGTTTTGAATCGATAGGAACTCGTTTACCAAAAAAAGCTAAAGCAATTAGTTCTTCGGAAAGATACCAAAGATGGCCCAATATTTTTTGATGGCGACTTTGGCTACAACTGTGTTATATTTTTCAAAATCAACCAAATATTTTAATATCTGTAAGTCATACACTGTGACCATATGAGCCACTGGCGCTGTAAACCAGTATTTTGCGTAAACAACTACAACAAATATACAAATATCTGTAATGCCCGCACGGTGCATTCCAGCAAGGGCTTTGAATGAGATACCGCTTTCAGGAATTCCTCCCAAAAAGATAATTATCAAATGAAGGAGCTCTTTGTAATAGTCACGTGGCTGAAATTGTTCAGTTGATTCTTTGCAAAAGCGTGCAAAAGCGTAGATGGTTCGGACATTGCGGTTTTGAAGTCATGTTGGTTTATTTATTTTTGGCCAGTAGCTTTTAAATATTTTAATAATCATAATTTCAGGACCACTGGAAGGCCCTACAGCTATTACAACAACACTTTCGAGTTCAACATTTCTAGTATGTGATGCCGGCATGAAAACTAAATCAGTTCCTTTTGCATTTTCTCTTCTAGAAAAACACATGCTCCGTTTATTCGTCTTGTATTAGATGCTGTTATATCAAAATACATACATTTTATTTTATCATATAAATTCCACGATAAAATAGTCTTGAAAATAGGAGAAGCCATTGTTTTTTCCTTTCCATCTGGAAGCTTGGGAACAGCCGAGAACTGGTCGACTCCTTTTGCAGATACCAAGATTGGTAGACGATATACTATTTCATGTCCGGTTATGTCTTCCAGCATCTTTCCATCCCAGTGCACAGTAAGTGTATTTAGTGAGTGGAAATTAGCTTTAATAGACTCAGCAATCTGTTTTCTAATATCCATTCTTTGGCGATGTACAGAAGAATAGCTAACGTTATATTGCGATACGTCACAGCTCAGACGTTTGAGTGAAGAAGCCAAAACAACAGTTACTTTTTGGTCACTCAACTTAGCGACATCAAGAATAGTAGCTAAACTAGAATATAAAATTTTTTTTTTGGCCTCGTTTCTGTGGTGTTGTAAAACCATAGCTTGAATGGGCCCTGGCTGAGGAGATATAGGATGACTGATTTATATCGCTATCACTTTCCCTGTTTCCCTGCAGAAGAAGCTGAAGAAGGTAGTAAATCACATTTCTCATTTAATTTCTTCATTGCTTCTTTTTCCTTTTCCATCATCTTTTGCAACTTAGTTTCTTTTTGTAAATGTTTTTTAAGTTTTTTCGCATGCCTTCTTTCGATAGTACCAATTTTTCCTGGACGACTCATTTCTCTTTTTTTTTTAAAAGAAATTGCTTATCTTCTTCAATAGTTATCATATTAAGGGCATTTCAGTGAGCAATATCAAACAAAACATTTAAATTTGATTGCCATTGGTTTTCTTTTTCTTTTATTGCTGTTGAGCGTTTTGCTTTATTTTCTTTATTTTTTTTTAATTCTGCCATTCTTTAAAATATTTAAGTATTTTGTGATAACATGTTGTTTTTCTTTGGTAGTAATAGTTGCTTTTTGTCATAGTGTCATCATATCACTTGCTGTTAATGACGCCGATTCTCTAATAATGAAATTACCATCAGTGAAAGAAGTGATGTGTTTATATCACTTCTTTCACTGACGGTAATTTTGTCCCAATTCCGAACGAGATTGTCCAATTAACCATATTTCAGTAATTTTTCGCGTTTTTATAATATTCGATGTCATTTTAGAAATACAAATACGAGAATAAAGCTAAAGTAATCACATTTACAATCATACACAATCACTTTGTCTCGCAACGATGGCGTCACTGGATAAGTGTATAAAAGAGCAATGAATTTATATATTAACTAAATTGTGGGTATCTACAGAGAGCAGTGAAGTGCCGACGAAGTAAGTAAACAAAAAAAACTGTTTACGTTAGCAACTAAATATCGTTACCACAATTGTATAAGTAAACTATAGCCAACATCGCAATAAGTGCGAATTTTAAGGTAATTCTTAAAAATCTTATGATGCGGTAGCGACCCTTAAATAATAATTAAAAAATGCGAAATTTAAAACAAATTATTATTTTGGTAGATAGAATCATATTATGGGTTGAAAGTTAAAACAATTAAAACTTGCATTTTATGAATCGCGTATATATATATATATATATATATATATATATATATATATATATATATGTACATATACACATACATATATATATATACACACACATATATATATATACACACACACACATATATATATATATATATATGTATATATATATATATATATATATATATATATATATATATATATATATATATATGTGTGTGTACAAGCAAACACATTTATAAAAGGACCTTTAATTGGCCGTCTGATGATTTGTAATAATATATTATTCCGAATACTATAGGAAAGCAATAAACTGTACTGATTTGATATTGATCAAGAGACCTAATTTTTTTTTAATAAATTCAGTTCCAGAAAGTAGATTTCTTTTTAAATTATTCCAATATAAATGTCGCATAAACTTTTCGCTTATGAAAACAAACAGTTTATAAAAAAAATGTTATAATTTTCTATTACTTTCATATATATTTTGTGTTTTCTAAAGTCAATTTGTTCATAATTTTGCGTGATTATTGCTTGCGATTTTGTTTTGGTTTATGTTGAAAATTTGTAATATTACTAATATGGAACTGTTAGGTAAACTAAAAATAGGACATAATATTGAAATTTACACAATATATCATGCGTTCAGAATTATTATCAATAGTTTAAACATTAAAAAAGTTTAGGCGGAGTCTAAAGAAAATTTGTACGCACAAGGTAATCGCGCGTGGGTGTTTTTATTTTTTCTTCTTTACAATGCTTATATTGAATATATATTTTTTGAACCTACGTCAATTGTTGATACATTAAAACCAGCTAAGTGCATGTCACATATAAAATAAGGTTCTCTAATCATCCACAATTCATAAAATGTTTAATATTGAAACTGAATTGAAATTTCAAATATTTGATTTGAAACTTCTAGCAAAATTAGCACTGTTTGTGCTAATTTTGATTTTAAATATAATTTAGAACATTTTAAAATGTTTCAAACTAATCAATGAAAAATTAGAAAAGAGTGGTATATTTTACGTCATTTTGAAACTTTCAATTTTGTGAATAAACTTTGAGTATGAAGTATATAGTCTAAACTTGGAATAACTAGTCTCTAGACGATCTACGGATGGACATAATGAAATTACAAGGATTTCATATTTCGTTACAGAACCCTAAAAAAAGTAAAATAATTTTGAACTTATTTTATTTTTCTAACCTTTCCAAATGTAGACTTCCACATAAAATAAAAAATCGTTTAAAATAATCGCACACATATTACATATGGATTAGTGAACATTTTTTATTCCATTTTACTCTGAATTATTTCTGAATTTTGTAAATAAAAACTTGAAAATTTATATTATTAACTATATTTGTAATATTTGCAATTATATATATCAACATATCATTATGTATTTATTTTTATACCCTAAATACATTCTTCAATTTCAATGTTTAGTTGATTACATGGTGATAAATTTAGAAATTAAGATATTAGTTAAAGATGGAATAAAGATATTTCAATATACATATACTACACTAGCAAAATAAAAAAAAATCATCTGTCTGTTATATCAGTAGTATTAAAAATTCAACAAAATAATGGGAAACAAATACCCTTCTTCCCAAATCCTTGCTAATAAATTTTAACTCGTTTTCTGAACAGATACTCCATCGCAAGTTGCGATGGAACATCTACAGAACATTATCAACCTTGTGCGACATTACGAATTTGTCATATTATGTCCCAAGGCTTAAACTTTACATTTTTTAAAAAGCTGAGCAAGATAGTGTCTGCTCTGTTTTTTTTATTTCCAGTAACTCATTTTAAATAAAAATTATGAAGTAATGACAAGTAATTCTTATTAGCATTTTACACAATGTACTGTTAAAAGCGATATCACGTGAATATTTAAAGTATATATCGCTATATTTTGGATTGTGTAAAAAAATATATAATAAGGACATCACTAACTTAATCGGTAGCTCCTGTAAACAGAATCACTAAAGTCCTTCTATAATATTATTTCAGATATTTCGATCACATAATTACTACTGCATGATTAATATGCAGACTGTTGCACTCAGTGTCTATTTTGACGTAAAATATATTCGACAGCCTACTATGTCGAAAAATTCTAATTAATGCGATTCAATTTTACAGTTGTTTAAATAAGTCGTCTTTAAAACATATTAAATATTGAAAAAAACATTTAATGATAAATGTGTATAGCGTACAACATGTACACATTGGCAAGTAGCGTTTATCAAAGGTGGGGAATATCAGAAAAATCAAAAGGTGGTCCGAATACGTGAGACGTCAAGGTGAACGCAGCATTCACATTTGTTCAATCGTTAAAGAATTCTTTGCTGGCGGTAAAAGATTGTATATACAGATTAATTACATAAAATTACAATAACAGTTAAAAAACACAAATGGTCAAATTTTTCTTTACAAAATAAATAATTTAGAGTAAAATCGAATAAAACCTTTTAATTAATTCATATGTAATAATATGTGTACGATTATTTTAAACGATTTTTTATTTTATGTGGAAGTCAACATTTTGACAGGTTAGAAAAAATAAAATAAATTTAAAATTATGTTACTTTTTTATGGTTCTGTAACGAAACAAGGAATTCTTGTAATTTCGTTATGTTCATCCGTACGTCTCTTACAGACTTACAGTTTTTCCAATTTATTCTCTACATTTCACTAAATTTCATATCCGAACCTTATTTATGAAATAAAAATTTAAAAATGACGAAAAATGTCTTAACCTCTTCTAATACTTCATTGATTGGTTTTGAAAATTTTGAAGAAGTTCTATATAATATTTGAAATTCTATGTGCTAATTTTACTAGAAATTTTACATCAAATATTTGAAATTTCAATTCAGTCATATCAACAATTTTAAGAGTTGTAGATGATTAGAGAACCCTATTTTATAAGTGCTGTGACATACACTTGGCGGCTTTTAATGTAAGTACTTTTATGAATTTTTATATTGTATATATATATATATATACATATATATATACATATATATATATACATATGTGTGTATATGTATATATATATATATATATATATAGCTTGCAGATGTCATCAATCATATTTTCTTCTCCAGAAAAATAGGAAATTTACACGAAATGCAAAGATTAGTATTACGTGTGAAAGGACGATCTTGAAGTTTGAAATCTGAGTAAAATTAATTTTTAATCCTCTATTAAAATCAGTGGCCATATATTTTCAAATCGATTGGTCTTGTATTCCCCTTGTTAGCTTATTAAAACATAATATCACAAAGTTGAATTTACCCTAACCTCTCACAAATTACCATGTTACTTCATTTCGGTACAGCAAGAATTATTTCATTATTTAATTTTAATTTTATTTAAAAAAATTCGAAATCGACCTTGTTAAATACGCAATAAATAAACCTTTTTCTCACTAGTTAATACTCTTTAATTACATTCCTGTTGGGCATCGACATAATTTTATCTTTTATTTATCCCTTCCTTTTCGCTACCCATAATCAGCAATACCGCCAAAATGTAAACTTTAAAATGATGAGGTTAGAAAATTACATGGGTCTAAAAAAATTTATAATAGCTATGGCCCATAAAAATCGAAATGTCTAACAATTGAAAAAACAAATTCAAGTTTGATGATTTCATGGATATATCGCTTGATACATAAATATTTTTAAAATCTAAAATGAACCAGGTCAATTTGGAGTAAGTCTAAGAAATTCATCGAATAAGATATATTACAATATTGATCTTAGATGTTTTAATCATTTTTAATTCATCCATTTTAATGTAAATCTTTAAAGTGCAAAGTTTCAGAACCGACCCAAATGTTAAAGACCTGAAATGTGTAAGTATTTATTTATGTAATAATTCTAATCCAATTATTAAGAAACCTAAACATCAATGGTATGAAGTATTACTAAAATAACATTAACATTTTTACCTGAAATATCATTTTTCAATCTTTTTTTTTAATATGTCTTTTAATTATAGTATCGATTAATTATCTTTTAATTTATTACTTTGGTTTTAATTTCCAGACCTAATGGCAAACATGGATTGGTCATGACCGTCCGTTTGTCGGTCTGTCCTTCTCACACGCTTGTATTTTCCAAATGGCATAAAATTGTGTAAGCAAATACTGTATTTGGATATCATTTTTGATATTTCAGAAAAACCTAAAATATTTTTTTAACAAATCTCCCCATACATGTGAAATTAGAAAGGATACCATCGAACAGGTATTTCGAAATAAAATCGAGGTTTTGCTTACAATTTTTCATTGCGCCGATCTTTCGTTTGCGAAATAATAAGCTTCAAATTAATATAATGTGTGTCTCTGTTCTTTAACTTTTCGGGAATGACTGAAAAATCTAAAAACACTGGCAGTTAATTAGAACTTTCAAATAAATATATTTCGGTTAACACACATTCATGAATTTAGGAGATATTGACAATTACGGCACATAGTTTTGGACATTTCTGGTCGGTGTTGTTACTAAATTCAAGTATTAAAATACAATTAGTTCAGTACATATTTATTTATATTTCTCCGTGCTTAAATTTTAGATAAATGAGCCGATTTATCAAGTCTTTGCATTTTTGTTGAATATATTCCTGTCATGACGTGTTATATAATAGTATATTTGAAATATTATGGACGTATGAAATAACTAAAAAAATGTAAATAAAAACTAAAAAAAAAGAATCGATTGCTGCTTTTGAAGGCGGTAATTGGTCATGCATGGTCTGTCTTGTTGCCTCAATCTTACGAATAAACCATTAAAAATCTTTACAAGAACTTAGAGTAGAGTTCTTTGATAGCTACTCTCCATTAAAAATATTTCTTACATTTAATCAAATTAAAATACTTAAATTTTGTATTCGCTATTAAATTTTTTATTCCCTGTTTTGAAAACAATCGTTGAAAATTTACATAGGATTTATGTAGAATGTATTATAACATTATGTGACAGTATTATATAACATCCAACGACATATTTTAAAAACAATGACTCAGTTCATTTTTCTGAATAAAACCTGTCAAACACAAGTGAAACTCGCACTACAATGGTTCCTCACGCATTTATAAAAATTTAATCTTACATAATATTCATGTTTAAGTATTTGCAAAATTATAAATTTTAGAACAAAAATATATTGCTTACTGTATTTCTCAGACACATTTTTAAAAATATATTTTATTACTATAAATTAACAATTTTTGGATTTTTCCTTATCCTGTGAGACCTTGCTTCTTGCCAAATTCATTCATTCTTGGTTCCTTTTTCATTTAGAAGTACGGAACTCTAATAAAAACAAAGAAGAAATGTAATATTTTAAATTTTTAACAACCAAATAACGTTTTTACCATCAGTGTGGCATAGGCCATATTCAATTCGGATCTCTTTAACGGGTCTCAAGTAGTAATTAAACGAAATAGTTATCTTCTTCCAGAGTATACATATATATCAACATCATATCCATATCAAGCTGGGTGAAATGATAAGGTTTGTAATAATTTATTATATTCGACTTATTATTTGGTAATTAGTAAATAAATACAATATCAAAAAAATCTGTAAATATTTAAGTTTTGAATCTTTGATTACAGTTTGAAATTACGTTACCAGATAAGATTACATAAGAACCAATCCGTTTTCACAACATCGATCATTACTATGCAAATGTAGAAAAACAAATTTAATTACAAATATTTACTTGGACCTGAATAAGCCAATGACTTTTCTCGAGTGTATCAATTAAGTAGAACAAAATATATAATCCAGCGAAGAATTTAACATTACCTAAACAAGCAGATGCAAAACACCTGCGTCTTGAATCTAATAAGTCCGTCAAATAATGAACAAATAATATAAAATATATTGGTACGTTTAACAGTCGACATTTAATTCTATTATTATATAAACAAACACACGTGTCGTCAGTATATGGTATATGAAAACGGAACCATTAAATCCGACGTGTCAAATTGCTCTCTGTCATAACTTCATTAATATTTGACTGCGAACATGCTACATAAACTACCTTCACTGCACATTTAATTAAGGACCTACCTCTTTGGCTACTAGCAGAGCCGGCTCAGCGACTTGTTAAATTGAATTAACTCCGTCTTCTTAGGAACCCGATTACACCACAGTCAAAAAAATTTATTTTACGGATATGTGTCTCATTATATACAATTAATTGTTACCGTGGATTTTATTAGGATTTAGAAAAAGTTGGCAAAAAAAGTGCCTAAAAATTGTAATTGTCTTATTAAAGATATTTTAATAATGAGACGAAATATTGGTTGTGGTACATTGTTATTTTAAATTATTAATAAACTAAATAAGATCATTTGAAAACAAATATAAGAGGAAGTATTAACATAATATAGCATAAGTATAATTTGTTCTATTTTATTGACTCTATTCTTATGCCTATGCTCGCATTTGTTATCAAAAGGGTCATGAATTTACTAACGAGATTTAATTTTAAAATAATAAAAAATATTTCAAGAAAGTACCTTTGTTTGCCGTTAAATATAATAAAAAATATACGTATTAAATGAGATCATACGAAGTTATTGATTACTGATCGTCAAAAATAAATTAACCGTAACACATACACGAGTATATATATATATATATATATACATATATATATATATATATATATATATATATATATATATATATAGGGAAATAAATGTTTTCAAAATGTGTTAATATTTATTATAATTATTGTAGTATTTATTATAAACATTGCAAAAGGAATTTATATATTTAAAAAAGTTCCCTACATTTTTTTCCTATAACTAACTTAAAGATTAAGAATTTGCATATGTTACAAAACGCTCTAAGAGAAGGTGTATGCTCTCATTTACTATATGTAAAAAATAAAAAAATAACATAAGTGCAAAACAATAATATAAGTGTTGACTGTTCTCAGTACCCAAAAATGGTCTTCTACTACCTTTGATGTGGTATTTATTTTAATCGGATGCTTTAAAATTTGTCTTCGAAAGACCTTATCTTCAATAGAACCTTGTCTTTTACGTAAGTATTTTCTTTAATCATCTATCTCTTTCTTTATAATCTGTATTCAAGGAGTACCTGAAGTCCCTTAATTGTCCGTTTACTGGATAATAACTAATTCATATTAACGTCACTGAATCTGCCCATTTCCTATACGCGATAATGCCAAGTTAATACTGTGATATTTATAATTTGTCAAAAATATTTTTCGGCAGTAAAAGACGTCAAATTAACAGTTTAGCGCCATCACACCGATATTTTTCAACCAAAATCACTACATTACCATAGAAAGGTAATGTAATGGCAGGGGGGTGTGGTTTATAAATTTAATTTATTCTTGTCCACCTATTTTAATAATAACTTATCAGAATATACATCAAGTGTTCTACTTGATGAAAACCTGGTGGGGAAAGGGGATTATACAGTACAGACCATGGACGTAGAGATATTGGATTACAGTGCCTTACAGCTTTTGGATACGAACACAGGTACTCATATCAAAAACTCACGTAAAAGAGTATTAAAGACAAGGTAATAACCTTGTCTTTCGAAGACAACTTTTAAAGCAGCTAATCCGATTAAAATTAATGTCACGTCAAAGGTAGTAGGAGGCCGTTTTTGGGGACTGTGAACAATCAGCTTAGATGCACTTCTATTTTTTACATAGAGTAAATGAGAGTATACGCCTTCTCCTAGAGAGATAACTGTTTAAAAATCACAAAATTTACATACTATAGAAAATCATTTATTTGTGCGAAATGCTAAGGAAAACTTGTAGAGAAAGCGTTTTAAATATATATATGTGTGTGTATACATACATATATATATATATATATATATATATATATATATATATATACACACACACATCTTACCCTTGTGCGACTCTGTTCACGTAGAGTTTTTAATTTTACATTCCTTTTTTATATTTAAATATACATATTTTTTTCCAGATGACTTTCTGGAACCAAATAATTAAACGACTTTGAATATTTTTTCTTTACCTATTTGCAAACAAAATAATAAAATATTATATCCTTTATAAATAACAAATATTTTTAACAGCCTTCCTATTGACCATGGGATGAATTGCAGAAAATGTTTTAAAAGCTGCTCCAGGGACTGCCGAATGACCATATACTGAAGGTATGTATTTTAATTTTTCCTAATTGCATAAGTTAATGTTTTCTGCCTTGTCTTTCCCATTTCGCCTTTAACTAGATTTATAGTGGAATAAGCACCTTCGTTTGAATGAGGAAAACAGTATTAGAAGTAATTCATGACTGAGAAATAGTACAGGGAAAATTAAGTTCAGTTTCTGTTGGCATGGATTAAGAAAATATTATACTATAAACTAATTTTAAAAATATATTGACATTAATATAATTGATATAAAAATGCAACTGAGTTCCACTCTAATGACAAGAGAAAAGACCAAAATCCACATTATAAACAAAATAAAAACTTTTGTAACATGCTATAACTGGAGGTATTATGCACATTTTTTAATTATTATTTTTGTCACAATGGCATAAGCCATTCAATATCAAGATAATTTCCTGGAAATATATTTTGTTTAAAATTTAACTAAGTGGTATATATTAAAATTATAGACATAATCTTATTTGTGTAATTTTCTGCACAAGATACATTCCATTAAAAAGAAATATTCAATATGTTGAATAAATTATGTTAAGAATTTCATTCCCTAAAATATTTCAAATTTACCACACGTGCTTGCCACATATTGTAAAACTCTTTCGGTAAACTGTATTTGTAAAGAACTTGAAAACCCCTACTGCGCCTAATACCCGTATAAACCGAAAAGCCACCATAAACCTTTATTGTCTTACATTATGTATTGTCTTCGCTAGTTTTTCTGTACATTAGGTGCAATAAAAGGGATTACAAAGGACTGAGCATCCCGAAGACGGACCAAGTAGCCGCCCAACTACGATACTATAATTTATTTTTAACAAATAAGATAATTTTATATTAAGCATCAAGGTTTTTTGTAAATTTTAGAAAAATTGTAAACGACACTTCGATGTTGGCAGTTAAATAGTTGACACCACTTTAATAAACATCACATATTCAAAAGCTGTGACAAATAATAAGTGTTTTTCTTGTCAGCGTCTTAATAAAATAAGTCGGTAGTATTGTAAAAGTCTAATAATAATTAGCTATTGTTATTTTCCCTACACGTCCCATAGCATTGTCCTTTGAGTCGGATAAATACACCGGAATAATTGTATTGTGTGGTTATTATATTCATAATAACAACACAGAAGTAAAATTACTATTAAAAATTTTAAACAGTATACTCGATCAATTTAAAGAAATTCAAACAAATACAGGCGAATTGACTTACGAGACTTCGATGAATTTATAAAATTGCGTTAAACGCTAATCAGTTACGTCCAGGATATAAGTGATGAAATGATCAAAAGCTGTCCATATTAGTACAACATATCGCAATCTAAACTGAAATACATAATTTAAATATCACGCGACCACATTGTATAAAACTTCAAAAGTTGAACTTCTAACCTTTGATGGCTCTAATGAAAAATGGGTAGATTTCTGTACAAGTTTTAAACGATTCATTTATGATCTCTCTGAATTAGAAAAATTCCAATATTTAAGGTCTTGTTTGAATGGCGAGGCTGTAAGTGTAATTGAAGCATTAGAAGTATCCGAGGAAAATTAATTACATGCATGGGAATCGCTGAAAGCCCGTTTCGATAATAAATTCGTAATTATACAAAATCACGTTTTTACATTAGTCAAATTACCAACGATAACTAAGGAATCTGCTGTCGACTCAAAATAGTTACTAAATACGATTTTAATTACTCATGTACGACCTTTAAAATCATTAAGCGAACCCGTTGAGCAGTGAGGCTCATTATCAAATGGTATTCACCCATGAAAAATGAATCAAAACACCCACACAGAATGGTAAAAATCTATTCAAGACGCCGAAATGCCAAAAATGTGCGATTTCACGAATTGTTTAGAGGAGCGCTGTTAAATATTAAGTATGACAGCCATAAGCGCAGATTTAAACCAAAGAAAAAAAAATCAAAGCTTAATCGCCAAAAACATAATACATTATTACACTACAATGAAGCAAATAATTACTATAATCAACAAAAATTAAAAAAAACTCAGAAATAGACGAATCTCCGGGAAACTCACATGTAAAGGTACCTAGTGCCATAGTGGCTACGCAGATTTTATTATCAACAGTCTTAATTAATATAAAAGGAAAGAGTGGTAAAATTATTCAACCTCGAGTGTTTCTGGACAATGGGTCACCATCGCATTTCATCACGAAAAACTGGTAGACTGATTAAAATTACCATTCAAAAATATAAATCTCTCGGTAGAAGGTTTAAATCACCTAGAATCTCGTATCAAACATACAGTCAAAACAAAAATCCAATCAAAATTTAACAAAAGTGTAAAATAGAAACATATTTAGTCTTTCCGCGAATTTGTAACTATTTACCAAATTAATATATATATATATATATATATATATATATATATATATATATATAAACGCGTTCTCAAAATACCTCATAACGTAAAACTCGCCGCTCCGAATTTTTATCAACCTGGCAAAATTTATGCTTTACTCGGCGCCAAAATATTTTACGAGCTCGTATGCGCTGGAAATATAGAAATTCCAGGACATAAGGTACGATTGTGTAAAAAAAATTAGGCTGGATAATTTCTGGAAAAGTAGGCAACGATGAAAAAATATCAAAAAATATTAACTGCATGCTAAAGTTTAACTTACTACGCAAAAGCGTATCAACATTTTGACAAATAGAGGAAGTAGAAAAAATAATATTTTTAGAGAGGATATCAAATAGAAGAACGTTTTTAACTCACCAGTCAACGAGACAGGTCAGGGCGATATATTTTTCGTAGGTTAATCATATAAAAGCGCCAGGAAATATTTCTATGCATTAGAGAAAAAACTCAATAAAAATCCAGAGTCAAAAGTACAATATAGTGAATGTATACGTGAATCTATTACAGTAGGTACATGAAACATATAAATTCACATGAAGTTAAAAAAAACAGCTTTGTTTCCTATTACATCTTCCCTTAATTAAAGAATCTAGCTCAATCACGAAAGTAAGAATGGTGTACGCCTCATCAAAAACTAGCACCGGAATTTTTTTGAACAACTGCCATCGCTCAAAGTACAAACTTTGACAGTATTCTTATATTTCGGACATATCAAATTATTTTATTAGCCAACATAGAAAAGATGTATAAACAAATTCTGCTTGATGAAGGAGATATTTATTATTAAATCATTTTATGAGAAAAAAATTAAAACTATAAGTTACAAATATTTAAAATTCCGGTGGTCTTATTCGGCTATGCATCGGCACTACTTTCAGTTACACGCGTACTCAACCAACTAGCTGAAGATGGACTTTGAAACTTCCAACGGCCAGTCAAATTCTGAAACGCGACTGCCACGTAGACGATATAATAACAAGAACAGATACTGACAGTGACGCAAAAAACTTATACAAGAAATTCATTGAGCTAACGAATGCGGGGGACTTTACTCTTAGAAAATGGACATCGAACAACTCTGATATTGTAGAGACTGCAGATGAAGAACCTGCTTACGAAATCTTAAACTCAATTATTATTATATTTCTATTTACGGAAGATACGAGTATATCTCAAACAAAAACGTTAAGCATTCAATGGAACCGAATGTAAGACATAGGACCGAATACAAGTAGAAGAATGCTTATGCAAAAATTGCGGCAATGTAACACTGGATGGGATGATTTATTTCCTAAAGACAAACATACTTTTTGGATGACGATTCAATAACAATTATCAATCTTAACTAAAATCACATTTTCAAGAAAAGTTATAACAGCGAATTCTCAGCGAGTTGAAATTCATAACTTCTGTGGCGCTAGTAAAAGGCATGTGGAACATGCATTAATGTGAGATCTATAGAAAATACCGGAGAAATATTTACAAATCCCTTATGTTCAAATAATCGAATTGCTCAACTAAAAACCATACTATTACCTAAGTTGGAACTATGTGTTTGAACTATGGGTATTATTACTCCAGCAACTCGTGAAAACTGTCTTGCCTGCTCTTCGACAAACAATTGACGAAGTATTTTTCTGGTCTGGTTAATTCATTGAATGATGAAATAATGGAATTTTTTAATGATAAAATGAATTAATCATATTTCCGTAGACTCTTACCCTCATGTACAGAGCCAATTTTTTTTATGATGCAATGCATTAAAAAACGTTTATTGCCAACGGAGTTTTAGAAAATAGTGGCTCAACAAAAATGATACATTGTAGATATGTGCCATTTCAGGAGAAGATGGCAGACGTTCTTTCACATGGAGAACTACCATTGAAATTTCAAAATAATAATCGCTGGGAAGCATGGCCGGAATGGCTACGACTTAGAGTGATTAGCTGATCTCTTAATTTCCAAATTATCTTACCTAAGACCTATCACATTACTGATTTACTTACACGCGAAAAACATCTCATAAATTTACATAGCGGAGTATAAGCAACTATGAATACAATGACATTAAAATATTAGGCTATTAGCTGTTAAAATGCAACAAAATCAATTATCAGGAAATGTATAACTAATTTTGAGACAAAACCGACTAACTAACCATATTTTATGGGCGATCTCAACATATGGAAAATTTTGAATAAAAGTAATTATTTAAGTTAAATAATTTATCTTAATTCATCATGATCAGAATCATGCAAGAAAATTTAAAAAAAATAAATTCATGGATGCCAGTATGAAATATGCAAAATAAAATATTAAATTTTTATAGGTGACAACATTTGGTTCGTATTTACTTTATAAATTTCAATGATATCGTAGTCGGGCTTTTTCCGGTTAATTAGTATAAATTGTTACGATTTTCCATTAATTTATAAAATTATTATATTGAAGTAGGTAATCAGGTACCAGTTAATCTCGAATGTACCTGGCAAACATATATTTTTAAAATTACTTTTTTTCTCGTGCGTATCTCGTTGTAGTCGGTGAAAGCGTGGTTGAAGTCGATGAAACTTACGTGAGCCGCGATATTTATAGCGATTTTAATAAGCGCTATTAGTTGAGGCGAAGCGAAGTACTCCTGGAACACGTTGGCAAGTTAAATCAAATCGAATAGATATCATATATATATAATCTATATATATATATATATATATATATATATATATATATATATATTTATATATATATATATATATATAAATATATATAAATATAAATATATATATATATATATAAATATATATAAATATATATATATATATATATGTGCGAATTTTTAATCTAGTTTTCATAAGCAATGCTTTTTTCCATATTTTTTATTAACGCTAAATAACTGTCCATGTTCAGCCTATTGGCTTTTGTCATATTCTTTTGATATGGACATCGTAATATAATTTTTACGATTATTATATACTTTATTTGTATTCATTATCTACTTTAAATTCTTTATCTACTTTATTTGTATTTGAAGTAATAAGCTCAGTAATATATGAAAAAATTGTGAGTTGGTTGATTTTTGTGTACCTCTTTGCTATCCTATTCTGAAAAAAAGTATCTAAACTCCACATAGATATCTCCCTCATAGATACCAACGCAACGTTGGAAAATACTCAATGTTAAATTTCATAAAAAAGGATTTTTAGGAAAAATCTCGATTCTTGTTGCTAGAAAATAGGTGCAGTTTATTAATTACATTAAAAAATCATTTTGCACCACGTGGAAAGTATGATACAAGACGTATTATTTGCATGATTTCTTCGTTTTTCAGTTGACTTTCGCTTTAATCTATAATACACGGATCTATAAAATAGGGTACTTTAAATATTGCTCGCCTGCGAAATAAAAAAAAATTGGCTTTGTACACTAGGTTAAGAGTCTAAGGAAATATGTTATAGCCAAATACCTCCATACTGAAAGTGTAAAGAATTTAAATGTCGAAATTAGAAAAGTGCAGATTTTATCGATATGAGACAAAATTTTGTGAAATTAATTTATTTTTGTTGCAAAACGGTGTATCCAAACATCACGGGAAGTAAAAGCAATGTTATTAATCGTGAGTCCACTTTTATTTAAATGTATGTACTATTATTTCAATAATTCACCACTATTTGAATTTTTTAAAAAATTGATAATTTCTATTACATATTTCGATTTAACATTTTGTATTATAAATTTATTTTGTAGATAAAAAAATCCACGTTTGTAGTATATTATGGGGCGTATAGGTGAAATAATTTTATTATTATAGACCGTTACAACACTAACAACCTTATTATTATTATAGACCGTTACAACACTAGCAATTTATTTTATTAAAACACTCACAAAAAAAATTAATTTTTTGACATAATTTTGAATATTTGATGTTTATTAAAATGGTATCAACTGTTTAAATGTCAAGGTCAAAGTGTTTTTTACAAATTTTGTTTGGTATACAAAAAACATCGGCGATTAAAATAAAAATATCTTATTGGCTGAACAAAAAATATGTTAAAGTATCGTATTGGCTAATAAATAAATTAAAGTATCGTAGGGCTACTTTTCCCGCCTTGGGATACTCAGTCCTTTTTAATCACTTTTATTGCACCTAAGACACAGCAACACTAGCAAAGACAGCACATAATGTAAGACAACTTAGGCTTATAGTAGCCTTTCGGTCTATAAATATATCAGGCGAATAGGGATTTCCCAATTCTTTGCAAATACAGTTTACCGAGAGAGTTTTATAATATGTGGCAGGCATTTTAGAGAATACAATTCTTAATATGCCACCCGCTTTGAATGAGCCATGTCGCTTTGAATTACCAAATACAAAGTTGTTTTCGTTACTTAATTTATACGTATTTTTAAAATAATTAAATACATTATCAATCATAAGTTATCGGTAAAGGAGTGATTCGGAATATAGATCGTTTAAAAGTTCCTGAATGTGTCTTGATGGTGACAACCCGAACTTAGCCATAGTCTCCTGGATGAACGTTTATGATGCGGCCAAGTGGTTATGCAAAGGTTAGATTAGTATACCGGTTCTTATTTGATTATGTGTTTTACCCTGTTATTTGTTCCGGACCATCTGTTGATTCAAATACTCCTTGTACTATCTTCCAAAAGTGTCGTTTGATGTAATTAATATGTTGCCAGCTTGACAGTAGGTTAATGTCGTGAACTGTGAAATTTGCATCGCGTATGCTTGTGTGTAAACGTGTCTCCTATTAGGAAGTCTACGGGAGTAAGAGCTTGAAGGTAATTGGGATTTTCGGATAAAAGAGTTATGGGTCTCGAATTGAGGATTGCCTCAATTTCTATCGCGTATGTCTCCAACTCTTCGTAGTTGAACAGTTTTTCGCCTATTGTACCTACAAAATGGGCTTTGAATGATTTGACAGCGGCCTCCTACAATCCACCGAAATGCGGTGGTCTTGGAGGTATGAAGTGCCAATATGTCCCTTCATTATTTAATATTTGTTATTATGAATGCCTGATTGTATTCAGTTTTCAAGTTATCTATTTTATTTTTTGCACAAACAAAATTTATTGCACTATTACAATATAAATTCAAAGCTTGTTCACGTCTAGCAAAAAAATTGCAAGAACTAGCAGTGAATGCGTCAGAGCTTAAGTCGGATACTAATTCAATGTGAACCGTCTTAGTTGGAAAACATATAAATATTCAGGCAAAAGCTTTTATTTTACCACGGTTTCTCTATTTTCTTTTCTTCGAGATTAAATGGTCTAAATAAATGGCCTAGTTTGTGTGACTCTACTGCTTGGAAGATCGCCTATAAAATATGGTCATTCTTGTGTGGGTTTTCATACAATAAATATTTTTTTGCTGAATTTTTCTTGCTATTTATTATCTGATACCAATAATTAACTAAATGTCAAAATTTAGTATTTAAGTGCAAACATATCAAATAGCTCAAAGTCAAATTCTAGTCAATGTTTTATATTTTTGTAAAATATATATATTCTACCGACGCTTCTATTAATACCAGACAATTTTAACGATACCTCATTTATCTAAATCGGTATAACTTCAGGAGCTGGAGAGAAATACCCGAATACTGCTGCTGGCTAAAAAGAGCAATCGTCGATGTTCATATCAATGATAATACGTTAAGGTAATGATAATTTAAAGTAAATATCATTAATAGGAAATAAGGCGAAACAAAACCGATTCTTTACTACTAATCTGTGTTTCACTTCTACCGACGAACGTAAGGGCTATAAAGAGGTTTGATGAGTAAATTAAAATATATGTGAGATTATCAAAATAAATGCAAGCATAGATAATAAAATCATTAAAAGCAAAATAAATTAGTCATTATGTGGTAGCAATTGAAAAGGAAAATAATTCGTTGAAGTCTGAATATACTATTGTTACTTTACAATAATTAATCCATCTTCCCATTTTAGAATTTGTATTTTTAATTGTTCATAACTTAGATTTACGTTGATAGCAATTCACATAATTTTGTTTTTTTTTATTTTCAAAACTTTTCGTTTATTGTCAAAGTCTCGTTATAAAATTAAGACCCACATTTCTTCTATGCTGATGTAAAAAAGTTTAGATTGACGATAGCCTACATCATGTTTACATAAAAAGGTTGAAAAATAAATTACAAGAAATTGAACACAATCTTATATCTCAATTACAATTAAATACAACATTTTAAAAAGCTTAATTAAAGATTAAAAAATATTGGTAATGATTTTACTTCTGAACTTACTTCTGAAAATAATGCGTGTAATCTACGACTTTACTTCTGAAAATAATGTGTGTAATCTACGTATTTGGTCATGATTTTTAAAATATTACGTGTTATTAGACAGGGTAAAGTGACTAATTTAGAGGCCTTAAAAAATAGAAGAACGTAGAAACGTTGACCCACAAATGTTAAGTCGATGATAATTTAACAAAATTCTGAGTCTGTAGCTGCCTGCCTACGAACAACCACATTATTCGTATATAGACGGAAAAATCACTAACGCACATTTTTGATTTCAAAAGTCGATCCCTAATTTCATTAAAATAATAATAGAGTTCAGAATATGATTTTGAAAGGTCAAGTTATTTCAAGACTTAAAAAAAATTATATCCACGTGCATAAAACTCGCACCAGCGTTTTCTCGCTTCGCAGTTCTTTTTACTATACTGAATGCATGAACAAAATTGCCGATGAAGATCTAAGAATGGTTTGATGTAGTTTCAAGGCCTTATTCTATTATTAAATGATAAAGCAACATCTGACAATGTGAAGAAAATAAAATTTCTGAAAAAAACAGGTTTGGGTGTTTCGGAATGCATAATCGAACGATTAAACAGGTTATGGGCGGCGCGCACTCGTACCCGCGTCGTTGACCGCGCTGTACCTTGTACCCTTGGTACTCAGCTTGATATTCGTATGCTACTGCTGATATGTTCCTTCTAGTATTATGAAATTTCTATATTGCTGGCTGGCTTTTGCGCACATATTAATTAATATTACATTATACTTTTCTAAATTGTCCCTTACTAAAACGAACAAAATTTTTAGCATTGCAATTTGTATAGATATAATCAACGTCTATATTTCAGACCAAAAGCAGTGCTGCTCATATCTAGCTATACTGAATAAAAATTTCAGTATATATTTAAAACGACCGCTGGTGTTAATTACTTTTTTGTCATTATGTAAATAATATACGAAGATTTGTTAAGTATAATTCAAACCGGCATAAATTTCTAGACCATATGTCTAAACTAACGGGATGTTTCTCTTCGTTGCAGGAGAGTCTGTGAGGAAAACACAGTACAGTATATGGTACTGTGTTATGTGAGTGGCATAAGAGTTTGTGATTATGGATTTCCCAGTTATACAATGCGAGGGTGTTAAATAAGCGTTAATGTCTTTTTATTATGAATTAGTTCAAATCGATTGATGCATAATGGATACCAGTTTGCAATTTTTTTCAGTCGGTGACTCATTAATTAAGGTCAACTTTCAACTACTCTCAGCACATTTATAAACGAAATTTAGGTGAGTACCTTATACATTTTTGGTTCTGTAAGGCTCTAGTAGTAGGGCGTAAAACTAAAAAAATGGATGAAATTAAAGAAATGCTACATAATATACAGGTTGAAATGAGACAAAACAAGATGGAAATGTTGGCCATGAAGGAAGAACTTAAAAATACCATCATTATAAATATCAACGAGAAATTTACTAATTTAGAAACCAAATATGAGCAAATCGAGCAAAATTTAGAGACACAAAAATTGGCAATTGATGGTTTTGAGCGTTTCATGAGAAGGAAAAATATATTACTTTTTGGAGTGGAAGAACAAGAGAATAGCTACCAAGAATTAGAGGTAAAAGTTCTAGATATTATTAACAAAACATTAAAAATCAAATGTGAAAATCACTACATTGAATCAGTGAGAAGACTTGGCATAAAAAGTGATAAAGCCAGACCTATTGTAATAACTTTGCTTACTATGGGAATAAAAATCAAAATATTAAGGAATAAAAAGAACTTGGAAACCTCACCCTACTATATTAAGGAAGACTATCCACTAGATATCCTGAAGAAAAGAAAAGAACTCCAAATTGAAGTAGGCAAATTAAGAGAACAAGGTAAAAAAGCGATAATTAAATACGATAAAATAGTAATACTTCAAAATAAAAATCAACAAATACAGTCTACTTATATATATAATAAAAAGAGAAATTTATCAGATTCCCCCGAGCAGGCAACCAATCCTGCCAGCGCAGAGAACCAGTTTAAAAAACAGCCTGCCAAGATAAGTAAGAACAACAGTATAAACAATTATATGATAAAACCTACGCTCACAGTACCTGATAAGACGCCTCCTGAAACGCTCTCATCAAAACAAACTACAAAATAGCAACCCACACCGGCCCCTCTCAATCTCCCAACACGGCTGGTCACCGCGGGAGACCTAGACTGCAACCCTCCAACAAGCCAAGAACTATACATCTGCACAAACAACGTAAAATCACTACTATCGCCGCGAAGGATAAAGCAAGATGGAGGCAGTTGGAGGAGGCCTATACCCGAAAGGGGCCATGACAGGTTATAGTCAACTTGTTAAAATATAGTATATTTCACTAATACACATTATAGTTGTTTTTTTTCATAGTCAAAGTTATATAATGTAATTGTAAAAGTATGTCATGGAAAATAAAGAGGCTTATTATTATTATTATTATTATTATAAGGCTCTAGTAAATATTATGAAAACGTAAGAAAAAATGACTAAGTAGCGTTTTTTGAGATTTAGCAAATTTTCATTACAGTTGAGCTAATTTATTTATTTGAAATCCATATACACATAAAATTAATTTTATTTTCATGACTGTTATTTTTAGTTGAAATGTAATTAATAACCACATAATTCGATAGTTTAAGGCAAAATTAAATGATTAAACTCTTTTCTATCCAAAAGTTCACGAAAAGTAGCGCATAATTATATAAGGTAAAGTGCTTTTATAAAATAATGCTAAACTAAATTAAAACAAGACCCATTTCGTTTATTAAACAATGGACGCAATCAATTATTTTAGCAGCAATTACATGCAAAGGTTTTTCTGGATAAGAGCTGATTTTTTATCTTACCTTATTTCTTATCATCGTAATTTTTTACCTAATTACTAATTTTAGACACTGTATCATTTTCTTCCTTTCGAAGAAGACTATATAATGTTTACTGTATCAAAACAAAATATATTTTCTGGATTGACTGGTAGAAACATATATTAAAACTCTTCCTTTGTTTAACGAATTACTAATTTTAAGTTGGTACTAAACGTGTGTTTAAATGTATTTTCTGTCTCAAACTTTAATAAAAAAACCGTTATATCCGGTCTCAAATTCAAAGTTCTTTGAATAACAGCTACTAGAGGAAAAGGGCGTATTAAGGATAAATTTAATATAAAGAGATATAAAATTACGTTAAAACTATGTAAAATTAAGGATTTGTACCATTTTTATCCAAGGGAGAGGGTAAATATGTTAGGGTAAAAATGTTAACTGAACAGGTTATGTTCCTATAAATATGTGAAATTATAAAAATTTGTACGAGTTCAAATAAATACTACAATAAATTTTAAATGAATTAAAAAGCAACTAAGAATGGAAAATTAACTCCAATCAACTAACCTTTTCAATAATTACATAACTCTTATCATTGTTTTGTTTTCATCGTTAGCTAAGAAACAGATTCGTCATTAGCGAAGAGACTGCGTTATTTGTATTTTCCGCTGATTACTCCTAATAATAATTATTAATAAATCCGCTTTGTATTTGAACTAATCAATGTCTAGTCAGGAATTTAATTCCAATTTTATCGCTAATTCACCTATTAATGATATTATAATTACTTATGTTGCACTTTGATACTCTGTATGGCTCTGGTAAAAGGGCTTATTCCGACCTCAATGTTCAAGTTAATTAATAACTTTAAATACAACCAACGGTTCTTTTACACCACGAACAAAAACTATCTTGTCCGCCCAATAATAAGTACACTGTTGAATGTTGAATGCCCCTTTGGGTTAAAATATTTTTTTCTTTTTCAAGTCCCAAAATTTAAGTTTTAATCAACAGGTAAATTGGAATATGTATCATATTGTGCTATTCAACAAAATCACAAAATATATTTTGAAGCACATTTGTTCTCTTCGGAAGATTTGGGACTAATCACCGTGTCTAAAAACACTCAAACTCTAATATAAATTCCACCAGAATAAAAATACTGATTTTCGGCAAATACACGAGTTTTTGGTATAGTATTTAGAAGTAAAATAAAAAATTAAAACGACGGGGAGTACCCATCGTTGTTATTTCCCAAAACTATAATTTGTAATATGTATATATATATATATATATATATATATATCTATATATATACACACACACATATATATGTATATATATATATATATATATATATATATCTATATGTATACACACACACATATATATATATATATATATATATATATATATATATATATATATATATATGTATGTGTATTGTAGTTATTATCACCTTTTGCTTAACTATTGGAATGAAGTTCCTTATGGCACGTTATACGATTGGCGAATGAGAACTAGTCCAAAAAAGCATAAGATTTTGACCGCACATTTGCTAAAGTATAATAGTGTCAGATTTTGCCTCACACTTTTGTTACAATATAAGCCACAGAACATATACTAAATAAATGGTCAATTTTAAGTAATTGTGTAACCGAGATAGCACTTTCGCGTTTCCAAACACTAAAAGCCTGTATATTCTTCTATTCTATAGACTAATGAAGTTGCAGCGAGTGCATAGTTGCTGAGCACTCGCCGCAACTTCATTAGTATATTATAGGTTATAAGCACGTCCAATTGAAACGAAACTTTTAAAATTAAGAGACTTTATTATAAAAAAAATCGCCAATTCAAGTGACATAATTAAAAAGAACAAACCTTAGTAGCCACACACAAACAAAATGAAAGAACATTTCTATTTTTCAAAGGTATCCGCCGCTTTTAGATATCAATATGAACTGATAAACTAGCTTTAATCGTTAAAATAATTTATGAATACTTTCAATTGTAATACGAATTTTCTTTATATAAATAGTCAACTCTCAATTTATACTTCAGATTAAATAAAAGATACAGAGAATAAAATATATTACTTGTAAACTTAATAAATTCACTGTATATAATCTGGCATATATCTTCATGCCATTCATGAATTGATGTCGGAGATAGAAATATCATTATTATCTTTTATAATTATTAAAGCAATGTTAGTGTTTTCACTATCCATTAATTAATAAGTTACACTATACTGTTATTATAAGATTTTATAGATAACCCGCTGATTTTTAAAGAAAAAATCTCTATACACTATGTAATTATAATAAAACAATTATTACAAACTAAAAAGTATTCCTTTATAAATTTACAATATTATATACGTACATTGTTTTTAAATAATCTGTCCTTTTGGAAAAATAACCAAAACAGAAAGTGGTGCAAACTTTGAATGAAGAGAGATTAAATGTTTTTTTATATAAGTAATTGAAAGATTTAAATAATTCAGAGAATATTAGTTAAAAGGTTATTATTAAGACAGAACTTGTACAAGAAATGTGATAGGTTTAGTATGAATGCAAAGTTGTTTGTAAATATTTAAGAATAGCTCCAAATTACAAGTACCTACAAAAATTGTTCATTGTACCATTGACATTGCATTCTATTTACAAATTTGCAAAAACTTGTTAATTTATACCAAATGCTATAAATGTATTAGGTTAGGTTACGCGTAAGCTTCTGATTAATACAAAAGATATTGTTGGTAATAATGGAGATTGTTGGTAATAATGGTGATTGTTGGTAATAATGCTAATATATAATACGCAACATAGCTACGAGCATATTGATTTAAAAGATAAAAATAAGTCGTTATTACGTCCAAGTTATTTGTTCAACTACATGTAGCCAATGAATAAAATATTATTAAGAAAATAATTTTCAAGAAAATTAATTTAATTTATTTAATACGTATTGGGTTAGAATTAAATCTTTAGAATGTTTACATAGGAATCGTTATGATATTCTTATATTATACTTTTTGTATTTGATTCTTTATCAAATAGTGTCGATAATTTACATTGAGGATAGTATACATAATGTATAGGATAGATTAAATAGGGTACATAATTTTTTTTTTATTTGAATATTTTTTGTATTATAATGAGTAGAAAAAATATTTAAAATAAGAAATGATGCCCAGATATAATTTTTATTTTTTCGTATTGAGTAGATATTTTCAATTAATAGTCTAAAAAATTGAAATTGTCCACCTGATTTAGCATTTTCTTACATTTAGTAATACAAAACTGAACTATAACTTTTTTTACACCACACCACAAATTTTTACACTACGTAAGGCATTATTTCTCTAGCAAGTATATTTTATTCATTTCATAGATTAAGTGATAAATTCAAATTAGTAGGATGGGTAATAATTTTATGTTAATAATATACAGATGAAACTGTAGTTAAAGGATATTGATATTTTTTTCTTTATAATTTTTTTTAATTTAGAAGTTTATGGATTACTTAAACCATAATGTAAATGTCGAGTCAAATAAATGAATGGATATTTAAAACCCGAGTTACGATACAGTAAACAGTAGAAAGAGAGTTAACTATTTATATAAAGAAAATTCGTATTACAATTGAAAGTATTCATAAATTATTTTAATGATTAAAGCTAGTTTATCAGTTCATATTGATATCTAAAAGCGGCGGATACCTTTATAAAATAGAAATGTTCTTTCATTTTGTTTGTGTGTGGCTACTAAGGTTTGTTCTTTTTAATTATGTCACTTGAATTGGCGATTTTTTTATATAATAAAGTCTCTTAATTTTAAAAGTTTCGTTTCAATTGGACGTGTTTATAACCTATAATATACTAATGAAGTTGCGGCGAGTGCTCAGCAACTATGCACTCGCTGCAACTTCATTAGTCTATAGAATAGAGGAATATACAGGCTTTTAGTGTTCGGAAACGCGAAAGTGCTATCTCGGTAACACAATTACTTAAAATTGACCATTTATTTAGTATATGTTCTGTGGCTTATATTGTAACAAAAGTGTGAGGCAAAATCTGACACTATTATACTTTAGCAAATGTGCGGTCAAAATCTTACGCTTTTTTGGACTAGTTCTCATTCGCCAATCGTATAACGTGCCATAAGGAACTTCATTCCAATAGTTAAGCAAAAGGTGATAATAACTACAATACATACACACATATATATATATATATATATATATATATATATATATATATATATATATGTATATATATATATATATATATATATATGTGTGTATATATATATACGTATATATATATATATATATATATATATATATATATATACACATTACAAATTATAGTTTTGGGAAATAACAACGATGGGTACTCCCCATCGTTTCAATTTTTTATTTTACTTCTAAATACTATACCAAAAACTCGTGTATTTGCCGAAAATCAGTATTTTGATTCGGGTGGAATTTATATTAGAGTTTGAGTGTTTTTAGACACGGTGATTAGTCCCAAATCTTCCGAAGAGAACAAATGTGCTTCAAAATATATTTTGTGATTTTGTTGAATAGCACAATATGATACATATTCCAATTTACCTGTTGATTAAAACTTAAATTTTGGGACTTAAAAAAGAAAAAATATTTTAACCCAAAGGGGCATTCAACAGTGTCTACTTATTAATGGGCGGACAATATAGTTTTTGTTCGTGGTGTAAAAGAACCGTTGGTTGTATTTAAAGTTATTAATTAACTTGAACATTGAGGTCGGAATAAGCCCTTTTACCAGAGCCATACAGAGTATCAAAGTGCAACATAAGTAATTATAATATCATTAATAGGTGAATTAGCGATAAAATTGGAATTAAATTCCTGACTAGACATTGATTAGTTCAAATATAAAGCGGATTTATTAATAATTATTATTAGGAGTAATCAGCGGAAAATACAAATAACGCAGTCTCTTCGCTAATGATGAATCTGTTTCTTAGCTAACGATGAAAACAAAACAATGATAAGAGTTATGTAATTATTGAAAAGGTTAGTTGATTGGAGTTAATTTTTCATTCTTAGTTGCTTTTTAATTCATTTAAAATTTATTGTAGTATTTATTTGAACTCGTAGAAATTTTTATAATTTCACATATTTATAGGAACATAACCTGTTCAGTTAACATTTTTACCCTAACATATTTACCCTCTCCCTTGGATAAAAATGGTAGCAAATCCTTAATTTTATATAGTTTTAAATTTTATTTAGTTTAGTAATCCATAAATTTATAGGACATTAACGTAATTTTATATCTCTTTATATTAAATTTATCCTTAATACGCCCTTTTCCTCTAGTAGCTGTTATTCAAAGAACTTTGAATTTGAGACCGGATATAACGGTTTTTTTTTTAAAGTTTGAGACAGAAAATACATTTAAACACACGTTTAGTACCAACTTAAAATTAGTAATTCGTTAAACAAAGGAAGAGTTTTAATATATGTTTCTACCAGTCAATCCAGAAAATATATTTTGTTTTGATACAGTAAACATTATATAGTCTTCTTCGAAAGGAAGAAAATGATACATTGTCTAAAATTAGTAATTAGGTAAAAAATTACGATGATAAGAAATAAGGTAAGATAAAAAATCAGCTCTTATCCAGAAAAACCTTTGCATGTAATTGCTGCTAAAATAATTGATTGCGTCCATTGTTTAATAAACGAAATGGGTCTTGTTTTAATTTAGTTTAGCATTATTTTATAAAAGCACTTTACCTTATATAATTATGCGCTACTTTTCGTGAACTTTTGGATAGAAAAGAGTTTAATCATTTAATTTTGCCTTAAACTATCGAATTATGTGGTTATTAATTACATTTCAACTAAAAATAACAGTCATAAAAATAAAAGTAATTTTATGTGTATATAGATTTCAAATAAATAAATTAGCTCAACTGTAATGAAAATTTGCTAAATCTCAAAAAACGCCACTTAGTAATTTTTTCTTACGTTTTCATAATATTTACTAGAGCCGTACAGAACCAAAAATGTATAAGGTACTCACCTAAATTTCGTTTATAAATGTGCTGAGAGTAGTTGAAAGTTGACCTTAATTAATGAGTCACCGACTGAAAAAAATTGCAAACTTTTAATTGCAACATTTATCGACAACAAATTGCAACATTTATCGCGTATTTCTGTCAGGACTTAGTGAAAGTTATGAAGTGTTATTATTACAATTCTCATATGAATCTCCCTGTAAGGTTACGTCAAAAGGTAAACATTTTTTTCTAACTGCCAACGATTATGCATATTTTAATGCTTCTTTTAATTATTGTAAAAAGAAAATGCGAAAATAGCTTATTGTTAAACATATTATGAAACACGTTACGTATTTGTATATTCTTATATAATTTATTAAAATTTTTACTTTCTCATTAATATAAATTAGAAATAAAAATAGATATTATAGCTAAATTTTTGTATACGATACCTAAGTTTTTTCGTTTTATCATTATTTCTTTATTGAAAACAATTACATTAAAAGTAGATTGCATGCCAAATAGGTTCTATTGACCAGAAACATAATAGGCAAAACTTTCCTGGACGGAATTTCTTGTTGAAGTAACATTTGTTTTCAAAATATATTTTGTTGCTTTGATGACTTTTTTATATGTATGTTATTCTAATCTACATTAAAGTAAAGGTTTTCATAATATTCAAAGGCTGGATTAAAGGCGTTTCCACATATGAATTAGTTTACCATACTTTTGCGTCTAAATAAGAGCGCCGTTACCGGCTCCTAATTGGGTGAAAGCGCTCCCCATCATACGACTGCGGGCCTTCGAAGTGGAGGTTGTTACGCAGCGTACACACTCTGCATTCAGGAAAAGATCATAACATTCGTTAGATTTCTATGCCATATAGTACAGATCTCTAGTTTAGCTATTGTATCAACAAATATGTGTGTGTGTGTGTGTGTATATATATATATATATATATATATATATATATACATATAGATATATATGCGCCTGCACGTGCGTGCATTTGTGTGTGTGTGTGTGCGTGTGCGTGTGTGTGTCCGTGTGTGCGTGTGTATATGTGTGACACAACTGATACATATGCCGCCGACTTGTTTATACTTCTTGATACTCGCACATATTTATGATGTTTTAATACTATTGTATATTGAGGGGGTGGCACTTATTTTGCTTCAAAATATAGCTTTTATCCGGAATCTTCTGTAGGGCCAAAAAGTTTGTGAATTTAGTTCCTTATCCCAAAGAAGATGTACACTTATATAGAGAGGTACCTAAGGAAATAAATGTTATAACTGAAAAACATAATTTTAAGCATTAATCCAGACCCCAAATTTTGCAATTATCAATATTAATTAAAAATACATAACTTTATACCACGTTGGCCCATGAAATAATAAACTATTGTTTGATGCTCATATAGATAAAGTTAAAAATATTCGAGGAATTAAAAAAAGGAAAAAGCTAAAAACTACTAATATTAAGACGAAAAACGTCAAAGAGCACCTAAAAAGTTGAGACCCATTTAATGGATACAAAATCAGCGAGAATATCAAAAAGACAGCAGAGAGTGAGGTGTGGTGCTACTTAGGTTATTAAATAGAACACAGAATGCCATGCTTGTAATCATGAAGAATGCGAAAAGATGGAGAGTAGACTCGGATTTCATGTGTCCCAAGTGCGAGTAAGAATTTAAATAGAAAATAGTGTCGATTTTTCCTTACTATTTTTCACGAATTTAATATTCTAGTAATTTTAAATCTGTAGTACTTTTAGTTTTTTTTCCTAAAAATTATTCTTGTTTTAAGACCAAAGAGCCAATTTAGTTCCTTTAAAATTATGGTTATAGTTTGTTTAAATGTTATTCTAATGCTTCGAATAAGGCCCATGGAAAATTATGATTAAAAATTAATGACTGATTTTATTACAGATTATCTGTAATAAATAAATTAAGAAAATAATTAATTTTTATTTATTTTTAATATAATATTTAGTAGTAGAAGAGACAGAAAACTTCATTTTCATTTCATGATTTTTTTTTATTTTATTGTAATTTTCCTTCTCAGACGACTGTACCTTATTTCAAATAATATTCGATTCCAAATAAGGCTTCATTGCGATGTTCTTATACGTATAGATAGACGTATATGCTTATATTAGCAACATATTGATATTGTTATGTTGCCATTAATGACTTATTGACGGCAAAAGAGCGACGTTTTATTCCACATATGATTGTAAGTAAATGAAAAAATTAACCAAATATGTAAATAAAACTCATTAAATATACACTATAATAATAATCTTATTTGAAAACTGCTTTTCTAAACGTACTTACATAATATACCTTTTTATTAACGTTAATTGGTGCCCCTTTATAACGGACGTGATTGTAAATAAAGAAAAGAAACATTGAAGTATGTGAAGAAATAATTTACTAAATGTATATGTATCTATAACAAAAGAAAAAAATTATTTACATTTTCTTAGATTTTTTTTATTTTATTGCAATTTTCCGTTTTAACAAATTTAGATCTGTTAAAACGGAAAATTTACGCTTAACCCATAGTCCAAATTTCGTTTAATTATTGTGCTGAGAATTTGAATTTAATTTTATACTGAAACATCGAACCGATCATTTGGTGGATAATAGTTATAAAGTTTAAGTTTACTTGATAAACATAGTTGTGTGATAGACCTCATTAGGTAATAAGGTTCCTGCCAAATTCTAAAATTATAGTTTTTAAAATATACATTTTAACATCAAAATGCAATAAAATGTGGTAACTAATTTCTAATATTAAAACAATGAATAATTAATGTCTTACATAATGATGGTAGTTTTCTCGTATTACCCAATTCCCTGACTTTACAAACATTTTGCAAAAAGTGAGTCTTGTTAGGCTGTGCCACAAAATTGTGTTTGATAGTCACTGATATCGCAAAAAATTTAAAGGATAAAATACTAGGGAACACTAAATCAATCAGGCAAAAAAAATTAGGGAATATTTTTAATAAATCTTGGCATAGTCTTGCAAAACTATCTGAGTTTACACATTAAAATTATTCGCATGAAATATTTAATAATCAATCTATATCTTCATTACAATTTTAACGTTGTATAGGTTTATCTGTATACAAAAAACTCATTTATTTTAGAGTAAACCCTGCTGTTAACACTAAATAAGGAATTAAAACTATCAACTCCGAATTACACTGTCTAATTATAATTAATGAACAATTAAAAACAACGCTTAAAATGAAAATAAAATAAAAATGTTAATAATAATTGACTTAACCTTGCTTCCAATATTTTTTAATTATTTATAGAATTTTAAAAACGGCATAATTTCAAAAACGTAATAAGCAACAAAATAAGCATGTTTTATGTAACATTTACGATTAATATTAATAAAATCAGTGATAATATATCTCATTGAAATGTCGTCAAATTATAGAACGCCCTCAATATTTTTCATTTTTAACTATAATGAAGTAAAAGTGTTCTTGTTACAAATGAAATCAGTGACGATTGTTATGTACTAACCTGAAGCCGATGAAACGGAAGGTTGAAAAAAGCCCTATTATTGATATTTTAATATGCATTCGTAATTAAAATTCGACAAGGTTATGAAAATGTTTGTATAGGTAATTCGTACAAGGTTATTTAAATAATGTAAAATTTTTGAATAAATTATTTAATTGTTTGGAATTTCGTCTGTATTAATTGCAGGTTATTTACACTTGTTTACAAATAAAATTTAAAAATTAATTATTTTGTCACCAAAGCCAGATTGCGATTTTATATTTTAATTGGGATTGAACGGTTTTTCTTTCACTTTTAACCGAATCGAAAACCATTTTGAAACTGGCCTTAATAGTAAAAATTTCTTACGTATTTTAAACATTGTAATAACATAAAAAAACAAATTTTTAGGAATTCGTACTAGGAAGTTTGGTTTGCGCAATGATCTCTGTTTTTCTGTCCACCTATCCGTCCATTTACCACGAAGTTTGAACCATTTGAAGAGTTAACCCATTCATTACTACCTTACTGATAAAACTTCAAATACCCGATTTTTTGCTCTATTTGATTAAAGCTGTATTTTTTCCAGATACATTATTTTTGTTTTTGATAAACAACTGAAAATAGTAATAAATTTTTCTTTTGTTTATTATAAAACTAAATGAAATTGCAGACATGCTTAATGACCCACCAATCTTATATCCTATGCATCACCGATTATGAATGAGTTAAAGATAGAAATTTGACATTTTACAGACATGCTATGTATTAGAGTATATGTAGTTAAATTAAAACTGTAGAAGTCTCGAGAATTCAATTCTGTGATAAATAGATTAAAATATTATCATATTCCATTTAGTAAACAGAATATGACAGTATTTATTTTTTTTAAACTCAGTTGAAACAGTTTTTTCCGAAAATAGAAAAAAGATTAAAATTGCACATCACAAAATGTTCTTTAAAATTTCTTGTCATTTTTAAAATAGTTTTCGTAAGTGCTTATAATAGAGAGTAATAAATGATTTCGTTAATTTTGTTAAGTTAATGATACTATAAACAAAAGAAAATAATACTTAGGTCTCAAATGAGAGAAACTTGTATTTATATATCCAAATTATATTATAAGTCAGGATTTATCTGAATGGATGACTTTTTAGAATGTTAAAATCAATGTGTAAACACAAAAGTCTTTGTTGGATATTATGAGCTTTATAACTCATTGAAACATAAAATATCTGGTGTCACCCAACAAATTTATGGTTTCTAAAGCCACTAATTTTCATTCCTTATAAAGAGAAAAGAGACACAAGCTCAGTTATTTATAAGATCAGTGCCTTTAAATAATATTATCTAACAACACATGCATAACAATATGTTGTCTGAATAATAGATCAAGTAAAGGTCCAGTCGAAGAATATCCGCCTATTTTTGTTATCGCTCTTTTAATTACAATTCTCTCAAAAGTTTATACATGTTTTAATTACACTCTAACATTACTAATTAGAACACGGAATATATAAAAGTATATGTTTCCACAATAGAACGGACAAAATACTCGTGTTTCAAAAAGAAACCCTTCAAAGATGAGTAATTCTGCGGTTAAAATATTTCAGATTTCTTGACATTAACCTGGCATGAGCGACTAATGTTTAGTCTCGCTCTTATATTTTATAAGAAATTTTTTTCATTGTCAATTGCCTAAAATCCATTCAATTAAATTTATTACGGAGTCTTGAAAAGGCAATAAGCCCATATGTTCCTCCTTTTGCTATTGTATCGCGGTAGGTATCTGTTATAATTTTCCTATTTTTTCTTGTACACATATTACAATTTATTCTACGCATATTACTTTTTCTCGTTAAATACACATTTTTATTTTTAAAGGGTTCTGTGTCATAACAGCATTGCTCGTTTCTGCTTTTATATGTCAAAAATGAACAATGGTAATATTTATTAACTCTAAAATACCTACTATTTCCTTCTAATACCCATTCCTTATTAATGTTATCAGTTTAAAGCTCGGCGTAATTATTAAAGAAAATACACAAGGCGCACTCAGTCACGAAACATCATTCGAATATTTTAGAAGACAAATATCTTACGCACGTACGACTATCTGTTTTAACAAAAATAATGACTAAACAATAACCCCTTTATTAAGAAATACTTATTTCTAATTTAACATTCCTGATATAAAGAACATTTAACAAATAAGTCCATTTGGCATTTGACTGTTTTTAAATAAATAGGACAAACTGTGATTAAAAATTTCATCCATGCTTAAACGGATGGAGTAATTATCTTTACATACTCTATGGGATCTCCAGTGAATAGTTTCGAATAAATTATTTTATATCATTATTAATTTTAACCTTCTTTGGCGACAATTTCCACTCTGTGCGACTGTTTGACCACAAACTATTATGTGTTTGACATTGACAGTATGAACATAAACCATGAATCTTTTAAAGTATTTGTAATATATAATTTATTGTATTTGTAACACATTCATAAATTTCAGCTTTCTGCACTCCTTCTCCGTATAACTTTTAACTATTTCAAATCTCTTACATTTTGCGCAATATCCTTAAGAAAGGCTATAAACTTTTCTCTTCGCGTATTAGTATATAGATTAATCGGTTGATTGAGCTGAAAAATATCACCAAGAATGGTTAACAATCAGGGGCATAAAGTATCACCAAACCAAAAACCGAGAGGTTCTCAACATAATTATTAAGAAAATGGAAAGGAAAATTTAATAATGGAATCAATTCTCACTGAAGTTTAAAAGAATTGCATGCGACTAGGCCCACATTATTTCAAAGCAACAAATTAGGATAGAAACCGTAAAAATAAAAATATATAATTTTTTTCAAATATTTATTAAATACTTATTATCGAAGATGTTTCATACGTTTTTATTTTTTATGCTTGGAATATTTTGCCTTAGTAAACATTATTTGTAGTTAAAGAACAGCAAAATTGAAGGTAGACTGTAAAGTTTGTGTCGAAAAATACACGTATAAATTTATATTAACCAAAATTCCATTTATTCGTTTTTGCTATCATGGCGAGGGTACCACACGAGGGCTTACCACAGCATATGTTTCCAATCGGGTTCCACGCAATAAACTTATGAGGTTTGTTAAGTTTTCTTTCATTCCGCCACATTGATGACTACTTCCATCCCAGAATTTTCGTCATCTATAGCTGTCTGATGTACCTGGTTGCATACTTTTGATACCTTTTGGAACTGTTTTAACGTGCAGTCCATGGTGTCTCTGTTTTGATTAAACTTATCAATGTTTTCATCTTGAAAATTGTGTATTTTCCGGATGTTTCTTTTAATGCCACAATCCCAAAATTTTAAATGCTAAGTGTCAAATATAAATTCCGCTATTTTTTGTCATATATTTTAATTTTACATATAAGTTTATCCTGAAGAATGACTTTATTTTTATAAATAAGGGAAGCGGATTTATTTTATTGAATGAAAAGTTGATGTTAGTAAACGTGATTTCGTTTGATTTAATATGCGATATTTGCTGATTTTATTTATTATTGTTTGATATTTATTTATGGACTGTGATATATATCTGAACGGTGTAATGATAGCCGTGTCTTCAGCGAAGAATTCAAAAATTCGTCAACATCCTAAATATTTTCATTTTTCTTATCCAAAAGTGAGATCATTGTGAGATTCTGCCATTCAAAATATTAATTTTTTTTCAAATAGGGAAAGGACTGTTTTAAACTATCTTCTTTTTTATTCTCAAAAAGGGTGCGCAATTGAATTGTATCCTTATTATGTGTTAGATCGTATTTTCCATATGTTTGAATAGATTAGGATTGAAGTTTTTATTTTATTTAGAAGGGTATATACATATAAGGGTAGGGTATATACATAAATTCATATGTATATACCCTTCAGGGTATATACATATAAATTTATTCAAAATCCGATGTATATCTGGGGATAAACAATTTTATAAATAAAATTAAAGACGATGTACTATCATCCTTAATGGATGATGGTACATTGTTCATGATTGAAGACGATTATATCGTTGCGCATTGTTTGTTGATAGTATGAGGATGAAACACATTATATTTACTATTATTATTTCTAAAGAACATTTAAAAACTAATATTTCTTAAATTATGATAATAGCAGTGGATTTCACAGTTTTTCAAGAAGAAGAAATTAAGTTCTTAATTTCTTATTTATCATAAACGATTACTTTAAAATTAAAACCTAAGAGCATGTATCACTGTCGCTGCTAATTTATGAGCAGTATGTCAAATGTTCACATAAAATTGAACGAAAATGGTATACGGCATTGACAAGCATACGCTCGTCGAAAGAAATGACTTCTGTGACTCGATTAATGAACATCAACAGCATGTAAATTAATTGAACATTAAATTGGACCTCTCGTTGCCCTCAAATGAACAATTTATATAGACTTTACTAAGATTAATTATTCTAATTGGCAATATGTATATGATAATCCAAATGGTATTTATGATATTATTGACTTAATATAATTTTCATTTATATATTTATATAATTTTCATTTAAGCTTTGTTTCTCATTTTACAATGCAGCTTTTCCTGTCTGTTAAGTAACTCAATATTATTTAAAACATGACATTAAGGGTCGTACGTAATTTAGTTTGTTGCATATTTCGTGGCATTCCATTTCATTTTCATTATTTAGTTCCTGCTTATTAAGAAATCCGTTTCTATTTATATAATAATATTGTACTTTTTTTCATGAAAGATATTCTGTTTTATGTATCTAACCCAGTTTATTCTTCATTACATGAATATTAAAATTTTATTAATTTCACTAATAGCCTTTCTATTTTGCTCAGCCTACTCAAACACTTCTTTAACTTGAGAATTTATTTGAAAAAAAAAACCGTTGAACCAATTAGTATACCATTGCATTATTACAATAATATATTTACCAGTAAAATCGTCATTAACTAGAAGAAAATGCATTAACTTAAAATATTAAATATTTATTTTAGTATTCAATAAGCTTACTTTAAATATAATTCCGGATTTATAAGGATATGAAATTAGTAGCATTACGGTATGCGGAAAAGCAATTTCTTTAATATACAACCGAATGCTTCCCAGAGAACTAAAAGTAAAATGATGTAATGTTTTAGGAAAATAAGAGTAGAGTCGGGGAAGGCGAAATGCGACAAAGCTTTCCTGTTCAACTGGTTTTATTTACGAGTATAAGTATATAATAGATTAAAAATTTTTGTGATATATGTGGACATGTTGTCGACTTTTTTAATGAAAATGATTTTACTGCTTTTTAAGGTGAAAACTTGAACAAGAACAGAGATCCACTTTACTAAAAAGTTAACAGAAATAATATTTTTGTGTATTTTTAATCTAAGTATTTAATTATTTTACTTATTAAGGTATATAAACATTTTTAAATATGCTTTAGTTTGGCCACTCATTTTTAATTTGCAATATTCCCTTCTTTTCCGCTTCATTTCTGAAACAGCATCCATGAGAAGAGTAAATTATAAGTACTTTTACCAACGTTAAGGATGTATTTACCAAATCTCGCCGCTTGAGAACGGATATTTACTAGTCGTTAAATCACTAACACACACGTAGCGATGCCGTTTGTTGTGTGCAACAAATTTACAGTCTATTCGCTTTACCTTGATCTTAATTAAAAATCCGACATTACAATTAAAATAATTATTGCTCTCTAACCAGTTTTATTTAATGAGTATTATTAAAATTAGGTCAATACAACAATAATATATATTATCATTATCGTATTAGTATTAATTGATTTCATTCATTGACCAGGGTAAGAAACTAGAATGGCTGTGTTCAATGATTTGTAGGTGTTATCGAGGTAGGATTAATTGGTGACTACTAATTGTGTCTTCTGTTCTTTTGATTTTTGACATGCACCTTGTTTATTCTAATTAGTTTCTGCATGTAAATTAAAAACACGGTTAAAAACTATAACCACAAAATATAATATTTTACCTGAATAAAAATTTGAATACAAAAAGTGATTTCTCTAATACTTTCTAAAGTTGCTGACGCGCTTGCTTCCTCCGTCCTCCCCAAAAGTGCATGTAGTCTATAAGTCTACAACTTAGGATCTATTTAATATAAATAACTGAATTGAGTACCAATGATAAAGATGTCAATAAAGAGTCCAGCATTTTTATGGCCAGGCAGTAATGCCGCCTATTATAATAATTATAAAAGTAAACCTATTTTAATCAAGCCTAATTTCCACTGAAACGTGACATTGTCATATCTTCTTTTTAGTTGGTCAAATATAGCCTATATATATATAGGCAGTAATTTTTGTGTAAAATATGTTTTTTTATGAATAAATCTATATAGATTTTTCAAAATGTTTATTATGTTATTAAAATTTCACTTTCACCATTTTTTCTCGTGTTTTTCCTTTCTCCGTAATTGTTTCTCGACATCGATATTACAGCTGCACTAACAGGTCCAGCTGTTGCTCCGACAATTCAGGAATAATAAAATGAAAGAGTATATATACTATATATATATATATATATATATATATATATATATATATATATATGCTATATATATATATACTATATATATATATATATATATATATATATATATATATATGTATATATATATATATATATATATATATATATATATATATATATATATATATATATATACATATAATGTCGAAATTGGACCTTAACTCATTAAATTTTTAAGTTTGTACATATTTGATATATGATGATATTTTTTTTTTAAATTTTGTTCTCTTACTTAATTCCCTGCAATATCTGTGATATTTAAATTTAATGTTAGTAACATTAAAAAAAACCATTACACTTGTATTAGTATTTAGTTTTTGATACAATTCATTGTCATTTAATTTTTCATGTTATTATTGAAATCTATATACACTAATAAAAATAAGACTTGATATTCAAGAAGTAAAAGATGCATTGTTTTCAATTCCAATGAATTACATATAATTTATGTTGAGGTACAAAGTTCGAAAAAAGTTTGAAGATTATCTGCTATAAAGCTTGTATAAGTTTTTTAAGTTTTTTTTGTGTTAATTTTTGAGTTAATTGAATAATACGAATGTGGTTTGGTTAGCCATATTTATTAACCAATAACGTGATTTCAGAACTTCAAGTTTCATAAATTCAGAACAACTGTGTAAACAATGTTTTCTCTACAAATTATTTCGTCATTGGCCAAATGCCCATGATCATTATGTTTGAAAATATATAATCTCAAACCATCCAATAATCAAACTCTCCATATAAACTTTGATTATGCCAAAAGACACACTCATCCGTGCGCGCAATATTCTTGAAAAGGGGTACAATAAAATATATAAAAATAAATATATATTATTTCAATTAACGAAGGAAAAGTTGAATTTTCATTTGCTTCAACCTTGTTTGTGTTACTATCATATATAAACCTATATTACATACTAAATATGTATGTCTTATACTAAATATGTATATTTTTATCCAATTATATAACTTTGAACTTATGTTGTCTTGCCTGCGCTACGTATATAAATTCGTAATATATATATATATATATATATATATATATATATATATATATATATATATATATATATAATATATATAAAAATGTGGACCTAATACGTTTTAACATCTCGATTACGTCGATATTACCCTACGTCCGAGAAATCTGTTCACTACCCTTTTTACACAACACTTTTTGTTTCAAGTTTCCTGTTACGCATGTCACAATTATTGATGTATATTTACTTCCAAAAAATAATACGTATTTAAATAATGTTATCATAAATTAATGTTAAAATTAAATAAAATATTTTGTGCAAGCTTAGCATATAAGAAATTTTTATCCAAGTACAAGGAAATCGCAAACAAATGTAGCTTTGCTCGTAAGTGTTTTTTGATCTAATTACTGCTTATTGTATCTCTAATACTATAAATACGTTAAAATGTACATATATACAATTTCTTTATGTTAAAATTTTTATTATTTTGATGTTAGTGGAAATTTTCAAGTTAACTAATCTTGATTCCGTAGCCAAATTTTAAGACGAAGCTTTTAAAATTTCGTTATTGTAATATTTTCCGTTTGAGGTTGATTGTAATGAAATTTTATAAGAAGACCAAATTAAAAACATATAGAGTTAAATTAAAAACATTTTTTACAAACATTTTTTTTTATGGACCCATACAGGTATTCGGTGGCTTTACTAAAGGCGACTGGGTACCACGACGGTGGCTTAGAGAGGATGTGAAATATTAGGGAGCGAAAAATCTTGTGTTTTACTCTTTATCGTTCTATTTGGATATGCACGGATATATAGAAGAACAAACAAAAGGATTATTTACATTTTCAATTATTTTTATTTCGCATGAGAAAGTGATAAACGTATCACTTTCACTGCTCACCATGAAAATCTCTTGTATTTCATTAGAAGGAAGTTTGTAACTCTATGTATCGAACTTATCGAACAGAGTGTCAGTTAAGAGGTATTTTACAATGTAATCGAAAATTTGAAATAATATTTTCTGATACGACGTCTTATTCGCAAAACACGAACCTTCTAAATCTTATACCGTATGTAACCCAAATCTTATACCCTCCATAATTTTGTAACAACGTGTTAATATCGGAATAACGGCATTCCAAATTAAATAAAAATATTCAAGCAAGTCACTGGTCTTATAGCCTCTGAAGACATTAAAAAAACAAGGAAGACATTAAAAAAACATAGTGTCTATGTATTTTACATGTATATTTCAATGCAAAGTTGATGTATTACTTGGTATTGGGTATTAACTATTAGTCGTATTTGACTACTAACCAAACAAAACAATATAGATTTTCTGTACTAGTATATATTTTTTTAGTATATTTTACTTTATTTGGTAAATAATACAAATACCAAATATACTGATCATTGCCAAATATTTTGGCAAAATCGTCAATACACGTATAAGCAATACACACAGCGAAATGAAGTACCGAAATGACATAAATTATTGTGAAAATGGTTTTGGAACTTATTTCTTTGACCTTTCAATAATATATTTAAATGTTTACAGAAAGCGATCGTTGAGTGAAAAAATATGATTGAAGAGATAAAGCTTGAATTTTTAATGACACTACGCTCAGTGACCTATGAATACAATTTACACTCAGCATTGAGGAACGCATATAAATTATTTTGATTAAATGTTCCATATCTACATGGAAATGGTTAAAAAGAATTTTTTTTTTAAATTCCTCATCGTACCTTGTTTTTCTTTAAGAAACTACCTGCAAGATTTATATGAAATAGGTATATGTGCGGTACGAGCAAAATGCTTTGGAAACGGTTAAATTGACGAACCATAAATATTGAAAAAGTTCTTTTGAAAACTCTCTTACTCCAAACATTTTATTATTGAAATTTTACTTTTAAAATTTTGTTTGCGTTTATCATTTTTCGGTTATTGACGTCAATATGACTGTTGTAATAACACGCTTGGGATGTATCCCTTTTGCTCTGGTCAAACCTGTAACTCGTAATATACGTACTAGGTGAGGAAATTACGAGTATGTTATTTGAAGGAACGTGCATATTAGTTTATAAGCAAAATTTCTCCTAAACCTTTATCACTATAATTGTTCGTATAATTTTCCTTTAAAAATAATAGATTTTATATTAAAATTTTTGGTTATCGAGGCACACAAATAATATATTTTATATACAGACTTGACTATATGTAGCAACGTAGTATTAAATTGTTAATTTATGTGTCCTTGAATTCATATGAAAATTCAAATAATGACCAAAGTTTATACCAAGTTTATGAAACTCTTTAAAGCCCTTTAATTTGGTAGTGTCTAGACGCTCACTTGAAGAATGTATATATAAAAAAGAAAGAGCTTTCATAATGACAAATGTTATTGTGCTATATTGTTATTAAGACATAGACAATTTCGTATTAATTATAATTGAGCAGTGTATTTTTAACTCGTTCTAATTGAATTTAATAATACAATTTGAATTATTGATAAAGAATTAACCAAATGGTATCACCTAACCAATAATACTATAACACAGGCCTACAATGGTTTTCCTCTCTGAAGTTTGAATGTGGTTTGCAGTAGTTTTAGAGGTGCTAATAACGGGAAAAATAATGAAAAAAGTTCAACACGTCACATCGGGAAAAATAATGAAAAAAGTTCAACACGTCACATTTTTTTTACATATTTCAATATTGATTTTGCCAAAATTGTACTAATACATACATTGGATAATATATAATGAAAAGTGATCTATCGGTTTAAATGTTATGTAAATGGTTTCTATAAGTACAACAGAATACTTTCAATTTCATAATTTGCTAATAACTACCTTATTAACTAACCGGTACATAATTAATGCGTGGTTTACACGGCAGAAAAGCTCAATTCAAAATAATATCAATAATTGGTGATTAAATCTCTATTACAACTTCTTGTCACTTTGATTCATTAGAAGAGAATAACAAAAAACATAAATACTTAAACCCATTTTAAAGTACATCAGTTACGCTGTATAATTTAATACGTTAACTTAAAAATGTCGTTGAGAAGTTGTTTAACCTCACCGGACAGTTTTTGTTGCATTTAATTCATATTGACAAGTGAACCACGGACTATGACAAACTTTGTAAAAAAGATTTACATGTATTTTGACCTAGCCATCAGTAACTAGGGCAAGTTGTGGTCACCTCACAAAATTTGTGCAACGTGCGTTCTCGAACTTCTCAAGTAGTCGATAGGACAAAATAATACCTCCACAATACTGTATTACCCATGATTTGGAGTGAACCTCTTCATGCACCAGATTCTTACTTTCGTTGCTGTAATGTGGCTGGTTACAGTTCTAAAACCAAAAAGTAAATAAGCTACGCAAACCTGCAATCGATAAAAGATTTCATTAAGACATGAAAGAAATAGAATGTAGATATCAAGGAAACTGGAATAGAAGCATGTTGGCGAGCTACTATTGGATGCTAAAGCGAGACAATCCGAACAACGATTTTAAGAAAAAATCTCTGAATAGAAGCTTCGAGAAGAAAAGAGCAAGATACCATTGAGATTTTTGTTACATAAATATGTTAAGAGATGTATGTTATGTATTTTAATTGTACTTAACTAATAGGCATAAGTATTTTTTTAAAACACAATTTTTACTACATGAAGGTGATTTTGTGTCTATTTTTTATAGTCCCTTTTCTGAAAAATTTGAAAATGTTGGAGAAAAACAAATTACATATTCGTAATTAGCGCCCCAAAGTACCCCAAAATCAGTCATCAAATCTCAGAGAGGAAAGGTAAGGGGGAGGGGAAGGGGAAGGGGAAGGGGAAGGGGAAGGGGAAGGGGAAGGGGAAGGGGAAGGGGAAGGGGAAGGGGAAGGGGAAGGGGAAGGGGAAGGGGAAGGGGAAGGGGAAGGGGAAGGGGAAGGGGAAGGGGAAGGGGAAGGGGAAGGGGAAGGGGAAGGGGAAGGGGAAGGGGAAGGGGAAGGGGAAGGGGAAGGGGAAGGGGAAGGGGAAGGGGAAGGGGAAGGGGAAGGGGAAGGGGAAGGGGAAGGGGAAGGGGAAGGGGAAGGGGAAGGGGAAGGGGAAGGGGAAGGGGAAGGGGAAGGGGAAGGGGAAGGGGAAGGGGAAGGGGAAGGGGAAGGGGAAGGGGAAGGGGAAGGGGAAGGGGAAGGGGAAGGGGAAGGGGAAGGGGAAGGGGAAGGGGAAGGGGAAGGGGAAGGGGAAGGGGAAGGGGAAGGGGAAGGGGAAGGGGAAGGGGAAGGGGAAGGGGAAGGGGAAGGGGAAGGGGAAGGGGAAGGGGAAGGGGAAGGGGAAGGGGAAGGGGAAGGGGAAGGGGAAGGGGAAGGGGAAGGGGAAGGGGAAGGGGAAGGGGAAGGGGAAGGGGAAGGGGAAGGGGAAGGGGAAGGGGAAGGGGAAGGGGAAGGGGAGAATTATAAAAACTTTTCTAATTAATTTAGTTTTTATCAAAATTAAAAATTGATATTAAACTTAAAAATTAAAACTTAAAATTTTTGAAGGTTTCCCTTCTACCACGTGTGAATTGCTCACATGATTATTTTTTTATCCCAATAGAATTAATACAGTCATTATCACGTACTGAAATAATTTTCAATGTTTTCAGGGGAACAAATTATCTCCCAACAATTTTCTCGTTTAAAATGCGATCTTCTGTTAATATTGAAAAACTCTGTGCTGAAAATCTCGCCTTCTTAGATAAATAAATGGGCTGTTTTCGTTTTAAATACACTTATACTCAAAGAAGCAGAAAAGCTGTAAAACATTTCAATATATTTTACGGCCCGTACCGTTACGAGATTGCCATAAGGTAAGGAATTTTTTGTATATTTAAATGCATCTCTTATTTGAACTTTTATGTAAACGTAAAGGTACAAATTAGGTCAGGGAATATGATGTGAAATTGCTACTAATTTATATATAATCTGGCTTGCCAGGATATCTTAACAATAATATGAATACAAAAAGATTTTTCTACATACATTTACTATATACATCAATCATAAAGATAATTTATTTTATCACACATACTCTACGATTGGAACTCGTACGCTTTATTCTGATAAAAACTTTCGTGTAATATAACAGGTACCTAGTTACATAGTCAATAAAAATCCTAAATTTACACCCTAGTATTTTTACTTTGAAGTAAAAAAATACCCAAACTCATTTACCTTTTAAAACTAGCTTTGAACTTCTACCTTGCATCATTTAAATACGAACGTAAATAAAAATACATAAAGCAAACAATATAAAATGTTAATACCAAAGGTCGATCGTAAACACAACAGCTGTATCGAAATAGCGTAATAAGAAGGTAATACCAATATTGACATTCGATAAATGATTCCGAAATTACTTCGGCTGTGGTTTAGTTACCTATACGAATATACTCTCTACAGCAAGAGACGAGGTGCTTGAAGTTTTTTGGAAACAGTTTAAAGGAAAATCTTAAAGGATCTAAAGGTTTATCCTTATTTCATTTTGTTTTCGACGTGTAGATTATATAGTAGGTTAAAAAGAGCAAAAAAATATTTCAATAATATTTACGGTTGCCATTTAACTTTCAATGCAGTGAAATAGAAAATTTACTTGCTATCTAGGGCGATGAATCGTTAGAAAATTAGTGATCCATTTTATTTGAGTGGTATATATTTTGAAACATTGTGTTAATTCCACTACATTCAACAAATGCTACAAATGTAAAAACGTTTCTAATTCGTTTATTTAGTAATATACCTTAAAGGGATATTACTAAATAAACGAAATTTTAGAAAATGATTCAGACTTATATATAGAATCGTAATAACGTACCAGATATTCTCGGAAAAAACTGTTTTGGATAAACACACAGTTTCTTAAAGAATAACAAAAAAAAATCATGTATGTAATTGACACGTGATAGAAGTGAAACCTTCAAAAATTTTAAATTTTAATTTTTAGGTTTAATATCAATTTTTAATTTTGATAAAAACTAAAATAATTAGAAAAGTTTTTATAATTCCCCCCCATCCCTCGCTGTCCTCAATACTCATAGAATATGGAGTAATGATAAATATATTTAAACCATCATTAAAATGACACAAGTCTAATTGAGGATAGATTTGATAAAGCAGTAATTTTTTTAATATACTTATACCATCAAACCATGTTACCAAACCTTGTAAGAATATTTTTTTTATGTTTTTAATTGAAATTATTGTATCAGATGACATAAATATAGTAAATGATTTTGTTCTAAAATAAATATAAGTTTTCAGTTTATGTATAAAAGCGAAAGACTCCGCAATAATAAAAAATTTAGTATGAAGCCTAATAACTTTCCATTAGAAATACGACTTGAAAAAATGGGTATGATAGATTTGTTTATCTCCTATAAGTTTCTTATACCTAGTGCCATTTCTCCGTGTATTATATACTAGATATAAAGTAATTTCAAAATGTCATTTACTTGTGTTGAAATTTTTTACGGTCTCGTTATTACCCATTTAATGGATTACTTGAATTAAATTTTCTATTCAGATGAAATTTTAATTTGTGCACTGTTTGTGCTATTTTATGTAATGAAATATATTATTTGTATTAAAAATTAAAAAGTATTTACAAACGTGAAAGAAGAAAAATAAAACTCTTTCGATAATATCTTTAAATATATCAAAATATTGTAATAATAACTATACGATTTTTTTATAAATATTTACTACAGTTTCTTAAATATTTTCATAACATATATAAAAACCCCTGTTCAATAAAAGATGTGTTACAGTGACTGTTTTTGGAATGATTTGTTTGTATAACGAAATTAAATTGAATTTTGGAAGAAAATTCTGAAACAACAACTGTGGTATTACTTTATTTATTTATTACACTTTTAATGAAATCGTTATGCCACATGAAATATTATTTACAACACGAAATATTATTAAGCACAAACGAATTATTATTACCACAAAAATCTCATCCTGTCAACCGCAATGAAGGAGTTCGTAAAATCAATTTCCAGGTTTTCCACAGAATCGTCTATTTACGACATAACTAGAAACAAGGATTTATATAAAATGAAGGAAATAATACTTATAGTAATGAATATGTCAAATAGTGGAAAAGGTTAAGGCGTAAAAATAGGATAGGAACGCAGGAATAAAAACACACAGTTCGATCTACGATATTTATTAAAGGGGTAATGCTATTTTAGCGCCAAAAAATAAGGTGTATCATGTTTTTTTTTCAATAAAAGTAGATATTGTTCAATTATCTATATAGTAGGGTCTTATTTCACATATCTTATGGTATAATTAAAATTTTGATTCGTGTCGATAAAAAACAATATGCTAGCAATAAAGTCATATAAAGAAGCATGTCTTTACACAAGGTGCCGGAACTTACGATATAAATACTGTAAATTTTAGCCTGAAAAAAATACTAAATGCGCTTCATTATCGATTTTCATATATAGACATAAAAATCACTTTTTGGTCCAAAACTATGTGAAAAATTATTATAGGTTTGAGACAATATATCTACATATTAAGCACAATAAACGTTATTCGAATCACAGATATTTTAATATATGCTTTATATTATCCATATGGAATATATTTTATGATTGATAATCGCTGAGCGGTTTAAAGGTGAAAGAAAAACAAATAGAGAAACGTTTCATGTTTCTTAGAGATTATTGATGTAAAACTCTAATAGCTACAAATTAGCACAGGGTTGCTTTTAAGTATTGGGATTTTGATATTATATTTTTGAGATCCTAAACTATCATTTATATTAAGAATTTGAAATTAAATTTTTAAACTCTTTGGTCTGGTGTTTCCCGCAAATTTTATGTTTTAATATTAGCAATTTTAATAAGAAAATAAGTGTATTTGTTAAACATTCTTTCATTTTAATTAATCATTTATACTCATATATATCGAATTGTCAAAAAACAGAAAACAAACTTTACATTTGGAAACATTTCGACTGAAATGCAAGCGAAATGTTATTTAGCACACAGCGAAGCGCACTCATAACTGACTTATACAAATTGGTTTTATAAGTTTTGTTTATACCTGATATATATTTTACATTAAAAAAATTAAATACCTTTCAAAATACGTCTCGTCTTACATAAAACGACCCTTATTTATTGGTAACTAGACACTTATTGTAACTCTTTACACAAATACTAATACCGTTTTTATGAATTCGCCGAGTCGAAATGGTAAGCTTTTGATACTAATCTAACGACGTATCGATTCCAAATTAAAATATTCATTGTTATTCGTGTTGAATATTCGTTTTGATGTTTTGAATTCCTTTGGACGGAAATACTTATTTGGTCACTTAAAATTCATGACGGACTATTCAATGAGTGTACTGAACTGAACTTTGATCCTATAACAATTTTCACATTCAATTTCAGTAAATTAATAACAATAATTTGGTTCACACATGAGTATTGCGATAATTATTAGAAATACGTCCGTATATCTTCGTATAGCTTCTTTATCTAATTTATAAATGTATTTTTAATCTTATTCCTAGGTTTTAGTGGGTTTTAAGAATTGCTTTGTAATATTGTTACGTTCTTCTCTCCGTTCTTCCGTCTATAAACCACAGCACCAGAGATCTTTTTGTTTATTGCTAATTATGATAAAATTTTACAGGAAGGCATTGTATATTTCGTGAAGGCATGGAAATAAAGAAGACAATTTTTTTATAATCTTATTGCCTACATCAAAATTGAGAATGAGTATATTATTCTCAATGACCCCATCAAGCATTAATTATTATTTTAAAATGCAATAGAAAATCTTTTGTTATCGTTTTTATATAGCATGTGCTTGACGAGATAACAGTCTCCAACAAATTGTCTATCATCTTTTTATAAAATTTGAAACGCTGGGGAGCGTTTTAAGGATATAAACAAATAAAAACAAAATTTTAAAAATGGTAAAACGGCATAGTAAATGTTTCAATGCAAAATAAATTATGAGAGTAAACCAGTTTCAAACCGTGAAACATTTTATCCACTAAATCTATATTAACATAACAAAGCAATAAAGCTTAATATTTTGTTAGTGCGACCTAATTTTAAAGACCACTCAAACGATTTTAAAAATTGTTTTCTTGATGTATAGGTGATACCCTGCGTTCTAATATGTAGGCAACATTTAGTAAGTTTTATAGATGGAATGGCTGCAAAAGGGTTGAAATGGAAATAAGTCATATTTCATAAGATTACTTGATTACGTGACATAGTATGTTAAAATTTGCACAGCCGTTTCTAAGGAAACCCTAAACAAAAAGAAAATATATCAAATTACTATTCTAAGTTTATATGCAATTTTAGATGGGGAGACCAAGTATATTCAAAAAACAGCTCCTCATGGTGTAATTGTTTGTGTGGGATATGTAAAAAAATAGCTTTTTGGTGTAAACTAAAATAATTAGCCAGTCATGTCATCTAAAAATTAGCTGCTTGAAATTCCTTTTATTCTGTCGCCATCTGCATATTCGATTCAATTCCGATTGGCCGCAATTTCGACTGCTGTTGGTGAGCCTGCCGACATTGCTGTAAAATATATTCCGCGTATCCAATTCCAATAGATATCGACAAACTTAGAATGGCTGGAATCAAACTGACTTTACTATATTTTTCTCATAAGCTATTATGCGTTGGGTTATCCAAAGTAGGAATTTTAGAATACCAGTATATTTTACATCCACAAAATAATAAAACTTCACATGATATAGAGCAACTTTTACCAATTAAAAAATTTAAGCAATAAAAATACAAAAAATATAGGAAAGAGGTTATCAAAATTTAAATAAAAAATCCACTGACCCATTACCCAGACGTACGAAGTCGGAGACAAAGGCTAATTCATTGCATTTGAAAACAAATAGTTTTATTCGATATTTATTTTTCAAATTATTAATTTATTTGACTATATCTTAAATGCTCTCTGAAATAGTTTGTTTTCTTTATGTTAATTTTGATGAAACGTTCACTTGTAATTCGAATATTTAGTTTTTATCAATCATATTCTTCTTCGGTATAATAATATAACACTCACTAATTCCATTATCTTAAATTGACTTCTCTTTTTAATACGTCATTTTTTATATTTTTCAGAATCTATTCTGTATTTCTACTAATAAATACTTCGCTGCAATTGGTTTGATTATTCAAGACGTGCACGGGAACCGTACCATTTTTGTTTAAAATAAATTTTTGAATAACATTTACTCTTAAGTAAAAACAAATACTTTAAATAAGCCTTTTACGTCATTTCCGTCATTACTAAAGTATTTATCATATCCAGAGATCTTCTTTCAGTTCCTTCTTCATAGAACAGCACGATCAACGAAATTCACTCTAGATATTTTAAATGGAGAAATAATCAGTGTCACGGGATGCGAGATATGGTGAACTATGCAATTATGCTTGGTCAAAATGACTGAATGAGATCTTGAGTCAAATGAACATGGAAGCATTGAGCAGTAAATCTATAGAATTCCTTTACCAAAAATGACACATTTTTTATTTTATATTACGCATTGAGATTATTTTGGAGTCTCAATAGGAAGCAGTAATCATCATTTCACCATGGGATATAAAAGCAGTGTCACTACACTGCTTTATTGTCCCAAAACATGCCAAAATGATGCCGAATATTTATATTCTGGAGACTACTCTTTTAACTCTGATGTAATGAGAGATCTGTTTAGTAATCGGTGGCAATTTTTTTTCAAAAATTAATTACGTTTATCGCTTTAACTCACCAGATAGGACAATATTTACTACTATACTATACTTATTGGTGTTGCCGTCTATATGTATATTATAAGGGAATATAAAATTAATTAAAGTTAAATACAATTATATAAAAATTACTCCGGAATTTTTTAATGTCAACATGTCACTTATTCTCTGAATGCGCTCATGTAAAGAAATATATCTATGAGCCCATAGATGGACAGAGAGAAAGATGTTACCTTTCGTTCATGTATAAATTGAAAATTATGTGTATTCAAAAAAATTTTATAATCATCCTAAATTAAAAATCAAATTATATAGTGTCAACATGTGAACTATCTACAATTGAAGGCAGACAAATGTATGTGACTTTTGTAATGAATTAAAATATTATTCTGTATCTCGGGCGTAACATGTAGGAACAATGAACAATACGAAATATGATGACGATGTGCTAGGGATAAAAAACTTGGGTGTTTTACGTAAACCAAGTTTTATATTAGTCATAAAGATCACCATTTTATCATATTTTTTGTGTTTGCAGTTTCTTTATGGCTACATATTGTAAGTGAATAATCATACATATGTGAATAAAACATAGGTAGTATCGTATTGTATAATAAATGAATGTAAATATATTGGTAGAAATATTGCATCAATTCAATACCAAAAAAATATCGAGTTTCTATTAAAACAATTTATGAAACGCTATGAAAGAGACTTAAAATTTAAGTTACTCATAATGGTCCAAATCAGGTGACGTAGAATATGTGGTTGGATGTTTTAACATTACTACAATACTTAAAATCAACAAAAATGTCAATACTGAACAATCTTATTCAAAAACCGCTGTGACAATTTTTCCTTAACCAGTTTGATGACGTTTTGAGTTTGATTCTTATTTGATTGTTCTGTGATTTTCAATAAAAAGAAGTGAAACAAGCCCTTTAAGAGAGAAATATTAGCAGGCAGAGGAAAAAGGAATATTAAAGGTATATACAAATGGAGAAAAGTACCTTCAGTACGGTTTAGTGTGGTTGGCATTCTTTTCGATTTAAAGAAGGAAGCTATCAGATTATTAAAATTCTATTAAAATAAATTCTGTTTTAAATCTATCAAAGTACCATTCATTATGGCCAGAAATAGAGTACTTTATTTGAAAGTAATAAACGTTTACCTGTTATTCAATTGTTTTTGTATATTTTGAAAATAATAACGATTAAGTAGAGACTAAGACATGTGAGACACGTTCATAAATAACGGAAAAAATGTTAAAACTGCATTTTGTTATTTTCTACTTGCCGGATTAAAATAAAATAAAATTTAAGCTCTAACTCTTAAGATTATTGTTAAAAAATGACTAGCGGTAATAAAAAGTAATTAATTAATTTTGTACCGAATTTATTTAGTTTGAAAGACAGATATATACAGATAAGTATTCAAGATGTATGTAAAATATTCTGAGGAACAATATTGTAACTACTGTTTAAAAATAAATACAAAATATTTATAGAAATCAGATTTTAATTGTCAGATATGATAAAATATATATTTAGTTGATTTGACAGGTAATTTAATATTGTAATAAAATACCTGTAAACTTCGAAAATATTTAACGATAAACTGATAAAGTTATGAAATAATTGTAATCATGTAATCATCTAATTATATAATATCATACCAGTACAATCAGAAAAAAGAAAATTTAAAAAAATATGCTAGTAACTACTTTGAACTTATTTTCTTTTTGTAAATAATTTCAGGTTACTCTTTTATTTCACAGTGAACTCATCAACAGCAGACATAATGGTGTCGGCTCTCAACGTAACTTGACTACAGTTACATGCTCAATTTCGACCAGCCATTTAGGAAATATTTAATTCTAGTGATGAGTATCAGTAATTAGCAATTTTAATATGGGAGAGCAAAATAATTTTGAAGTCATCTCCACACGTTCCACAAATAATTTCCAAATGATTAGTTCAGTACATTTAAATATATATTTAGGTATATTTTTTAATGATAAAAAATATATAACTTTTTAATCAACCGTTTTTGAGTCACTGACTTTATAGTGTTTTAATTCTGTTTTTCAGAGAGAATGATATTTTTATGTCTGAGGTAAATCCAGAATTTCTTTCAATTATTAAATTTATTTCAATATAAAGAACTGCAAAAAAAATCTTACTCTAATCCGATAGAGGAAAGCATGAAAATAAAGAGAGAATAGGTTTTTCTCAATGTTAATTACAGTTACCTATGCATTTTTTAATAAAAATAACTATATAACTATTTACTATTTTTCAGAAAATAATATTCAGACCATTATAACCAAAAAAATCTTTGTGAGCGACTTAGCCTAGTCGATCAAGCAATTTGTAAAACACACTTTTACGAAGTGAACATTTGTACCGATCAAAATATATTTTCTAATCAGGCGCCTGTTTTCGTTTAGTGCAGGCACAATTGAAATTGTCGGCTCTTTGAAAAATTATATATAAGTTTCAATATTTTATTGTTTTAAACCTCACATGATATTATTTATTAATAGTGTGCCAAATTAATAAAGCATTACAAAATATCTTTTTAATACTATAGTAGTTGTAAGTTAATTAAATAAAAATTAGTGACTAATTTTTATATGACTATATATAACCGCCATAATTTTTTCGTGACTCCAGAAATATATTTTTTTCAGAGTACATTTCAGAAGAAGTTCGAAGTAAAATGAATACTGTAACGGAAAGATCAAAAAAAATTATTTAAATCAACGGAATGAAGGTCCGCTGCAAAAAACCATTTATCGTATTTGATGGATGCAATCTGAGAAAGCTCTTTAAAACAAAATACGTGATGAAAGTCGAGAAACCTGACGTGACCTCGCTTTTCCGTAAAGTGAATAAGGTAGGTAAATAATATACCGCCATGATTTGCATTTTCAATCAATCCAGCTTAGGAATTTAATTAAGATGAAATTTTGCATAAACTATTATAATAGATTCTGTTTATATATAATCGTGGTGTAACCATGTAAAATGTCTTGTCTATTGCTTATTGAGAGACATTTAAATTGACCGCTCATCATATGTAAAATTTTATTTTTCGTTCATCATCTCGGAAGGGTTTTGGATGGGTTGGGTAGAATCAATAAAATGAAATTATGGTATTATCTACTCAACTGAGAGAAAAACAAACTAAGAGAAAAATTGAAAAATACATTATGAAATCAAAGAAAAGGAGAGCCTCGCACACGAGTGCTCTTTGTAAACTTCTTCTTCAACGTCGCATTCTTCATTTCTGAAGAAAGCTCGTCCGTCCTGAAAAGTCCTGGTGATTTCGTTCGTTAGTTTTTTTCCATTCAGCCCTGCCCTTGCTTTTCTTAATAGTAGTTGTGATTGTAAAGCCTGTGAGCGTAGTGACCTGGTCAGTCCATCGGGTACGAAATCTACCGCGGGGTCGTTTACCATTGATTTTCCCGACAACCATTAGCTTTTCTGAATTATCTGGTTCCTTACGTGGAATGTGACCAAAGTAGATGGTAGATAGTGTGGTTTTCCAAATTCATATTCTGTTTTGTTCACTAAATATAAAAATCAAGAAACTAATAAAATTTACCCATTTGTTTGATATTACCATTTACATTTATTTTAAACATCAGTTCTACACTCATATTTCCACTTTACGTTGAATGGAATTAATAAGTAGATATTTCTACAAGCACACTTAATCCACTTTTTTTAACAGACGTTATTAATTTATAGGATTACTTGACGTTCATTCGTTCTTCAAGATTACTTGATGGTTAATTCTACTATATTACCTTCTGTTTCCTGTAGCACTTCCTTATGTTTTGTTATATATGTATATCTATATCTATATCTATATCTATATCTATATATATATACATATATATATATATATATATATATATATATATATATATATATATATATAGGGCTTGTCTGTAAATAATAAAATAGGGAAATATGATCATTAAATCTAGAGAGCCAAAAAATAAGTTTGTTAATAAATATGTAACTATTTATCTGTCTGTTTCTATATTATTTTACCGCCTGTCATGCAACAATTAATAGATCAGTTTAAATTAGGTTTTTATTATAAAATTTCTTAGTCAAAAGTGTTTTAAATCGGTCTAGCAGTTTCACATGATAATCACACAAACATATAAAAATCAATAGTACTTCTTTCTATCAAATATTTTCTAAGAGATTTGAAATTCAATTATGAGAATTAACTGGATTAATGGATAGAAAGGATAGACTCTATTCAAACTATTTGTTCTAAAGTTCAAGCTAAAATATAATAGGAGTAGTAGTAGCAGTTTAGTTTTGAGATGTACACGTTAATCTAACTAAAGTACAAATTATTATTATAACAATTATCAGATGATTGTTATTACTATTGGAGCTAAACTTAGTTGAAAAATCAAATATATACGTAAGCGAAGCCGCGGGAGTTTTTATATTTGTAGAATTGAAAGATATAAAAAAAATTATTTTACAGTAGAATGACAATATTGTGTAAATTAAATAAAAAATGTAATAAATTATTTACGACACATTTACTTAACATCGTTTATACCACATAAAGATGTTATAAATAAATTTTTATGTATACTATTTATTGGAAAATCTTTGATTCATTATTCAACATTTTTTAAATTAGGCTAAAATGGAAACATTTTATTACTACATCTGTATAAATTTTTATATAGTATTAGGGTCTATTTTTCCCTATACTGATTTAATAATGCAGCGTCGTCTATTTGTATATTGGTGATAATTTTGACAAATTTGTTAGAGATTATTTGATAAAGGCATTAGAATTTTTGAGTTGTCCGTTTTTTCACAATGGCTTGAATAAGAATATATTATATTTTTTTGTATATATATCTTGATTGAATTAAGATTTTAGTTTACCTCATCTCAATGCGATAACTAAAAGCTACAAAGCATTTCGGACAACTTTTCAGGGGCCATATATTGTAACTGATTTATTGATCGATTTAACAAAGAGTTTGAAGCACTATATAGACGCAGCACTCGTATTATTTACACGAATAATCCGCAGGAATGTGTGAGATTAGAAACAATAACTTGCACGATCTGTTATGACGACTTTAAGTTTTAATATAAAAAAAAACAATTTATTTTTTAGATATTATTATTTAAACGAATTATTACAATTATTATATTTTATAAAATATTTAGTTAGACTTTGATCGCGCTTGTATCTGGATTATGACTGACGCGGACTAAGGACTGGATTGAACTGTGATTATTTGAACTTCGTGAAGCTTCGGTCCAGGGTTTATAAAGGATAAGAAATGGTGATGCATCTGGGAGTGGAGTTCGCTGACGGGCCTGGGAACAGAGCTTGTCATGGTAATGCAATACTCTGGCAGCTGGATGCCCTTATCATGTTGATACGAGAATCGAAAGACAGGTGCTGTGTAAGCATTACTGCTAGCAAGTACAGGATATAACAGCTCCCCCGTTGAGGAGTAAACTTACACCCTTGTGTAAGTTTATGTTATAGAGGTTCTGATTCTAGGTATTGGGATTGGGAGGTTGACTGAGTTTGTTTCAGAGACATGTTCGGATTCTATATCATTCGAGTTAGGCGCAGGTCTAACTAGATATTTTTTACATTTAAGTTTACAATTATAAATCATATAGCTAACAAAGAATATTATACTTAAGAGTATACAAATAGTAGTATATGAATAATATTGCCCATATTCTAAAATGTGAGGTTTACCTATTAAATCTAAATTACTCGTGATTTCTTTGAATATTTTGACATTTTCTTTAAAAGAGTCTAAGTTAATATTCTTTATTTTTACAGCTGGTGTATCAAATTTTACTCCTTCAAATTTCAATGTATTGCAACAAGTATTAATTATGTCAAAATTTAAGTTAACTGGGTTTGCTTTTATTTTGATATCGGATTTGGCAAGTAATTGTCTTTCTTTAAAATATCCATAACATTCAGACGGCAAATCAACTATACCAGTGCCTATTATATCATTTTCATAAAGATTTTCATTAGGGCAGTCAATAGAAATTTTTGTTTTTTGAGAAACGATGAAAATCCATTTACCATTTTCTAGTTGTAGCCAAATTTCCAAATTTCCGAAAAGAAATTTAGTTTCACATTGTTTTGGAATAGACGTTACAACTTTAGAAATCATTTCACTTTCGCAAGTTGGGTTAGCAGAGCTAGAGTAAACATTAGTCATGTCATAAATAAAATTGATTGTTAATAATTTTACAATTTCTTAGATTCTCTAAGTTACAAAAATAATTCTTATCTCTAGTTACACCAATATATCTAGATGAAGGGATTATGGTTACATAGGTTTTGGGGTTTGTTTCATTATAGGCTACAGGTAATGGTAGATTATGATACAGATTAAATTCTAGTACATTAACTAATTGTATCCTTAATGCAAATACAATTTTATTATTGGAATCATAGCTCAACATTTCAGATATGTTAATTAAGATGTGAATATGATCTAAATCTAATGATACAGGTAACAACTTAAAGCTAGGTATAAATCTATAATTATCCACTAGGCCTTGATAGAGTTGTTTTGGTGAAATAATCGACGGATATAAGACGTTATTTTTACTGAACATAACGGCGTTTATTATGTCTTCAATTTTGAAAGATAATGTGAGTAAACTATTTTCTAGCATGTTTAATAATTCCATGAATTTAGCTTTCAATAATAATTTATTCGATACAATAGTCAACTTTTTCAAACTTAATGCAATATTTTCAACAGCGCTATTCAAACTTTGTTCATTAATATTTATTTTATTTAGTATTTCTTGAAAAGCGGACAGGGTTGTCGATGTAATTAGAATATTTTCCTTCACGTATTTTGCTAACATTCTTTGGTCTGTTTCTACGTTTTGAATAGCGTTATTATATTTAATAGCGTCATCTTCATCTAATGTACCAAAAATGTGTTTGAAGACGGTTCCAACACCGCCGAACCAGGCTGAGCGTTTAGATCGTGTTGAAATTAAATGGGATATAGAATCGAAATTATTGATCATATCATAATAACGTGTAGAGAGAGGTTGAATGAGATTATGGCACTCCATATTGTTGAAGATATCATTTTGTTTACAAAGAAACCTTACCGTTCCGAAGATAGTGTTCATATTATCTAGGTGTGGCTTTATAAAGGAGATATAAATAGGGATAACCACACTTAGGTGGTCACTGATGAGTTTTAATGAGCCGACAGGATCAAAGTGTATACCAGGGCTGCTGTTTATCGGTTGTATAAAATCGGCATGTGCCTGGACGATGGCACTGTAACATGTGTAAATTATAAATGTAAAGGCGATTATTTGTAAAAGTTGTATAAAAGATGTGTATAAAACTATTTATGTATATATATCTAAATAGTAGAAATATTAGTAAAGGATATAATAAACTAAAGATAAAAATAATTAAATATTATTTAAGATCGGGTAGCGTCATTTCTTCTTGCGAGCTTTACTTCATCATAGTGGTGAACGACATGGCGACGGTTTATTAATAAGGTTAAAGAATTTCGCTCATTTATTTTGATAACTTTATAGGGACCTTTCCAAATAGGGGAAAGGGCTTTGCGCAGCCTGAGGTGGTTTCTGAGATAGACGTAGTCTCCCACTTGATACTTTACGAGACGGGAGTGAGAGTCGTAGTAGGTTTTTGAGTTTTCTTTTGATGTTTGAATGTTTTCGAGGGCTTTTTCCCTGGAATACTTAAGACAGTGTTGTAGCATTTTTATGTAGTCGGGGTAAGTTGCGTCAGGGGTAGTATCGTAAATAGAATTAGGTATAAATGGTTTATGACCGAACAATAGTTCATAAGGGGAATAGTGAGTGGTTGAATGTATGGCAGTGTTGTAAGCTAGCATCGCGGTATAAACGTATCTTGACCAATTATCTTGGTTATCATTGATGTATGATTTTAAATATTCTTTGAGGGTGGAATGGCTACGTTCTAAGGCTCCTTGGGTCTGAGGGTGATATGGCGATGCCCATAATTGGTTTATTTTTAGAAAATCACAGGTTCTTTTAAAAAGATCTGATGTGAAATTGGTACCTTGATCGGTTAGGATTGTTTTGGGTATACCAAATAAAGATATAAAATGTACTAAGCACTCACTAGTTTCTTCAGCGGTGGTGCTTCGAATAGGATAGGCTGCTGAAAATTTTGTAAGGTCGTCTTGTAGTGTTAGGATATTTTGGAGTTTTGTTTCTCCGGATTCAGGTAAGGGTCCCACTATATCTAGGGCTAATCGTTGGAATGGGGCGGTGGATGTGCTAGTGATTTGCATAGGTGCGCGATTTACTTTTCTCAGTGCCTTATTTACTTGGCACGAGGAACATTTCTTTACATAATTTTCAATATCTGTTCGCATATTTTTCCAGTGGTACTGTTCTCTTATTCTATCATACATTCTAGTCGAGCCGAGGTGTCCGACGACGGGAATGTCATGATTTTCTTTCAAGATTTTGGGTATTTCTTTAAGTGAAGGGAATATAATTTGGTTTTTATATATGCATATTCGTATATCAGTGTTATGGAATAAATATGAGATAATGTTATACAATTTTAAATATGAGTGTTTGTCGAAGGGGTTTCTAAAATCTGAAATTGCTAATTCCTTTATAGTTTCACTAGAACATATCAGTAATTCATTTCTTAAGTTTTTCAGAGTTTCGAACATGTCGGTGTATGAGCAAGAATCGAAAAGATGAACTTTAGTAAATAACAGATAGTATGTTTTATTATTAATTTTCAGTGTAGCGTGAGAGTGTAGTGTTCTTTCTGATTTCATCAGTTCTTGAGAATTTTCATAATTTCCTAGGATTTCCTCGATGTATGGCGTGCTTTCATCTAAATCTAGGGGTACTGAAAATGCAATTGATTTTTGTTGTGTTTTCAGTAGGTTGTCGTTGTATTCAATTATGATTGTATTGAAGTCGTTGTATTCAATTATGATTGTCTTTTCCGATAAGGATTTCAGGAATTTGGAATATGACTCTTCGAGGATATCGTCATTAACTAAAGGATCAAGATTTTCAGGATCAGAGGGAGGTTCTATTACTATACGTTCAGAAGGATTTGGGGATGGAATATTAGTGTCGGTGCTATCAGGTTGAACAGGGTTTACAGGGTAACGAGAGAGAGCGTCAGCCGCAGAGTATAGTTTTCCTTTTCTATAAACAATTCTGTAATCATATTCTTCTAATTTCAAACGCCAACGTTGAAGTTTACTACTTGGGTCCTTGTGATTAAATAACCATTTAAGAGGGCGGTGGTCGGTAACAATATCAAATGTACGGCCAAAAAGATATGGTCGGAAGGTTTTACAACCAAATATGATGGCTAACAACTCCTTTTCTGTCGTGTTGAGATTGCATTCACATTTATTAAGTGTTCGAGAAGTATATGCAATGGGTCGGTCTTTGCCGATTTCCCCTTGCGAAAGAATCGCGCTAATAGCGTAATTAGATGCGTCACAGGTTAATATAAAAGGTTTCGTAAAATCTGGATAAGCAAGTAAAGGAGCAAAGGTTAATTTTGATTTTAAAGTGTCGAAGGCAAGTTGTTGCTCGTTTTCCCATAAAAATCTCATATCTTTTTTCAGAAGGGTTGTAAGGGGTTTTGCTAATTTTGAAAAGTCGGGGATGAATCTTCGATAATAAGATACGTGACCAAGAAAAGATTTAACGTCTTTTGGCGATTTGGGTATTGGAAATTCATTGACTGATTTAATATTTTCAGGATTCGGTTTTACACCCCGTTCAGTTATTATGTGGCCTAAATAAGCGACTTCTCTGCGTAAAAATTCGCATTTATCGGGTTGAAGTTTAAGGTTGAAATTTCGTAATCGTTCAAAGACAGTAGATAAGTTATCTATGTGTGATTTCAGGTCATAGGAATAGATAACGATGTCGTCTAGATAGACAAAGCATCGAATGCCTTGAAGGCCGGAGAGAGCAGAATTCATAAGTCGCTGAAAGGTGGAGGGCGCGTTTTTCAGCCCAAATGGCATACGCGTAAATTCGAAGTGTCCATGAGGAACACTAAATGCGGTTTTCGGAGCATCTTCAGCAGACATGGGAATCTAATGAAACCCTGAAGCGAGATCGAGGGTTGAAAAATATTTACTCTTGCCTAATTGGTCGAGGATTTCGGAAATTTGAGGTATCGGGTAAGAATCGCCAATAGTGATGTCATTTAATTTTCTGTAGTCGATTACTACTCGCCATTTCCTTTCGTTTGAAGCGTCTAATTTTTTGGGAACTATCCAAATAGGAGATGACCAAGGTGACATAGAGGGTTTAATTATACCCTGATTCAACATTTTATTTATTTGACCGTTCACTTCTTGTTTGTGACATTCGGAAAATCTATAGGATTTGGTATGGATTGGAATATTTGAAGTTGTCCTAATTTCATGCGCAACGGCATTGGTTTTACTTATTTGGTCTGAAGGCAGGTGAAATATATCGGAATATTGGGAACATACATCGTATAAGGAATTAATTTCTTCGTTATTGAGATGCGAAATTCGGAGTAGATTTAAAACGTCATTAGTGCGTTGAAGTGAGTTCGTTGAGTGAGTTGGCGAGGAACAATTTGTATTATTTGATAAGCAGGTTTCAGTTTTCAGGGGGGTGAGGTGTAATTTTAAATTTTAATTGACTGAAACAGATTTTTCAGAAGTATTCACGACATAATTTTTTACCCGGTTATTACCTTTTACTTGGACTATACAATTTGCTATGAGGAGAGATTCTGAAATGTGCTGATCGAGTACTATGCCTTCTTTAATTTCGGGATTGGATACCGAACATTCGATTATTGTTTCCGTGCGGGGAGGAATGGTGTACACGGGTTCGGTGAATTGCAATTGTATATTAGAGTTATATATTTTTAGTGTACTAGTATTATAATCAATGATACATTCTGAGTCTGTCATTAAATCGTTACCTAAAATGCCATCGTAATCTAGATTAATTTTGTCAACTACGTGAAATTTATATGGTTTTCTTGGTTGGTTTTCCGGAAATAATTGTAAGTCGAATGAGCCCAAGGTATTGGTAGTTTCGTTAGATGTATCGATACCTTTTAGTTTTATTTTGTTCGAATTTAGAGTAGGCAAAGTTTGTATTGAAGATTTTTTTATTAAACATACAGATGAACCAGTATCTACTAAAAATGATAAGGGGTGAGAAGACAGGTTTGTTTTTAGGGTAATATACGGTAAACGTTTTTTGGAGTGGTTGGAAGCGATTTCGTATACCATTTCGGAAGTGTTTGAATTTTCTGTTTGTGAATCGATGTTTTGTGTGATTTTATTATTATTTTTCCTTTCATTAGAAACGGTATTAGTAGAGTGTGTAGTGAGAGTAGTTAAAGTGTCGGATGTGTTCGTTTTATGTGTTTTAACAATTTTATGACTATTATATTGGGGTTCATTACCAATCTGGATTGTATTTAGTTGGCCGTGAGTTTGGGGCTGATTACCCTGTCCGTTGGCCTTATTTGAATTATTTTTTGAATGACCGTGAGTTTGGGGCTGGTTACCCTGTCCGTTGGCCTCATTTGAATTAATTTTTGATTGACCGTGAGTTTGGGACTGGTTACCCTGTCCGTTGGTCTTATTTGAATTAATTTTTGATTGACCGTGAGTTTGGGGCTGGTTACCCTGTCTGTTGGTCTTATTTGAAATATTAAAAGGGGTGTCGATTTTGGAAAAGGTTAGTCTCGCACGACACCTTGGTGAGACATTTATTGGTTTAAATTATCGATGGTATCGACGCCTATATTTGTATTAAAAGAGTCGTCGTCTTCTTTTATGAAATTTACGCGGGGTTTAAAATTAAAATTTGGTTTCTGTCCGTAAGTGGGTGATTGTCCCGAATTGAAATTACTAGGCCCGGATCGAAATTTATCATTGTTATATTTTCTTAAACGGCACACTTCGAGAGCGTGACCTAACTTTTTACAGTAACGACAAAAGGGTATATATTTAGGGGAGTGCGGGGTATAGGGATTATTTGATTTCGGCGAGTTATTTTTAAAATTTAAATTGGGCGATATTCGCTCAGTAGGTTTTGGCTTTAGGATGTAGGGTTTTTGTGAGTAGAGATATTGCTGAATTTTCTCTTCTGAAACGGCGAGGTTTATTGCTTCATTTAAATTTCTGATATCTCGACACCGGATTACGTTAGAAATCTGAGGGTGAACACCCATAATGAAAGTATTTAGAGCCAGGTCTTCCATTGCCGCTAATCGTCCCTTGAGTTCTCCTTTGACATTATTGGATATGGTAACCTCGGTTAAAAGTTTGGAGAGGCACGTCTCAACGCGCAGAGAAAATTGACTTATGGACTCGTGAGACTCTTGTTTACAAGCTTGTAAATCTGTGAGAAGATGGGCGTAGTGTTTGCGTTCCCCGAATTGATTTTTCAGAAATTCTTTCAAAGAAGCCCAATTTTCAAATTCCTTAATGGAAGACGCGATTGCTGCTTTGCCCTGTAGTTGGCTGAGTATGAATTTAAAAGCTATATCATCTTGAGGAGGGAATGCTAGATTTATTGCATTTGTGCAATTTGTGAGAAATGCATTTAAATTTTTGCGCGAGCCGTCGTAAGGTTTGATGAATTGTAAGATTATGCTAAGGGGAATGTTCTCTATATTCGACTGTGCGTCTGTGGCGCTTCTAACGTTTCTTTCGCCCCGAGACATATTTATATAGAGGTACAAATAGATTACGCGATTAGTTACAATTAATTATAATGTGGTAAAACTTGACTCGTTTAATAGGATCTTGTGGAGTGTAAAGTTAGTTAAACAGTATTAAAAAAAAATAATAATAATAAAAAACTAGTTAAAAGAAATTAATTAAATTAACAATTGACTTTAACAGTACGAAATAATTTGTTAAATGTTGATAATATGATTCGGATTATATGATCAGAAAATTTATGAAACAAATTATAATAGTAAAACAATTATAAAATACAATTATTATAAGTAAATGATGATGCTGATGCTCGGTGTGGCGATGTTGGGCTTTGAAGTAGTTTCTTGAGAGAGATGCGCTGTTGGCGTTGACTGTTCGATGCACCTTGTTATGTTAGTAGATGAGAACTGTTATGATGCTGACTCAGTTGATGTAGATTGGCAATATTTGATGTTTTCCGATTTGACGAATTTTCGGGGTTCCTCTGCGAAATTTGTGGTTTTTCGACTGGTACTTCGTTGGTTCCTTTTCTCGATGATAGTAGTTGTAAGTATGAAGATTTTGTTGATGAGGCGTTTTCCCGGATTTTCTTTGAAATCCCTTAAGCTGCCACCAAAATGTTATGACGACTTTAAGTTTTAATATAAAAAAAAACAATTTATTTCTTAGATATTATTATTTAAACGAATTATTACAATTATTATATTTTATAAAATATTTAGTTAGACTTTAATCGCGCTTGTATCTGGATTACGACTGACGCGGACTAAGGACTGGATTGAACTGTGATTATCTGAACTTCGTGAAGCTTCGGTCCAGGGTTTATAAAGGATAAGAAATGCTGATCCATCTGGGAGTGGAGTTTGCTGACGGGCCTGGGAACAGAGCTTGTCATGGTAATGCAATACTCTGGCAGCCGGATGCCCTTATCATGTTGATACGAGAATCGAAAGACAGGTGCTGTGTAAGCATTACTGCTAGCAAGTACAGGATATAACAGATCGTTAATAATTTTATGCGAATTTTTAATTTTTGTCATTAATGCAAATGTAATGTGTGTTATCTCGCGTGTAAAAGTGAAAAAGAATTTAATGACAGTAGTCCATTTTTCGCCCCAAAACTTTTATTCTAATATCAGATATGATGATGTGGAAATAACAAAAATGTGGCACAACCGGATTAGCCTCGATAAACTCGAAATAAAATCTACGTATATATTTAAATGTTATGCATTTTTTAGAATTATAATTTTGAACGAATATTAAATTCCATGAAATTGCCCCAGGTTTTCGTTGTATTGTGAAAATACAAATATTTTCAGTTAGAGATACGATTTTATTAATTCAAAACTTATTTTTCCGTAAGAAACACTAGTCGACTATTGTCATAATTTTTTGTCATTCAGTTTTCACCTTCTCCTTGCATCTTCTCCTTGCTTTCAAATTCAATTTATATATTCAGAAATATAAAAATAGCATGTCATATATGTGTACAATAGTCTTAAAGCGGAATTTTGAAGAAATATATTTTAGATAATATCCATGTGAACTGTTATTAAAAATACTTTGTACAAAAACCTCGTGTTCTTTCCAAAAACATACATATTTAATTTATTTTCAAATTAATAGTTTTCTTAAAGAAAGAAATATCTATATCTAAGTGGCCAAATTTTAAATACCAACTTAAATTTTACAATGGCGGCTTATTCCACGTTCCGAACAAGTTCCGCTTTTTCTTTTATCTTATTTGTCCTCGTCTCTTTCTCTCTAAAGTTTTTTGATTATTTATTTTACTTGTTGGCAATTACTTAATACATATTTTACATAGTTCTTAATGCTGTTTCACAATTACAAATGATATATTTTAAAATGAACAATTTAGATAATTTCTTCTACGCAGTTTTTAAGTAAATTTTATGTAAATTTTATATATGTACGTGCATATGCGTTTTTTTCGTGTCATTTTTATTTTTTTTACAGATATATTTCTAGCTTTTAGAAACATTGAAAGAAAATAAAATACGACGAAAGATAGTATAACAACTGCGCTATTCAATATAGAGGTAGCGATATTACTTAAAACGTAGTGGAGTAACGAATGTTAGATTTTTTATATTGAAACAGAATGAAATAATTATGCTACCAAAAGCAAAAATTCAATCTAAGCTATATATGAAGGGATGTTTCAGGATAAAGGTATTTTAAAAAAGAGCCAAATTAAAATTTATCCAATTGATATTAAAATATTAGGTATTTAAAACTTCTCCCAACAAAAAAAATAACCTTGGGTTGTATAATTATTTTTATTAGTAGGAATTGAAAATATTTTGTTAAAACCCTTTTTATTTATTCCAATTAGTAACAGTATGGTTTTTGGTATGTACTGCTATTTCAAAATTAATTATATTATATCAATCGATGTTCACTCTCATTCATTCATAGTGACATTCATTTATTTATACAATATAATAAAAAACAAACATGGCCGATAAATTTTTAAACGCTTGAAGACATAATCTGGAAAAATATAAGACAGACTGTAGACATAAGCATGGACCAGAAAATAACATGCAATTATTTCATTCTCATAACAAATTGCTTTAAATAATTCTGGAAAAAATATTATAACAACTATCAAATATTGTAACACTATTTTCTTAGCATTTTTGTACGTATATATGTATTTACTTATATGCACTATTAAACTTCTCTGTCTTGGGTCCCGATTTTAATACTTTGATTAAACATTTTCAACGGGAATTCGATAACAACCAATATTCTTTATTTCTGAAAGCCGGTAACACGAGTTTAAGAGATAATGAAGAAATATTTGAAGCTACCACAAAAACATACCTTAAAACTCAATCTATAATTAGAAATATGATAATTATGAGCTACAATATGAAGCCAAAGATATAAGTTAGATTTGGCAAGTTTATTCAAATTAGATACGGCAGCGTCATACCTCCATTTGTGTTTTTAAAAAAAATTAATATTTTTTCCTTGAGATTTTCATGGTTAATTTTCGTTTTATCTATATTCCCAATATGTATAAAACCGAAGGCCAGATAAAAGACATCGTATGTTCTTTTTTTGAAAGCCTTTTTTCCTTTACTTTCTTTTCTACCTTTTGCGGGTGTTAATGCCGTGTTTTCCGTACCATAGAATAATAAAGTTATAAATCGAGCCGCTTTGAATTAATGATGGAATAAAGAGACATAATTACATACAATGTACGTCATTTTTATACACGCATCCTGAAAATAATACACTCTTTTTTCAGACATTCGCCTAAACTATACCAGTTATGGAACAGATTTTTTAAAGAAATATCCTATATTCTCCCAACCATATTTCCAGAAATGTAAAAACCATAAGTAGTATTGTTCTCATCTCATGTTAAAAATACAATACAAACCAAATAAATCTTACCAAACAACCAGTAACAACAATGTCGGGAATATGTCCTTGGGATCTTATTTCGTTTTCATTATCATTCATTGTGTTTGAGGTTGAAATCATCTGATAGCCGTATTGTTCTTATCCAGAAACCTATGATAAACTAGCTAGAAAATAACACTATTCGAAGTACATACCAACAAGGAAATAAGTTTATAATAAATGGATTAATATTTGTAGTTACATGTTATTTTAATATCTTAATATCTTGTCGTTCCGTATAGTGGGCTTCACGGAACCCTTGGGTTCCCTTGCCCAATCTTACTTATACTATATAGAACGCTCTGCTAGTATAGTAATATTCAAAAATAATTTCCCTTCGCTAGAATGTTAATGAGAATTAGAATTTTATTGACTATTACGAAGAATTTTTGTAATAACACTTTTCGACACTAATTATTTTTTTAGTTATAATTTGAGATCAACGTATAGCTTGCCAAGGACCACAAGAAAATGATCCCACAGAGAACATTAATAGCCATAAACGACATCATAACAAATATAAAGTTTTCCTAAACACTTTCTTGTACAGAATCACATTGGTAAGTAATATATTTGTCTCAACAATCATACTCATTGCTTCCCCGTCCTATTAAAACGCTAAATATAACGTGGTAATATTTCTTGTGTTTTGATTGTGACGTCCGTAACTGTGATTTTTTTTTATATTGTGTCATATGATTTTTTTTGTGATTTTTTTTATATTTTTTATATTGTGTGAATATCAGTCTTTTCTTTAAATAATCACCTTTATAAATTGATTATAAAGATGACACTAATTTAAATAAAAGAGAGGAAGAATACCTGTCATTGAAACTTGCATCGATAAACAAAATGGGGCTGACACTAGCTTTTTTTTTTCTCATTAAAAACGCTAATAATAAAAACCTAGATAGGTATTATGACAAAAGTTACTGTTATTAAAACTTCTATTTATTCCCCATATTGCTTGTTTGTCCAATATTTTTGCTGCAATTTATGATAGAAGTGGCGACACGTCCACACGGTTTCGATATGAGTTCATTATTATTATTAAAGTGGCGAGGACATGAATTTAAATGGGATATTTTCAATTATCTTTTTAATACCACTTATTAAATCTCTTTATACTTCCACATATAAATTCTCACGCGTTTATGTGTGGAAATATCTATTTAAATATATTGATTTACAGACACACAATATTTAAAAAAAAATTTTTTACATTTAGGCTTCAATTATTATATTTACTTTATGTTCTATCCTCTTTCTTCTTAAATCTGATTAGAAAGTCTTATTTTGAAATGACAGCTGAACACATTTTGTCTGCATGTCTTGCAAAATATCTTTTTAAAGAAAAGAAATATGAACTAAAGTAATTACCGAACGTACGCGGCACATGAAAGAGATACGAAAGTGCAGGCAGCAAAAATGTAATAATTCGCAATGTATTCTGCGTTGCGAATGGGGTAAGATTTTACGGGGATGTATAAAATATTACTGCGTACAATTATTTTGATCGTTGAAAGGAAATTAGAAACAAGTTTGGTTTTATTAGCTTGTAGTTTGAAAACTCGTTTTTAATAATAGTGCAGTGTGTATTTGGATGTATATTTGTCCGTAGAAGCTTTTAATAACTTACTGTTAAACATGCATACACACACACACACACACATATATATATATATATATATATATATATATATATATATATATATATATATATATATATATTATATATATATATATATATATATATATATATATATATATTTATATATTTGTATATACGTATATATCTTAGGAACTTATAGTCATTTGAGTCATGATGAGTGTGAATATGTTTAAAGCGTACATGTATTCTTCGAATCGGGTGTGATTTATAAATCTTTTCTACCACTATCGCTACGAATACGAAAACTAAGCAGTGAAACGTATAACCAATGTAAGTGTAAAACTTATTGGCCTTGGTAAAACATATGAGTATGATGTAAATAAATTAGTATTTTCTCAAATGTATATATAATTTAAATTTTAATTAGGTGCAAATAAACTGTTTAACCCTTACATTCTCATGAAAGCACTTACATTCTCATGAAGATGCGTAAAAATATCTTCTTTCATCATATTGAATTATAATCTATTTCTTTATCTTGTTAACTTTAAAGCACATTAAATACATTATTAGTGTATTAGTGGAATATTTTACTAATAATTTACTAATTTTGGAATAAAATAATTGGTGCATGGGTAAATGCGGTCCCAAATTCTTACTTTTAAATAACTTTTTTATATTAGATGCGGCATCAATAATTTGTTTTAGACAAAAAGCTTTGTGATAACTTCAATTCAATGATTTTTCAACACTTTCTCTTTCTATTTAATTTAAAGCTTACATATTCGTGGAAATATAGCAGTTTAACTGACGGACAGACGTAAAGATATTTTGATGTATAAACGAAGAGAGAAACAGGTATTAAAATAAGACTACAGTAGGGAATAATATTCTTTGCTTAGAGTACTTCAAAAAGGAGATTTTTTGTTTATTATTCGGTGATATATATGTATATATATATATATATATATATATATATATATATATATATATATATATATATATATAAATATGTATATGAATAATATATATTTTTCCCATTCGAGCAAAGGAATTCTTTGTATTCTTGAAGCAAAATTATCATAAAATAATATTCCCAATCGATTAAAAGTTTTCTTCGACACCTGTCTCCGACAAAAACATCGTGGTCAACATTAGGTAACCGTACCAGAACTCACGCTTACGTCATGTAGTCGGTGTGGACAAACAATTTGAACATGCATGTTTAGTCTGGTATAATGTGTTCAGTCTGGTATAGCCATTCGATATGAGCTAAAATTTACTGACGGTATGTTAATCTTGAAAACTTATTATGTATTTTTAGTTATTTTCGCTACCTTCTTAAATGCACGCTGTTTCCTCAGATTAGTCCATGAAATGGAACTTAAAATAGTCGTATTAAAATTAAGTTTATATAATTTTCTATTACGTATATATCCACACTAACATTATAAATAAGGAAGTAAGTTTGACTATCTGTCTAAATGTTACATCTACATAGCTAAACTTAATTTATTGCAATGAAATTTCCAGAAAAATAATTTGACATAGAGAAAAGGACGCAGCGTGTTTGAAGTTGTAATAAATTTAATATGACGAACGCCCGAAGTGGCGGATTGTTTTTTATTCATAGCCCTCTTTGACATGGATGTACAATAAAAAGAAATTAGTAGGTAAAATACAAAAAATATATTTTACTTGGCTACAAATATAGATAAAACTTATTAATGTGTATAATTTTAAGTACTATTGGTTTGAAGTGTCACTGATAAATAATTTACGAAATTATACATAGAAGCTATAAATATATAATATTCTACGAAGTTTCAAAATTCTAAAAATGGTTACAGCACAGTTCTACTAACCGAGCAATCATACTTACAGGATCTTTTATACGTAGGTGATATCAGCGGCATGTGGTGAAGCCAGGAGTGCACATTGCAAACTACGCTTACCCGAACGTGCATACACATTGAGGATGCGGAGAATTTCCGCTGCGCGGCATTTTAAATTATTAATATCGCGATAATATCTCATAATAGTTTGTTTTCAATACATTATTTTAGTTATTGGAAAATAACGCCACGAGTATTTAAAATTTGGCAACAAATAATTTTTTACGCAGGCGAAAGCTAATATGTAACAGACTTTTTCAAGTTAATTAAGGTTAAAAAAATATGGAAAAATTAACCAAATTCTCGGGAAAACCGCGTCTTACAAATTATACTGGGAAAAGACATGACATTATACAAATATATTCTTTCGTGTTGAAAAAATCAATAGGAAATTTATTGATCTCTTCTTGAAATATATAAACAAACAAAGGATATGACTAACTCTTTCCATCAAAGAATAATAAATGCTAAGCGTATATTACCATAAAGCAAGACAGAAGCAGTAGCTCCTTTGCAAAGAAATTTAAATTTTAAGCTCCGTTTTGAACGATTTATTGGATATTTATTCCACTCCGTTTCCGACGTTTTATAGAAAATGGGTTAAGATAAAAAGTCTGGAGAAAATTGCCTTTACCCTCGTTTCATTAAGTTACCAAAACTACCGTCAAGTTTCTACATAACCTTATTCGCCAGGGCATTATTTTCCGCAAAGCTTTTGAATACATCGTTGTATGTAACCTCATATTGCCTTCATATGTTCCATAATGCGACGGGATACAACGTCTTCCACGTAGTGGTGGGGAAGTTTTTTTTTTCATTTCCGCATATAGATGACCCCCCCATATATTACCTCCCCATATATAGCTGGATAAAAATTAAGAAATGGGTAAAATGTCATTGAGAATAGTTACAATACCCTATGTCTGTTTACACGAAATATTTAGAAACCAAATATCTCTTTATTAAAAAATAGGACCTCCGTATAGCTATATATTGTAATTTTTATTAGTGCATGATTTATACAAAGGGTTTTAATAGTATCTATTTGCTTTGTAAATTCATTCTTCAGATCTGTGATAGGGTATTAGGATAAATAATGTTGAAGTTTAATAAAATAAAGGAAAAATATAGTCAATGTAAATATTTTAACACTTAAGTTTCGATCAATGAAATCATTAGTTTAATAAATTAATTAGACGCAATTAAATGAAACTACGTGATGTAGTATTATTTCTACTATCTTTAATTTCTTTACCACGACCTAGGTTTCGTTGTATTACAACATCTTCAGGTGGGATATTAGCAAAGATTAACTCTTAGGAACAACCAACAGCATTTATATGTTTCAAACACAATAGCGGAAGACTACTTTGTGCGGATTTTTCCATTGTTTATGTTAGTGAGTTTATTGCAGGGGCGCAGACTAGGTTTTATTATATTACAGAAAGTTATACAATATACCAGTATTCTAGTTGGGGTAATAAATTCAATTGTTGTTATTATGTGAAATTATACAATGCAAACTTTAGGGTGTATGTAATAAAATTAAATGGAAGTTATTGTCGGTAATATATTGCAAAGGCAAGGGTATTTGAAAGTAAGGCCAAGGTAATGTACTAATTCTACATATCTTATTATCGGTAATATATTTATACAAAAGCAAGGGTATTTGAAAGTAAGGACAAGGTAATACACTAATTCTACATATCTCCGGTTTTGTGTATTCATATATTTATTTATTTATTCCTTTTAATTTTTTTTTTTTTTTGTTTTTATTATATATACGTATATTTATATGTGTATTAATGCTGAAACAATTTCCAGGGTACTGTAGTGTCAATGTTTTATATTTATATTATATCTAGAAGATATTAAGAATGGATGATGATATTATATTTAGTTGTTCATTTAATATATTGACCTTGATATCTTTTTTATGTCTGTTTATTTCTAATGTTTCTAGGATATTAAGTTTATTGCCTTTTGTATTTATTTGTAATATATAGGGTGCATTATCAGTATGGGGGTGATGGTTATTTTCAATGAGATGTTTAGCAATCCTTTATTTATCCCTTGAACTATTTTATGAACGAAAAGTAACTATTTTCCTTCTTTAAGTTTCGAACCAATTAACTTTATAGCTCCCAACAAATTTGTCTTCCATGGATAATATTTCCCATATTTCAATTCCTACAAAATCTTCTTTATTAATTCTTATGATAATATTGTGTTCTTTTCAGTGAAAGTTTTTATTATAATGATGTAGTCTTTTTTTTATAGTATTTGAAAATAGTTTACGTCGTTTTCTATATTATCATAATCAATATCATTAGGAAGAACTGTGTAGCTTGACTAAAAAAAATTAAAGCAATGATTTTTAATTTGAATTAGCGGCTAAGATAAATTTAAGAAGCAGTATAATTTTTATATTTCGATTCTCTCCTACACAGTGTCACTTCATGAACCTAGGTGTTGCATATTTGGTTCCATTATTTGGTTTATGAATTTTGTGAACATGACTTCTTGTATACCCCTATCTGTTTCACCCTAATTTTAAACAAACCATGTGCGTGATGTATATAAGCTTTTGAATATATTTGACATTAATTTTGTAGAAACTCAATATTCACAATCAAATGAAACTAAGTAATGTAATATTATTTCCACTTTATTTACATTCTTTACCACGACCTAATTTTCGTTGTATTACAACATCTTCAGGTAGGTAATTAGATAAATATTTCTAAGTGCCCACCTCAAAAATTTGTAATAAAACAAAACCTAGGTCATGGTAAAGAATTTAAATAAAGTGGAAACAATACTACATCACGTAGTTGCACTTAATTGTGTAAAAGCTACAGGAAATTGGCTACAGTTATAAAACTTTAAGTATTTTTATTAAATAGCACATTGTAGAAATTCTCCCTTTTACATTTTTATCATTGCTAATATTGCTATCCTTAAGAAATAAATATTGCTATCCTTAAGAAATAATAATATTGCTGTCATTAAATCAGCAGATTTAAATAATTGTTTTTTTTGAGAAATCAAACGTCCTTTTCCTCATTTGGAAAATTAACAAAACCTTAGCTTCAATTATATTCTTTAGACATTTATATTTCTTTAGACTTTTATAGGATTAGTTGAACTTTTTTAAAAAAAAGGTTCTAAAAATAAGAAAAGAAACGCATTTCTTTACAGCCTCATTCTCTTTTTCAGATTCGGTTTTGTACAAATGGTACCATTTATGCATGATCATTCCAAATTTAAAAAAAAATAACTTAAACTTTTCTATAGTGAACCTTTGATAAAAAATTTTTAAATTTGCGAAAAAATCTATCTCTTCTTTTATTCCACTTTTTTAGGGGTTTTATTCCACCCACCATATAACAATCCTCTACAATCATTTAATTTATTTCCGTGGAGTTGTTTCTTTAAACTAATTGTAATTTTGTGTAGTTATTTGAAACATGTTAACAAACATGTCGCGACATACTTGAATATTACACATTTTGTAAATTCTGGAGCAGCTCCTTGGTTTTTTAATATCATGCACAATACTTAGAGAAGTATGCTATCGTCTTTAGCATTGTTTGTAACATTTGAGCAAAGATGTTGCTGATAACTAAACTTCGTAAGTCCCAAGTACTTATACTCTTGCCGAATGATTTCTTCTTTTTTTTCGTTAACTAGTATATAACTTTGTTTTTACAACCATATTCACAGTTTTTTAACATTTTTACAGCCATATCTTTTCTTTTTATTTCATATGGTAAAATAGCATATTTGCGATTTTTTCTCTCAGCTTGAATGTAATCTTGAAAATTTCTTTTACGTCCTGTCTTTGGTGGTCCTCCTAAATCTATTTTCGACTACTTTCTCTCCGCCACTGAGGATATTTTGTTGAATTTCCAGAGTACAGTCTGAATCTTTGACACTCTCGTCGTCAATCAAAATTGTATGATATAAGCCTGTAATAATGATATAAGCCAAAATTGTATGATATTGTATTGTATGATATAATAACTTGTGGGGGTAATTATTAATTTCAATTTTAAATTCTTCTACGTCTATTATTTCTCTAAAAAGCAAAAAATTATATAGGCAACTGTTTCATTTAATAACCATTTTGGTGATGTTAAAATTGTGTTCGTTTCTGCAAAAATAAATAATTCATCAAGAAAAACTCTAGTTACACAAGAAATATTTGTACATTAGAACAAGTGAAAAATGTTATTATGTGGTATAATACTTAAATCACTTGACCGAATAAATATATCTGTACCTTGCTACGTTGACGTGACTAAAGTTTCTAGGCGTGATTTGGCGAATAAGAGGGAGGATCCAGTAATAGTATAAATATATTATTAAAATCACTTACAAAAATGACTCAATGGTGTAAACTCCCAAAAAATCAACGTTTATATTATACTAGCTAAACAAGTTATTCAAAATAATGACCAATTATTTAATATTTATTACATCTGTAAAAAACACATCATAAAAATACACATGACTTTCCTTTTATGTCGCTTAACTACCTATTCTCAATAGGGTTCATGCATTTATATGCAAAGGATTTTTTTCTTATTATTCTGCTATTTAATTCCATGCAAAATCGTACAATGAACAAATAACCATTTCACAATTAACATTATTAATTATAAAGTCATGCATCCAGTACCCGTGAGCAAAAATTAATAATAACATTGTTGACAACAACGAAATACATAACCAAAACCAAAATGAACTATAAGTTTCAGTTTGTTCATTTAATTACAAACTTATGATAAACATACTTTTTTTTAACATTTCAAAAAAAACTTCACAATTAAATAATATATCTTCTATTCGTTTAGGGAAAAAAAAACCCTACAAATAAATATTTCATTCAACGGAATTACGCGTATTTTAGACTCTATGCGACTCAAACGAATGGCGATGATATGAGGACGAAATATTAATAATTGTTTTTAAACTTTCAGGCTGAGCTACAACCACATATAGCCAGTATCTTGACATGTTTCCGTGTAAGCATTAGATTTTTGGAAAAATCAAATGATAAAAATCATTATACGTAAGTGATAATTTTGGTACAGTGAAATTCCAATTTCAATCATTTAATTGGTTTTTGTACCTACATTTAATAACCAAAAATGATTAAAATTTACTGAATTATTTTTGAAAACTTGTCTAATTTAATGATATTAATTAAAAATGAAATTAAAATTATCTAAAACGTTTCAGGTTTTTTGAATCTATTTTGGGAAATTTAAGATCAGTTAGTTAATGCATACCAAATATATAAAAATGTTCTGGGTGACATGGATTACTGTTATGAATTTACTTTTTACTCACTGCGATGAATAAAAAGACATAAAGATGATTAAGAAAAACTGGTTTATTTTCGGGAAGGTGGTTTTTTAAAAAAAATTGGTTTATTTCCATTGGTTTATTCTCGAAAAGAGTTCCACGCTGAACGAAACATTTTACTAATGAAACAATTGTACGAGTGGGTTGATATACTTGCCATGACTTGTCGTTTGTATACAAAGTAGAAAAGTACACTTGATGTAGATTTAAACCCATTTTCTTAAATATAACGTTATTGAAGGTTTGTGCTAATTACCACTATTAAGCGCAAATCAGCCTTTTTATGTTTTATAAGAAAGTAAGCCTAAAATTTTACTACCTTTCTAGAAAAATTATTAACTCATGGCTAAAAACTTATATACAAAACTATAAAATAAAAACTTTTGCAAACAAATACTTAAATTTTACGCAATTCATTGGGACATAACTGCTTTAGATGCTGTGAATGCATGCTTATTGATCTTTCTGCTTATATTACTGTTAGGTTCAAAAACTTTTTTTTATAAATATGTTCATAGATAATAATTTGAAATATTTATTAAACTAGATATAGTAAATCAAAGTAAGCAGATCGATGTGGTTTATACCTTAAAGATATTTTTGAACAGGTATCCAGAACGTTATTAATTACATAAAATCAGGTTCTAACGGTAGAAAATTTTCAGGACTACAAAAAGTTATTCAAAATTACATAGAGTTTTACAGGTTATAATGTCCTTTTGTTTAATTAAATTTCACCTTGCATGAATTAATTTATTTAATAAGTTTGAAAAACCTAGAAAACTCTAGAAACTAGAGTTTAGTTAGAACTTTCAATAGAAGTTACCACTATTTGGATATATAAAATTTACGACAGTGCAGAGAGTTGCCACTTACCGGGTGTCGACGTATATTATTATGTTTTATTTATTTTTTATGATACTTTCTTGTTGTACTATTTATGGTAATATTTATATATTACCCTACTTCAAAAAGAAGAGGTTCAATTTTTTGTGTACATTACCTCATAGTTCCCGTATTTGTCAACCAATTTGGATGACAAATACACCGATTATTATATCTGGACTTACATGACTCCCAGTTTGATCCCAAGAAATTAGTTATAATTTGATTAAAATCTGACCAAATTTTTAAGGATACACATTAGGAGTACGCTCTTTCAATTATAATTGCAATAAAATATACCGGTAAATATATGCAGGTACATATAATGCACGAAGCCAAGTTTTTAAATCGTTTTTATTTTTTTTCCTTTACGTTCCGTATGTTGTTGATTCAAATATTGTAATTTGTTTTTCAGCTACTTTTACTTAACCGATTCCCAGGAAATTTTGTTCATATGTTGGGTCGAATAAAGTTGAAATTCAAACACTTCGCACACATGTCGGAATTTAAACCTTCAATCCATAAATGATAATACTACATAGGTAAGCCGTAAGACTTGAAAATCTACCCTTTGCAATTAGTATTGTGGATTTAAAGTAGAGACTATATCATTGAACTGCAGGTTTTAACTCCACAGTCTCGATGCTGGAAGGGTATTGCCTGCCTAATCCATGAGACCTGTGAATCTGCTGATTTAAACTAGTGTTTTGCCTTAAGAAAAGACTTTGTTATTAAATTCAGGTTTCGATTCCTCAGTTTTTATGCTGTGGGACCACTGGCTACTTAAATCGCAAGATTGGAAGAAATGTTGTTATTAAATTAATATTGTGGGTCTCAAGCAAAGACTATGTCATTTAACGACGGGTTCCTATTTATCTGTCGTAATGTTGATTTGAAAATATGCGGTTTTTAAATTAGTAATTTGGGCCTTAAGAAGAAAGTTTATCATTAGATGCCGGAATCCGCTAAAATATAATTTGACCCAGAGAAATAAATTCCATGCTTATTGATTTTCAATCAACAGAAGTTTTTTATGCAGAAATAATTTAAAAGGCTCATTACAAACTTCTTCCTTAAAATATTATAAAATTTTGATTAATATTAAGTTAGTACAGCAATCCAGCTCTTCTAAATAAAGTGCTCAAAAGGAATACACATACAATTTGCTTTATTACACACTTCTTTTGAAATCGTTTGCTATATTTGGAAGATAAATATGAAGAACCTATTTTAACTTTACTATATTCACATAAATGCAACAAATATTTATGAAAAACATTTACTTGCATTGGGTTCAAGAGGAACTTTACTTTGTTTATAAGGATTTACAATAAAAAAATGGTTTTTCTTTCGTTCCACATTATATACTTTATTGTTATCAATATTGCTTAGATTTATAAAATTAGGTAATTCCCTTTTTTGTAATTTACATAGGTATATACGAAAATTATTAAACCCTGAACAATTATCTTAAAATGTAAATATATTATTTGGATAAGATCGATACTGATGTTCATCTGTTACTTTTAAACATTGGTGTTACCTTTACCTAAAAACTGAAAATTATTATGGGCATATAAGAATTAAAAGAACCAGATTATAAATAGTGTAGATTTTTAGGTAAATATAAAAATGACTGTCAACGAAAATTATGAAATAAAAGTTACATTCCTATTTTTTTAATAAGGCTCAATTAATTTTAAAGATACTTGTTGCTATCTCTGGTAAATTTTATATAAGTTTGTGAACTATTTATTTAAACGAGTAAGCAACATTCTTTTGTAAGTTATGTTACTTTTTTTTCTCAGATATGAAAATTATTTCTTTTAATTATGGTTTAATATTTAAGACTTTAATATAAATGCATTCTAAATAATAATATCTTATATATAAAACTTTGTTACTGCAAGATGAAGAGAATAGAATGCAAATATTTATTTAAATTTATTTTTTATGTCGAATTATACATTAAAATTTTCAACGATGTAAGGTTTTTACTCCTGACAAAATGTTTGAAGTTAGATTTAATATTTCTAAAATTGTAAATGATATTTAAATTGAAAACAAAAAACAGAAAAAGGCAGTAAACGATCGAAACACTGACAGTTAAGAAAGAATAAAATGACGTTATTTCTACTTAATTTCCTTCACTTGGGTTCGTTTCTGTACTTCTGGTTGTTCTATCATTGTTTCCATCATATACTTTAAACAAAACAATTAGATTACTACTAATCAAACTTCTACTTTACTAACTTCCCGATATCTCTTGCAGTTGATCAAACTAACCCATAAATACAATACGATTTTTATAAATCAATAAGAATAAATTTGATGACTAATTTATTGAACTGAAATATATCTAAATTATATAGACATATAAGATGTTTGTGTAATGTTAGACGCCAAAGTATTATTTAGTTTTGGATAAAACGAATAGAACTTGCGCTATAAGTATGTTGTACACACTGAGATGCATATAAATATTTAAAGATAAATATCACTTATTTAGCAGCAAACTTTTAATGATTTTGTTTTTTTTTTATCGGATTTACTATAAAACTAAAATTCTATAATAGAAATTGAAGAATCTGTATCAATTATAAAGACTCTATATTAATTGTAAAGAAATGAACCATAAAATTAAAAGACTTATTAAACTTTTTTTGCCTCCTTTAAAATTTGCACAATAATATTTTTGAATGTTGTTGCGATATATGCGTGTTAAAAGGCTTGGTTATAATTATACTAAAATTCCAAGTGTCTACGTCAAAGGTCTTCTGATAATAATGGCTATTTTCACAAATTTTCCAATAAACTTATAAAAACGCTGTTTTTTATTCAGATTTATTAGAAAATTAAAATTCTATAAATACCATTTCAGAACCCTTACATGACGCTATTTCAGTTGTAAAGTAATCTCTGAAAAAATTTAAAATTTATTTAACTTTGTCCCCATCAAAATTGAGATACAAATATTTTTGAGTGCTATTGAAGTATACACGGGTTAACTCGCTTTATCATTATGCCAAATTTCAAGTGTTTGCCATTGTGCCAAATTTCAACTGTGAATACAGACAGATAAAAGGTGCATTCTTAATTTTAATGTATAGAATACTAACATTTAAATAAGTTTTCATTACATTAATACAAAAATTTTCTTTTAATATTTTGTGTTATTCACAAACGTAAACCTTTGGTATTGTGCTTTGATTGCATATCGAGAAATATACACAAATTATTAATTTTCTCCTAATTGTGATGTTTCTCCACAGAAACAATCTACTTAATAATTCTTACATATTGATATATTAAAAATGAGTATTTTTACTTTTTCTCTGTTTAATTAGCTATCCAAGGAGACTTTATACTATCACACAACTTTTGCAGTTTTAAATATTTTTCTTTCTTGCTCTTGCTTCACTATAATACTCTCTGGGACTCAAATTAGTTCGCCTCTTTCTTGGAATGTTTGTGATTATCGATATATGTGCAAATACTGCATCGAAAATATTGGTGTACTGTCTATTAACCCAATTTTGAATTTTTTTATCGTTTCCACCAAAAATTCTGTATTTATTGTTTTACTTTGGATACATTATAATATTATTTCAGTATGAGCATATATTTTAGGACAAATGTTTAAATGTAAATTAAATTCCACATCTTCTAATTTTGTAATGTATTAATCGGCAAATAACAAAGATTTTTCGTCCCAGCTGTGAGGGTTAGGTTTTATGGCCTGAAATATATTTATAAAATCTATTTTATGTTCTTGTATGACATTTACTATACAAAAATTTACAATTAAATGAAACTACGTGGTCTATTAGCAAAGATCTCTGCTAATAGCCCACCTGAAGATGTTGTAATACAACGAAACCTAGGTCGTTCGTTCGTTTATTCGCAATCTCGGCTAAAATTGAATTTCGTTTGTTGGTTTACTAATAATACGACTAATTAGTTGAGATGAAAAAAAAATCTTTTACACCCCGCAATATTATTTGTATATTTTGATAAAACTTAATTAAGAATATGGGTATAACCAGGTACAAACATTGCTAAAGGCTATGTATCTCGTACATTTGTCTTCACACGGTTTAACTCCTATGACATAACCGATGCGCCGTCATAAAATTGCGCTATTAATTTACGACTAAGATCATTTGACGAAAAATGTTGTCACTTAATATTCATGCCGTTTGCTTGCAACCAACATTTAAATATATGTAGCGTAACTTACAATACTTCTGAGCTGTTCCCTTATACTAACATTCGACTCTTCGTCTATACAGAGGAGGAAGAAATTAAATCATTTCAACCTGATAGCCCTGTAAAAGATGTCGAAGGTGCGATAGATTGAAAATTTGTCTCAATAACTGAATTGTAGGTACTCAAAAACAGTTAATTCTCGGCGTAATTATCCCGATTTATTAAAATATTACTTTCATCGTGGCGATGAAAAGCTAAATATTGCTTACCTAAAAATAATATTGCATATCCATTAACCTTTTTAAAATATTTCTATTTCTTTCATTATACTCCCAATTCGCAATGGCTAATTTCTCGTGGATACAAATGTCTAAAAGCAAAGTTTTGTAGTTTTATTGTATACGATCAATGTTTCTCAGAATTAGCATGATTTTTACCAGAATTTGTCAAATTACCTAGATCATTAAAACCACTTTTCTTCCATTTATTGCATTCTGTCAGAAATAATAAACCAAGCCAGTAAAACATTTTATTTACAAAGCAACTTCCAGTTAGCCACAAATATTTATCGGAAAAATTAATAAGATAATGTCGTATGGAAGATTTATTAGGAACGTTTAGTTTTAAAATTGGTTTCGGTTTACCATTTTCTATTATACTATTTTCTTTTACAAAAAGATAAATTGGAAAATTCTACCTGAATCGTGTGATGTTGACTATATTGCATAATTCGGCTATTTTTTATTTACTTACACGACGAAACTTTTTAAAAATTACTAATAAAATATTGATTTTAATAGACAAGGAAAACGATTTTCACAGTGAGTATTTCCCTGAAAAATATTAAAATTATTTATAAAATTATTTTCGAAAGGGAATGGTAAACTGACAGCGAAATCGTTATAATACAGCATTTCATTCATATTTGCATACAAGTAATGCAAATATCATAATTACCCCATTGTTTCAGCCGGAATATAGCCGAATTTAGTCAAAGAAGCTTCAACTTGCCTTGAAACTATTAACTGATGCTCTGAAGTATAGTAATTAATTTTAATTTCGTATGGACATTTTCTGATTCGAGAAGTTTTTGTAATTTCATACAATGTAGGAATAAAGTTTGAATGTTTTATTTAAAATGCCAGCAACCAGAAACATTCGCTTTTTGGGTGCGATCTACAAATCATATTCGAAATGTGGATTTCGCTTGAATACCAAAATTGAAATACGCTTAAATGTTTGTAAATATGTTATGTATATATGCTAAATGTTCACCGTAAGCTACGTGTAATTGTTTATAAGGTAATGCCCGCCACTGGATCTTCAAGTTACATGCATTTGGTAGACAATATCCCCGGAGTACCAGGACTGAGGAAATGCAACTCTGAGTTCAATGACAATGTTTGTGATTGAGATCTACAATGCCAATTTAAAACAAGCAAATCGAGTCCCACCCTTTCAGCAAGCAGCATCCCAGCAGTATCAACCATAAGTTCAATATCAAAGTCTTTGCTTGGGACCCTTAATACTAATTTAGAAAGAGCAAATCCTTAATTTTCACAGTATAGGCAGGCAATGCGATTGATAATATTTGGAAAGTGAAGCTAAATAAAATCCTTTAAACTAAATCATTTAACTCTAAAATGAGAGAAGTAAATTTATTTTGCTGAATTTATTTGCATGAAAAATTAAATAATAGTTTCCACTACAATCGACAAACTTGTTTACAATGAAACTATGAAACCGAAAATGTTTGCAGTAACAGATTTTGCGTGTTCTTGCCATGCTTTAAACCAATTTAACCATTTTCTGTAAGTTCCCATATTTCACTTCTGACTTCCAGTACGAGTAAATAAAATCACTATCCTTGGAGAACTATAAAGTTATAATCTTTTTTTTATTTCTTACATTTATTTTTCACTTCAAAGGTTTAGATTTCATGTGCCAGTTCGGATAGTGATCTTTTAGTGATTATGGGATGCAGATGTTAATAAAACGACGTAATTGTTCAAAGAATAGATATTCTTGACCAGATTAAGTTGTTGATTTAAAGATAGGTGATTTGAATAAAGAAAGGTGATTTTTAGGACGGAAAACGGAACTCATATCAAATCCTTCAGGTTTTTTTTAGTTAGAACCGTCTTTTTATGAAACATTTTATGTAAAAATTAGAATTTGGCATAGTAATAAGTATTTTAACCCACATATATTGCAATAGCTACCTCAAAAATGGTACAATAAAAGTGTTGCAAGCTCAAAATAAATTGTTCTTTATTTTTTTGGAAAATTGTATGTATCGTGTGTAAAACAAATAGAAATAGGGACTCGTTAGAATTCCATATTTTTTTTTTAAATTACGTGCAAAGTAATTTTATTGCTTAACGAAAAATATGTGAGAGAATACTATACCTCACGAGTACTAATAAATGGAGGATAGTTTTAATCAACTAAGGCTAGCACCATTCTGTAAACAAATTTATGCGTCATAAAATTGGAATCAACTTAGTACCTACGAGAAGCGCCTCATAAACTTTCATTGCAGACTCAGCTTTTTGGTCGAGAATTTTATAGGAATTCAAAAAAAGATTGTAGTTGAGACAAGATCCACCTAAGCTATCCTGTAATTATGAATGTCTTTCTGATTGCATTGGTCAAAAATTTAACGCAAATTATTATTAAAGTGGAAGGGTTTGAATTGAAAATACCATGAAATTTATAGAAATTAATTTCAAACACAAAAGGCATGGTCAGAACTGACAATAGAATGAAAGTGTTTTAAATTACAGATGCAACTGCTTTAATACTTAATAATTCCAAAACACGCCATTAGTACGAGGTGCTTCTAAGAATCGTATCAATTACTATAATGTTTGGTAAATATTGTCTAGCTTTTCAAGATGCGTACAATGAACATGCTATTTTACGATAATAAAGGTAATATTTTAAAAACAGTTTACTTGCCATCTAAATTTAAATGTAATATATAAGAACAAGTGCGTAAAATATTAACGAATTAGAGGAATAAAATTGACATTCTTAAAAAATAAATAGAAAGCGAAATAATAGACCTGTTGCACTGAACTGTGAAGTTTGGTATTATTTATGAAAGGAGAAAAACCATTTTATATTCCAAAACATTAAATATAGATTTAATAATTAGATTAAATTTTTCTAGGAGCGTTAAATCAGAAGAGCAATCTAAAATAGAGAATTTTAGTTCACCATCATTTTACGTTTCTTGTAGCAGCTTCTCTCTCTATCTAGTGCTTAATGATAAGGCAAAAACACCCTTTGAAACTGATAAGTTTTTCAATGCGGTTCACAAATTATATTTATTTTTTCGACGTCTATTTTTTGATGCACAACACTTTTAAAATATGTCGAAGAGTTAATTTTAACCATTAAATGACACTCGATAGGAGAATAAAATACAGCGCTTAAAGCCATTAAGACTTCATGTGTGAGGTTTGTATAATATTTTGTTGAACATAAGTGAAAACCAAGAAGTTCATAATTGACTAAGAAACGAAACCTCAATTTTAACAAGGTGTATTGAACGATTTAATAAAAAGTTTTCCTCTTCAATATTTATCTGTATGAAATATTTAATTGTATTAATAAACAAGCTGATAAAAAAAATCGATCTGCCACCTGCATTCAATCTAGAACTGCAAAAATGTTTTAAGCATAATCGATCAGATTATTCTTTTAATGCAATAACATTACATTACATTGAGTTTGAGGTTAATATAATCAAATATTTTCACGACACCGCAAAAAAGGAAAAACAACTTCTCAAACGAATCCCAAAATTATCACATCAAATATTATAATGCAAAAATATTAGGTATGTGTTTTATTTCCCAATTGGCAAAGAAATCTATGTTAGATTTACACAACTTAGTCACCAAACTTCTCATCGAGAGCTTGTCTTAGTGTATTAGTGCAGCTTTAATGTAGGTATCATTGGAGGTAGTAACCATAATAACCCCAAGCCTGACAGGCAACGTGGCGATCTCAGTAAGTAACATTCCATACTAATGGCGTTGCTGCCCGTCACTCGTCTATAGCATTTAGCTACGCGTTTATAAATATCAGTCCAACCTCGTTCGATGAGTGGTCGACTACAATGTTAACTTTTTCCTAAAGCTACTGGGGTTTTCTTTTGTCATGCCTTAAGGATATTGCTGACTACACCATTAACTGCAGCAAATAGAGAATGAGTTTCTCTTAATTAAATTAAGTGAGAACTTTTATATTTCGCCATTATGCAAAATATTCTTAATGGTTTGACCGTTTAAGCATGAAATTGCTGTCTTAAAAAAGCGATTAAGCGTGAATTGCTATCTTGAAAAAGTTTGCAGAGCTAACGCTGAGAAAAAAGTTTCTCATGAATTTTGCATATTTGGCGTTACTTTCTTTTTTATAGGATATAGCTAAGTTTTGTTTGATTGCGCAATGCTAAAGTTTTTAAAATCACTAAAACCTGGTTAACTATTTTTAAATAGGCCCGGGTAATTTTCAATGTATATTGTGTTGCTCTACATGACTGTTCATTTTATGTTACGTGTTTATTTCTCAATATACGTTTTTGTTATAATTTACAACCATTTTATTTTAAAAAGTTTATATCTTAAGGCGCGGCAATTTGCCTTTTTGTCCTTGCCGGCGTAAACGCTTGAGCAAGCGCTTCCACTTGATATGCAAACCAGTGTATATTTTGTATAATTAGACATCTCGGAATATTTTCGTAATCGAATAATTCCATTAGTATTATTTGTAATTGCTCACCACTAGTTTATAAATCCATCTAATGCACAACTCTCTATTCGTATTCAACTAGTTTATTTAAAGTAGAAAGTACAAAAGAAGTTTTAAGTTATGAAAAGTATGCAACATAAACAATTCTCAAGCAAAAATTATGTTATTTTTTCCAACATTATTTATGAACAAATAAGAGGAAGTAATTCTCGTAGGCTAATCTCATTCTTTTTTATTCTATTTATTAAACGTATTCGGTTACATCCAGAAATGTCAACTCATTTAATTTTGGTATGTTTTGTTTCTCGTTCATTCAACTTTGGGCAATGGTAGAAAAGGAGATAAATTAAAACAATTTGTGTACATAAAATATTTTAACCTATTTCATTGCACCAATAACGTAGAAAGTTCGTTCATTTATGATAACTAATAATTCTTTGTTTTAAAGTGTAAGTGACAACTTTATTTGTTATGCTTATATTCAGTGGAATATCATAAGGTTTTAAAGCAATTTGATTACCCTATAAAAAGCAAAATCATGGCCACATGCATGGTTTGCGTAAACTTTTATTTCAAAAAGAAAATGAAAAACAATCAATGAAAAGCCAAGTTGAAGAAACTAGGCAAATTGGGAACACTAATTTGGAATAAATATGTATCTGTTTATAATCAGTTCCAGCAGGTTGTATGTCTTGTAATTTTATTTTATAACTTGTTTATGTATAATGATATTAATTATGAGTTGTATAGCATTAAATTTGCTGTATAAACTGTTAATACTGCAAGAATATAGATGTAATTTAATCGGATACAATTGTAAATACTTGATATTGAATTAATTTACATTGAAAATTAAAAACAAAACAAATCAATTTTATTTATTTTCAACTTTATATAAATTCAAAAAAGCGCTTTTACTACTAACAAACGCTGACAGTCGTTTTCCGGTAGTGAAAGCATTTTGATTGAATTTCAAATAAATGTTAAATGTTAAAATATTTTTTTATACTCATTCCATTTTTTTACTTTCATATGTGTTATTATGATTAATATTTGTTTGTATTTTACTTGTATTTTACATTTTAATATGAATAATATTTTAAAAATATAATTACATTTAAGCACAAAAAATAACAAAAAGTAATTAATTGCAAAAATGCAATTTGTGTCAGAACTATTTCATTCACTTTTCATAAAACCAACACTGAGCGATCTTCGTAAGTATACAAAACAACATTTAGTTCTTTCAACACTAAATAATACTAACATTTTTTTCAATGCAACAAAAAAAAACTTTTCTTATATTTCTACGTGCACAAAATAGGATATTTTTAAATGTGATATGTCAAACTGATATTTTTCAATATTTTCATAATATTTCCGTGCTTTATAATGATGAAAAACCTAGCCAACCTGGGAATTTTAAGATGGGGGGTGTCTCGTCGATGTCCATGGGTTTAATTTGAGTTTACATTAGTACATCTCGTAAGAATGTTAATGTTTTCCTCATTTAATCATTTTTTTTGTTTTTACGATAATTTTAAACCACTTTGGCAATATACTATATGACCCAAATTTACTCTATGAATTAATTTTTTTATACAAATTCAATATAATCAATATACGTAACAAGCGACACTATACAACTTTTCACTAGAGCAATGTTTGATGATGCTGCACTAAGGTTGAAAATTGTGCACGTTTGCCCTCTGCAACAATTGTATGGACGAATGTTCTTGGTCGCCGTTGTGTGCGGGTCTTCCTCTCTGCTCGCTGCTGTTTTGTATTATTTATATTTTTGTCTTTTTATTACAATTGTTTAATTAATAAACAATAAAATAAAAGGATGTCATCTGTACTATCGGTTTTATCAACGATTTCATCAATCAATAAAATATTTATATTTACGGTTTTCTTTCTGAAACCAACTTTAATTCCAATATTAAGTCGCAATTATAACCTCTTAAGTATCATCATGCAATCACAACCCCCGAAATATGTTTGGTTCATTCGAATTTATATAATGGTTTATAATACTACAGAATCGATAAAAGTAAAACAGAATTTTATTATTTTGTGTACTAGAATATGAAAATAAAAAAAAATTCTTTCTTTTTTACTTTTTCAGAACATATCTTGTATAGAATTAGCCAAAATGAATTTACTTCACACGTTTAATTTATTGTTTATTGTTTGATTAATTAAAATGGTAATTTTTTTATCGCACGAGATCTTGTAAAGCCATTTTTTAAATAAAATTGCGTCAAGCACCAGAAATGTTTCCAAAGTGATCGATGGGCGTATTGAAAATATTATGAATCATGTTTGGCATTCGATTTTTGGCCTTTTGCCTGATTATTAACTTCTATAGAAGGGAAACATTTTTGATAAAATTGCAGGAAATTCATATCCATTTGTCACGTCTAATATTGTAATCAATCAAATTAGACTGCCATATCCATAGAAAAATATGTTACTTCTTACCGTTAGAGTTTTACTTCTGCTTGATAATAATTTTTATAAGTCCGATTATCCTCAGATTAGATCAAAGATAATAGATTGCTTCAAATTGTTTATTATAGTTTAACTGCTTATAGTTTAACTGAGATGATTATTTGGCAAAAAACTCATTTCCGATTTATTTATTATCTCTTATATGCTACAATCTGTTTCTTAAATACAAAACATACAAGTTTACCTTTTTTTTGCAGAATATATTATCACCTAGTGATTTAATAGAAAAAAAAACGTCAGACAGAGCAAGGTCTGGCGCAAGTATATTGACTGGTATGTGGAATCGTTTCCAACCTCAGCTCCAATAATTTTATTGGAATAATTCTTACAATACGTGGGCAGGCATTATCATGTTGAAAAGAAACTATTACGGGTGATGCCATTGTGGGTAATTCCAATGGAGTTGAAGTACCGAATTTTGCAGTTGCGGAACATTTTTGCGGTAATATTTATATTGTTAAAAGGTATTTACTAATATTTTTTTTTTTCGTATTACAATCTGTCCAAGAGACATTCAGCAATATTTGTGTCAATATTATAGGTTTTGCAAGGTAAACATCCTATGACATTTCCTTAATTATCTATGATATACTAATATATGATTTAAAATACATACAATATTTTTGGTGTTGGTTTGCCTAATTGCATTTAACCTAACCACGGGTGTATACGGGTGTAATTTTTTTATACAATTCACTTTTAGTCAGATAATACATTGAAAGAAAATGGATTTATCTTCATTTACACATGACAATTGTATCCTTGCGAAAGTTTTGATTGATATATCAAATAACTAGCTGAATAAGGTAACTACAATACTGGCTGAACCAATACAACACTAGCTGATTGTGGTGTATGGTTTATACCTATGAAACTCATCAATGGGTTACCGCATGTCACTTGTGAAGTATTTTTAAAAAAATTGAAATTATTAGAGATTAAGAGGAAGAAAAATAGTCGAATTTCTACATTAAGCTGATGCAGTGAACATGATCTTTTAAGTTTCAATATTCAGTATCCTCTTAGTATACATTTACATATATAAAGCCTATGTATATTCCGATTACTTTCTCTCTTAAACCGCTCCCTATTTTTTCAAACATTCTTCTCTCGTTTCGTTATATTGTAATAACAGCACGTTTAGTAGACGTACGCAAAGTTAAATATAAGTATATAATAAAACCATTAAAAGTGAATTAAAAAAAAATGTCAATACCATAGTTACCGGGTGCTGAAGTGTTAACATAGTCATTGTCTATCCTATTAAAATACTTTAATAAAAATATAAACCGATGTCTTTTAAATAACTTCTTACAACTAATAATTTTTACAAAGTCCGTGCTAAGTGTATATAAAAATTAATACTTGTAATAACGAAATTCAACGTAGGGTTTCCTCGATGTCATTGTTATATTATGTTCATTTTTATTCAATCTTGTCATTTCACTGTTTATATTAAATAATTACTAATTTTAACTCTTCTCTGTCATTTTTCCATTTTTAACTAGTAAATAATTGAAATTAAATATTGTTTACATAGCATCAAGTAGTTATTTATTAAAATTTCATATATCACTTGAATACGGTATACTGCTTCAATTTAATATCACTTTAATATGGCTATAAGGTATATATAACTAATGAATATATTTTACCAATGACATGGGATAAAATAAATACGGATGAAGTTTATAATATTTTCGGTCTTTAAGTCATTAATGACACAAATTTAACAATAAATTAGAAAAAAGGCTTCTAATAATTAATAATTACTTCAGTAAAATACAATTAATTAAAATGTGTTCACTCAGTAATCCAATGACAAGTTTCTCAAGAGACATTTTTATATTAAATTTTTGTTAAATTTTCAACACTGAAAGAAAACAAAATCCAAGAGTATATATTTAACACAAATGGGATTGAATTGTAAAGAAATTTCAATATATATATCAAATATTTTTTATGTTCGTAATCAATGGCAAATATATTCTTGAACACAAACTCGGAAATTTTCCGTTGTAAACCAGTTATTATTAAAATGAACGTACATAACATGGAATGTAAGAGTAAAATATTTATTGCCCGGAATCTCTGCATATATTCGTATAATGCTGCAGTAGCCGCATATCTTAAACGTATTTATTTACGAGAGGAAAGTCTGCGTATGGGTCTAAAACGATTTATACCATCGCCTCTAGTTTCGTCAACATATACGCCGTAAGTTACAAGTATTTATAGAGCAATATGTAATTTCCTCGTTAGCACTCACAGAGGTTTTTTTTGGTCTGGCATAATGTTAAAAAAATATCGCCCGCTTAAGTAGCTTAAACGTAAAGATTTATAACTTAATTAATATTCGTTATGTTGGGTTTCCTTCTAAGTAAAATGCGTTTAAATTAGGTAACAATTTAGAGACCGTATTGTGATAGTTAACAAATGTAATGTTTCAACAGGGCGCCTCTGCAAATGCTTGATTATATCTGTCAGGATTATTTTATTGAAAACTCTTTAGTTGGATTTAAGACGCATACAAGAGGAACCTAGCAAATGTGCGGGATAATAAGAGTTTCAATATAGTAATGTCAATATCAAGCCGCCTCTTTAGAGTATTCTTCTTGAAAACAATATTGATTGGTTATGTATATATATAAATATATATATATATATATATATATATATATATATATACATACATACATATATATATATATATATATATATATATATATATATATATATATATATATATATATATATATATATATATATATATATATATATATATATATATATATATATATATATATATATATATATATATATATATATATAAGAGCAGAATTTCGTTTGTGATTTTGCCGTTGAAACGCAAATAATGTAATGATACGTTACGCTCCAAATATTCCATCAGATTCAAAAAAGATTTAGCGAAAGGCCAAATGCGGTACTAATATTATAAAATTTAAAGGCTCTTAGCTAACTAACGCAGGCAAAAATACTGCTCCTAAGTTTAATTTTACAGGTATGCTACCATTATGATGATATTTAGATTTTGCTTCAATTAGAATTCTGTAACAGGTAAAAAGGCCCCTTGTGTATAAATAATCAAAATCAGTAACTCATTACTATTTTAATAAACCCCATTATTTCTTTTATAGCTTCATTTTCAGGTATAACTATTGAGCAATATACCTAACAGACTTATATAAGGTAAAATATTGATTTAATTTACAAAAAAAGGTATACGAATTATAAGGGAAATATTTTATTAATTTTTATTGGCAAAAACTTTTTAAAATAATTTGAAATATTAATACCATGTTTTTGCATTTATATTTTAGACTGTAATCTGTCCATTTAAGTATTAATTATAATATATTTTGTTATATTTATTTTCACAGTTTCATCATTAATATTAGGATAACTTGTCGTTTAAAATAGTCTGAAAGAAAAAATCCATTAATTTAGAATTTTTATAAACATTTTCTTAGTTTAATTTTGGATTGGTTGTCGCTACAGTGAATAATATTAAAATAAAGGATAAGAAGGATACTAAATAATCCGTAATGACTGTGTTTGAGTATTAAGTTAAAACAAATCAAATTTTTTCAATGCAATATAACTTCAATTAATAACTTTCAATATGGCTAGAGCTTCACCCTTTTCCGGTTTTTATCATAAATACAAAAAAAATAATTTTTTCACCTTTGAAATTCATTTTTGTATTTCGTAGTTGTATTATACGTCTACATGAAATAAAATCTAATATGAGAAGCGTCGGTATTTAGCATTGAATCTATTTTAATTTATGGCAAAATCTATGGCAAATAAAAGGGATATTAGCAAAGATGAAGGAATCTTTGCTAATATCCCACCTGAAGATGTTGTAATGCAACGAAACCTAGGCCGTGGTAAAGAAAGTAAAGAAAGTAGAAATAATACTACATCACGTAGTTTCATTTAATTGTGATGAATTAATTTGTAAAATATTACTACTGTCGGAGATTTTTGGAATCGCTCCCAAGCAGGAAGTGATCCATTAACTACTATCAATGCCTCTCCCTCTTTCACAAGCGTAAATCACACCCGCACAGATAGCGTGAGGATTTGAAGGGATTACAGAATTCTAATTGAAGCAAAATCTAAATATCATCATAATGGTAGCATACCTGTAAAATTAAACTTAGGAGCAGTATTTTTGCCTGCGTTAGTTAGCTAAGAGCCTTTAAATTTTATAATATTAGTACCGCATTTGGCCTTTCGCTAAATCTTTTTTGAATCTGATGGAATATTTGGAGCGTAACGTATCATTACATTATTTGCGTTTCAACGGCAAAATCACAAACGAAATTCTGCTCTTATATATATATATATATAAATATATATATATATATATATATATATATATGTATGTATGTATATATATATATATATATATATATATATATATATATATATATATATATATATTTATATATATACATAACCAATCAATAAAATAATCGAGTTTTCAATAAAATAATCCTGACAGATATAATCAAGCATTTGCAGAGGCGCCCTGTTGAAACATTACATTTGTTAACTATCACAATACGGTCTCTAAATTGTTACCTAATTTAAACGCATTTTACTTAGAAGGAAACCCAACATAACGAATATTAATTAAGTTATAAATCTTTACGTTTAAGCTACTTAAGCGGGCGATATTTTTTTAACATTATGCCAGACCAAAAAAAACCTCTGTGAGTGCTAACGAGGAAATTACATATTGCTCTATAAATACTTGTAACTTACGGCGTATATGTTGACGAAACTAGAGGCGATGGTATAAATCGTTTTAGACCCATACGCAGACTTTCCTCTCGTAAATAAATACGTTTAAGATATGCGGCTACTGCAGCATTATACGAATATATGCAGAGATTCCGGGCAATAAATATTTTACTCATACATTCCATGTTATGTACGTTCATTTTAATAATAACTGGTTTACAACGGAAAATTTCCGAGTTTGTGTTCAAGAATATATTTGCCATTGATTACGAACATAAAAAATATTTGATATATATATTGAAATTTCTTTACAATTCAATCCCATTTGTGTTAAATATATACTCTTGGATTTTGTTTTCTTTCAGTGTTGAAAATTTAACAAAAATTTAATATAAAAATGTCTCTTGAGAAACTTGTCATTGGATTACTGAGTGAACACATTTTAATTAATTGTATTTTACTGAAGTAATTATTAATTATTAGAAGCCTTTTTTCTAATTTATTGTTAAATTTGTGTCATTAATGACTTAAAGACCGAAAATATTATAAACTTCATCCGTATTTATTTTATCCCATGTCATTGGTAAAATATATTCATTAGTTATATATACCTTATAGCCATATTAAAGTGATATTAAATTGAAGCAGTATACCGTATTCAAGTGATATATGAAATTTTAATAAATAACTACTTGATGCTATGTAAACAATATTTAATTTCAATTATTTACTAGTTAAAAATGGAAAAATGACAGAGAAGAGTTAAAATTAGTAATTATTTAATATAAACAGTGAAATGACAAGATTGAATAAAAATGAACATAATATAACAATGACATCGAGGAAACCCTACGTTGAATTTCGTTATTACAAGTATTAATTTTTATATACACTTAGCACGGACTTTGTAAAAATTATTAGTTGTAAGAAGTTATTTAAAAGACATCGGTTTATATTTTTATTAAAGTATTTTAATAGGATAGACAATGACTATGTTAACACTTCAGCACCCGGTAACTATGGTATTGACATTTTTTTTTAATTCACTTTTAATGGTTTTATTATATACTTATATTTAACTTTGCGTACGTCTACTAAACGTGCTGTTATTACAATATAACGAAACGAGAGAAGAATGTTTGAAAAAATAGGGAGCGGTTTAAGAGAGAAAGTAATCGGAATATACATAGGCTTTATATATGAAAATGTATACTAAGAGGATACTGAATATTGAAACTTAAAAGATCATGTTCACTGCATCAGCTTAATGTAGAAATTCGACTATTTTTCTTCCTCTTAATCTCTAATAATTTCAATTTTTTTAAAAATACTTCACAAGTGACATGCGGTAACCCATTGATGAGTTTCATAGGTATAAACCATACACCACAATCAGCTAGTGTTGTATTGGTTCAGACAGTATTGTAGTTACCTTATTCAGCTAGTTATTTGACCTGAAGATGTTGTAATACAACGAAACCTAGGTCGTGGTAAAGAAAGTAGAAATAATACTACATCACGTAGTTTCATTTAATTGTGAATAATTAATTTCTACAAAATTAACGCCAAATATATTCAAATTAATTCATGTTTATAAACGAGGTTTTACCGTAAATGTTTCAAATGAATTCTTTTATTTCTAATAATCACAAATCTGTAACAGGAGGAAGATTTTGTAAATTTATTCATATTTGGCAACAATATGTTATAACGGAATTTTCAACGAATAATGTTATGTGAAGTAGGTTTAAATTTTTGATAAAGTAGTCGTCATATTTTTAGTACTCGTGATACATTTTATTACGCATAATATTAAGAATTCACTAATAATTTAATTATATATGTCATTTTATGAAATATGAACAGGTATTTTTAGCATATAATTAACATGAAAACACACTGATGGTCTATACCAGTAACGATATTCTCTTTTGGATCCGCAGTCTTTTGGCTTTGAGTCAGGTAAAGTATACTAAGTATTTCTACTCAGTGATACTTAGCTATTATTGCTCTGTCAAATTTAGTACCAAATACATTGTTATTGTGGCAACATCACAGCCAATTTAGGCAGCAATGGTAAGAATAAAATAAGTTTAGTGACTTAGATTACCTTATTCTTTGTTATTTATCTAAAACACCTAACTACGTGATGCCTTTTTGTCTACCTGTATATATTTACCTTCTGATTATCCTAATAGATCTTTGCATAACATATGTATATATATATATATATATATATATATATATATATATATATATATATATATATATTACCTAACTGCAGTATCTTCATTTCTTCTGAAAATACCTGCTCATCCAGAACTACCTCTTTATTTTGTTGTTTTAATAAAATTAATTCAAACTCCTTAAGTTTACTCTTGACCACTGAGTAATTCAAGTCATTATCTTTTGATTGTTTAGATTCTGGCCACCACTTGTGACTAAACAACTCGTGAGATAAGTCAAATGAACTCAAATTTGATGGACATTATTTTCACCATTTAGGAGTTCCTCTATTCACCTCTGTCCTTCCAAGATATATAAAATGAGATCAAATATGACAAATATACTCCTCAACTTTGAGAAGTTTCTATCACTACTTTCCGGTTTCATCATCAAATTTTGTCTACAGCTTGAGACCAACGGAGGCGTTAAGATAAGTTAAATGAGTCTATTGAAGCTAATTACCAGCATTGAGGAGTACTGTCATTACCTTTTATCCTGGCCACTGCTTGGGACTAAAAGACCCATCAAGTAAAATGAAAAGTGCATAAATATGATGAATCTAGTTCTCGCTATTAAGGAGTTCCTATCACCTCCTTCCAGCTCCATTGTTGCACCTTGTTACTATTTGTGACCAATGGACTCGCGAAGACAAGTTAAATGAACTCAAACTCCAAACTTGATTAAATTACGTCTCACTTGTGGAGTTGTGTCACTGTCATTCAGCTCCGTTATCAGATCTTTATCATCATTTGTGACTAAAATATTTTCAGGACATATAGTGAAGTTAAAACTGACTTTTTCTTAAAACTTTTTTCTCAAATGGCTGTCTCTACTCTCATGCATTGAAGAGTTCATTAGGATAGCTGATAGCTGATATACTGACTCCGGGTCAGTATAAGGTCATAACCATATTTATATAGGCTATCTCTATAACTATTTTTTTCCTTTCAGACAAAAAAAACTAAGAACATTTTTTAAAGTGACTCCAAGTTACTGCTACATGCTTAAAAAATTCATACGCGTCGAATGGAGAAATTCCTCCGTTCTTGAAGAGGGTTAAAAAAGGCAACTGAATTTTGTTTTACCAAATTTTTTAACACCTTTATTGATTTCTTTGAAGTTTCCCCAAAGGAATACGTCTGAAGAATAAAAGATACGTCTAAGGAACCGAAGTTAAGAATAGTTATCTAACTAACAAAACCAAATTCTTTATTTTTGACTCTAAAGGTAAAATTTGTAACTTGTATAGCGTGAATTACGAGATTTCGTGATACGCATGGTTTTCATATATCAAAATAAATAGAAACTGTTACATTTTATTAGAAATTGAAAATACATAATTTTGAAATTATTTATATCGTCACAACTTACTTGAAAAAAAAAGTAATAGTGAGTATATAGTATTAAACGAAACGTAAGTTATTCACTCCTGTACAATTTTAATTTTCCTTACACTTTTATTTTGTAAAAAAAGTAGATTTTTTAAATGAATGTTTCTCCTCGATTCCTAAAAAAATTCTTTAACGTTGATTTCCAATATGTCCATATAACTTAATACAATTTTTGTATCAATTTTTTAAACAGGTCTAAAGTAATTTTATGCCTGTTAAAGTTAAAGTGTGAAAGTTATAAATATTTTATCCCATGCAATAACAACTAAATATCTTAAAAAAAATTTATTATGCGGCATATTTTTAAATTATTTCCCGTATCATTAACCTATATTAATATATAAAGCAAGATGAAAATTTCACCTTTTGTTTGACAAAATTGATTATATTAATTAGCCACGTTAGGCAATTTTGGCTCAAGAAATGTGTATACACAGTGTTTAGTTGTAAAAATTGTATTCGTGGTATAATAGCCAAAAGAATTTTTTTATTTGAATCAACCATTGTAAATACAAAGGAGTAGGATTTTTTTAAAGTCTTTCACTTTAAATTAATTAAGACTTTTATTTATACTGACATTTCCATTAAAAAGTATTAATCAGACTTACACCTGTATCAATAAGAATTTCAAAATATTTTACTAGAGAAAATGAATAGAATATTACTTTGTCACGTATAAAAGCATCGATGTAATAAAAATCTGCTTTATTCGTTTTTACTTTAAAAAGCGTACTACGAAAATTAAATAGCAAACTCGATAAATGGACGAGTTGAACAAAGCTACGAAAAAGCCCGAATGTCTACTTTCCGTTTTAAACTTTCTGAGGTTAACACCATAAAATTTATATAATTTTTTATTGAGTGTAATGGATATGCTCGGGTATTCTTTTTATGAACAAGATTTCAAGTGGAAATTTTAATGAAACGTTTAAAGCAGAAAAAAGTTCGACAAATTTCCAATTTAAGAAAAATTAAAAATAAATATTTGAAAACTTTTGCGTCATTTGCTATGTTTATTCCTTTAAGTTCACAATATTTATTTTGAGAAAATTCCCTGATGTATTAAATATTTAAAATATCTCTTTTAAATGATGTCAGCTTGTTTTCTTTTCAATTATTCAGTCAATCAATATTTTATTTTTCCGTTTTTGTCTGTACTGTATGTTAGGGTACTAATTCGTTTATTGACGAAATCTATTATAAATGTACTGATGTGCTCATTTAGCTTCCGATAAATTATAACAGTTTGTAATTTACAGTTCATCATGTAATTAGAAATAAACATATTTATGTAATGAATGAATGCGAAAAATGAGTACCCTGAATATCATTTGCTGTAGGTTTTATTTATATTGATATACATATGTGGACGTTTGTGTATATATATATGTGTGTGTATCTGATGAAAATATTCTTTCATAGAAAGAAAAACTAATTATGCAGGTAAATAAATATTTTTATTAAGTTTTTTTACATTAAAATTGTGTTTATGCCAGTGAAAAGTTTAAACATATCTATGATCAAGAAAAGGTGGAAAATAAAAAAAACATTTTACTGCTTAAGTAATTTACGTAAGTAATTTATTTTGAAAAATAAATTACTTCCCCGTAATAAAGAAACAAATAAAAACATGTTTAGATTATGTAAGTTTTATATTTTAAGGGCAATCCGAATTAAAAACATAATTTTACCGTTACATATACATATACATATACATATACATATACATATACATATACATATACATATACATATACATATACATATACATATACATATACATATACATATACATATACATATACATATACATATACATATACATATACATATACATATACATATACATATACATATACATATACATATACATATACATATACATATACATATACATATACATATACATATACATATACATATATTCTTATTTAATATGTACATAAAAAGCATTGTGAAATGAATCCTGAATGGTTTTTAGTGCCAAAGAAAGATATCCTTAAGTAAATTATTTTTTTTCAGTTTCAGTTTAATTTTTTTTTACTTTTTAAGCGGAATTTTATCATCCATAATAATTAATGTATATAAACCACCCGCGTTGTTATATATACAATAATACAGAAATATTTGTATTTATTTAAATCTACATAATTTTTAGATATATGTTTGAATCATCGAAGTGACAATCTAAATCGATTTATATGCAGTAATCTAGGAACAAATCTGTAATATAGGTCCATTACAGTTTTAACGACATAATTATAATGCATGGCAGAAGAAGGTTATTATGAGAGCATAATAATATTAAATAAACTTTTCACCGAATCCGTTTTGCGCTTATTCGCCGTACTCGTATGGAATTAGAATACAAAAAGAATGAGCATAGTAGCTCTGAAGCGCGACCCCTTAACCCCTTAAGTACAACTTTTACCCCTTAAGCACGATTTTCTTGGAATGTATGAAATAGGTAACACTGTATTATCTAAGAAAAGAAATTACATTCACGCAATCAAATTAATTCTGTATTCTATTTTTATTATAAACGTGTGCAGTTGTCCCTTTCAGTAATAATATCACTAGCTTTTTGTTTGTCGGCAATAGTGTCCCAAGCGTTTTCTTTCATCTTCACGCTTGCTCGGTCCGTGCTTTTATTTTTAATTGCATCTTTGCAAGGAACAAATATCTGCAACAGTAGCCTTTTTTCCGCTTTCGTGTAGTTTCTTTTCCTTGTATTCATTTTACTACTTTTTTGTTAAACATAATACTTTCAACCAAAAAGAAACGACGTATGTATTACAATTTTAGTATATGATCTGTTCTTACAATTGTATATAATTCGACATGTCAAGATATGCGTGAAATTAGCTAACAATTGATGTGCAGTACATACTGCTCAGGCAAAAGTATTGAATCAACATATAAATCTCCGATCGGCTAATCTTTGATTTTCCTAATTTTAATTAATTTTCTAATTAGTTTCAATTTTCATAATATTAGATACGTTTATTAGGTTTTGTATCATGTCAAATTTTTCATATCTTACATCTGTGATTTTTTTGCGCATACATTTGCAAAAATTGTCTAATATTTAAAGTGTTTTCCGCTCATTCAAAAATTATATAACCTAAAGGAAAATAGAAACATTCCTAATGAATTTGGACTATATTAATACGTACTGCGGATTTAAATGAAATTATCATGAATGGATAGAGAGAAACAGAATAAACAAGGAACTTTATTGATGCACAATAGCTAATTCGATTCATCATGGTATAATTAGACGAATATTCCAATAATAGATGTAGATGTCAGATATTATTTAATTCTAATACAATACATTATAGTTCGTCTTCACCCCTATCCTTGAATAGCCTAATGTATATCGATATTTTTTGTCCTAATAAATATTCCGACAATTGTGCTGAAATCCTAATAATCTTACGAAAAGAGCATTATAGTCATCTATCGTTTTAATATAAACTAATAATATAAACCGTTCAGCTTAATGAGCCGTATATGCTCATTGCCATATTTCTATAAATATTTGAGGCCACACGTGAAAAGCCTACATCACATATTTAATGAATAGCTTTAAACACTCCGCTCACTTAAGGGTGGCGTAAGAGTGTTTAAATAAATTGTGAAGCGTTTCCTGTTAGAATTTTAAGATGTGCTTGTTTCGTTACAGTTTTACGTATGAACCAAGTGTTTATCAGAAATTTCAATCAGCAAAAAAAATATTTGAACTTAATTTTGTCAAGTTGATTTTCTATATCAAATTTTTAATTCACAATTTTATAAAAATAAAATAAAACGTATTTTAAACTTAATTCTAGGGTTTAAATTTACAAACTCTTTTATGCGACGTAGATATTTAACCAAGGCGCAAACTCACTATTAAGAATTTTAATGTTGAAATACAATTGTACTCAAAAACCTAGTATTGAAGTAGTAATTAGTTTTGCTTTGTCCTTCTAAAATTTATATTTACTAGTCTGATACGGAATACTCGGAAAATTTTATAGATGTAATATTTTTTTACTACAAAAAAATTTGGTATATTTTTTGACATCAATATTTTTGGAAGAATTTTAATTCTATTTTGAAAGCTGGAATGAAATTTCATGTTAGGAACCTTTGAAATTTTTATTTTATATGGAACTTAGTTTACTTTTTGGAGACACCTTTTTTTATTGATAATTCTTGTAATAGTACTTAGGCAATATGTGAACGTAAATCCCGCTCCAAACCTTTAACTTTTACAAAAAATTTTGAATGAAATGTATTGAAAATCAGGTCGGTAAATCCGGTTTTATTGCTGATTCTAATCCTTTTTTCCTAGGCTTGTCAAATGATCGAACATTTTATGTTCGTAATTTTAGTTAGTTTGAAACAATCTAAAACAAAACAAAAAATGGCGCGCATCTCCTTAAAAAAATTTTGTACAATAATCGAAAATTCATCTTTTTTCCGATTTTGATTTATTCGGGTATATTTTCCCCATCTATTTTTATTTTTATTTCAGTAAAACCCTTAAATTGATCTCTACGTTTCTGAATTCACTATCTTACATGTGGCTTTTGTAAATTTTAGTTTGATGAATTCCAAATTAATTAAGTTTTTTTTTTAAATTATGGCTTAAATTTAAATTTAAATCAGAATTTTATACATACATTTTATTTTACAATGGATTCAATGAAGTCCCGTAAAGTAATGCCCTCCAACCCATATCCTTATGTACTTTAACAATATAGTTATAATAAATAATATGTGTTCTTAACCCCAAACAGCGCAGGGCGGAGTTCAAAGTTAAGCACAGAACTATAAGCCACTTTTCCGAATATACAGAACTGCGATCATAATCCTGACGTGAATGTATCAAGCGTACTAGTGGTCGTGAAGTTCTGTTCTGTTTCAGAAATAATGTGTTCAGCTTCGACACTTGTTTTGTAATGCACCGTGTTTGAAGTTAAAAATTGTGGTAACATGGACATGTTAAAGTGGACTATAACAGTTTTTAAATATTCATTCGACAGTATTTAGAGCAGAATATGATTTGCGGTTTAATGATTTTCCTTTCATCTAAAAGTAAAGTGTAAATTGTTGGAGTTATTTTACAGAGTTTTAGATTACATATTTATTTTTATAAAAAATATTTTTGTCCTAGCTATACTTAGCTGATATCAGTCAGTTAATTTAAAAAATGTTCTCCTTTGAAAAAACATTTTTATTTCATCACAATCTAGGCTATTAAGTTCAAAAAGTCAAATTTATATTTTCAAAATATAGAAAATACTGGTAAATTATAAGATTCGATTAATCTTATAATCATTTTATTACATTTTATTACTTGAACTTTTTGCAAGGTGCCACTGATTTGGAACGTCGATCAATATAAAATCTAACTAGATGGCGTTAGTAATAAAAGAACGCAGCGCCAACTAAATCATCAGACATTTCCGTATAATGTCTGCCGTAATTTTAATTCAAAACTTTTTAGAGCCAAACTAACATATATTAATCGTGTAACAACAAAATGTTTAATTTGGTATTTTTTCACAGATTCCAATATTATATTTAGGGAAGTATTTTATGTATCAGCATATTAAATTATACACATACCTAGTTACATAAATTTTAAGGGATCTTCCCTTTCAATTGAGTTTATTATGTAGTCAATTAATATTTACGTGGTTTTATATAAGAGATTTTTCGATGTATAAAGAATTTTGAGGTTTATTAAACATATTAAAAAATACAAATACTTTTATCATGTTCGATGAATAAATAACACCTTGAAGAAAGAAATATAGAGTATCCATTACATGTTTATATGAAATCCCGTACCTTAAATTATATTCTAACACAAATTTTGACATACATAAATACAGAATATACAAGAAACGTTTTACGGGTATATACTCCATACAAAAAATTGGTTTTAATTTTGTATGGAGTCCATGCAATCGACACACCAAGGGAGTACATAGCATTAGCAGCACCTGGATAGACAGACATATATAGCGCCGCATAGGGACTATTTTCATCCATGGATGGCGTTATAAACGAATATTTATTTCATGTTTACTAAACTATTTAAACATTTATAAAAACATCTAAAACCAAAAATATTTTTGACTTTCATCAATATCTTTAAATGAAACTTGAATCTTTTAATGAAAAAAAAATCAATAATAATTTTGAGATGAATTTCAAAAGTATATTTGGATTTTAAAATGTTGGAAACATTTATACAAGAATATTGCCTAAAAATACTTTGAAAAAATGAGCCATTTTTTATAAGTTCAAAATTATCAAAATGGATGCTGCCTAGCTGTTCTTTCTTCTAATTCAATACAGACATTTTGTCTATAAGCTTGAGACTCCTCTGTTTTTTTGGGTGTTGCCTTTCTTAGACCCTGGTAAAAGTAACTTCCAGATATATGCATTCTCATAATTATAACCAATTCTTAAATACATGTAATAATATCGTATAAATCGGTAAGTGATATTTAAATATAAGTATGCATTAGATATTCATGTTACTATGTGGTATTCATCTTATCCGGCAAGTTCGGACGTAGAACGAATAACATAGTTATGAATTGTAAACGAGGACGTGTAATGCAAGATATGTTATTTCTAATTTGTGGAAGGGTTAAAACATTAAGTATTTAGATGAGTCTCGATGATGAGCATTTGTATCAAAATTAAATGTAGGGTAAAATTTTAAATTTTTTTAAAATATTTGTTGATATAAAATCAAAGCCATTTGGAATAGCACTTGCTAATTACAATTACACAACATAAAAACATTATATAAACTAATATAGTAATCCTTATAAAACTGTTGGTGTTACTTACAGTCTTATTACTTAAATAATGTAATTTCTTAATTAGTATAAAGCAACAATAAACTAGTTCTCTATAAAATAGCACATAACATCGTTTCACACCTCGATTATATCCTATGGTACTTAATCAAACATAATTTTTATAACTAAAAAATTACACAATATTACAAAGATTTTATGTGGTAATAACAGGAATATCTACGATTTTGTTTCTAAGCAGCATTATTTACGGCAATTCTTTTTTTTTTATTTTTGAAATAAATGGCAAATGAGCCCATTTTGTAACATAATGCGTATGAAGCCATCTTCTGATGTTTTATCACATTTCGTCGTCAATTAACAATATATTTAAAATTATCAGAAGTGAAAAATATGTTTGAAAATTTTACTTATGTAATAGTTACGTTATTAGACATTTTATTATTTTTATTAGATTTACCTAATTATTTGTATCCACAAAATTCATAACAGATTTAATCTAAAAATAAATATTGAATAGACACCATCATCAAAACTAAAACCCTCAAATATTCTGAAACTGATATAATTCTAAATTATATCATTTATATAAATTTTTTAAATTAAAAAAAAAACAATAATAAACATTAGAAGTTATTTTCCTGCAGTTTCCGTGCATTTATTTTGATATTTTCCTTCTTAGATAAGAAATGAAAACTTGGTAACATATATGTTATATATAAATGCCCACTTTTTCTCAAGTATTACGTAAATATAATTTCATTGATTACAAAAAATTCATGGAAAATGGTAAATTTACTTATTCCATTTGTGTGTTTAAAAATGAATGTTATTCAGGTTAAAGGTAAAAGACACTGCCCTTAACTTTCAATATATAAATCCAATAATTATAGAATTATTTTTTAGCACGTAATAGGTTTATGTTTTCGAACTGTTGACTGTAAAATCAAAATATTTTCTTTGAACACGGAACTTAATAAACGGCATCAGATTATTAAGTTAGAAATAAGTTATAAACATTAAAATATATTTTAGGGCAAATATCTACATTATTAAAATTAAAATACAAGGATGCTTACTTCCAAAAAACTGATTTTTTTTATTGTTGTCAGTTAAATAAAATAATATGTTTTTGTAACTAACATCCAGAAAACAAAATATTTAGGTTGCCAGAGCTAAAAGTCACGCCATTTATATTTAGAGTTTAATAAAACTAATGAGCTTAAGTAACATCTTATTTTATGTACCTTTAATTGCTCAATAATTAAAATTATTAAATTATTGCTAAAAAATTCCATAGTTACATGTGCTTATGAACGAAAATTAAGTTTTATACTGTAAAAGTAGATATGATATTGCCGGGAAAGTTCCCGGTTCGAAACTTTATTTTTGAAAACGTCAATGGGCGTTTTTTTTTTTTTTTTAAATTTCATTGGGTAAAGGGAATATAACTGTAATAATTATATTTACAGGTTCGAAAAAATATGACTTAAGCAAAAGGACATCTGCCTAGTAGTAAAAGTGTACTGAATTTCCAAATGCTGCATAATAAATAACATAAAGACATGACCCATTACTTGGCATATAAATTACCCTATCTGCATGGAGCCGTGGAAGTTATAACAGATGGTTGCGTGATGAAACAAACACAGTGTGAAACCAATGGTTCCAAAATTAGTGGGGAAATTATCTATTATCTCCTGTGGTTTGTCATTTTTAATGTATAATGCGCTACATCGAAGGGTAAACAAAAAAAATGCACTAATTACAGGTGGTGATCGACAAAGGCCGTTATAATAGCGATAGACATTGCTTTGCAGATATTACTCTCAATTATTCAATATAATTAATATTGTCATATGAAGCAAATATCTAACTTTCTATAAGTTAAATAAATATCTGATTTGTACAATATTTTACTTCACTCAAGTTATAAAATTCTTTTAACATAATACTTTTTTTTGTATAAAAAAATGAACTTATTGCTTTCTTGACGATGACTTTTGTATTATTGCTTTTGAATGAAATTCAATGTAATAAAACAAAAGTAATAGATACTCTAGACAATCTACATATATTACATTTCCAATCACCTGCCGAATTAAATCATTTTTTTATCCAAAATATTACTTTTTACTATAAAACTGCTATCGCAGTTATGAACATAGTGGATATGGCGATCGTAAAACGAAACCGTAGCAAACCTAATACTAGATAGCAGCGCCATCACATCGAAGGTAAAAAAGAAATCTTTATAACTTCACGAGCAAATATTTGACTTATATATTTATTTAATATTTTTTAGAATGCCATCTGTTATTATAATAGACGTATAGAAGCATATAAATTTTAAAATATTTCTATGGCTCCAAAGTGTACCCATGAAACTTGCTAGGTACTTAAACATGAATTATATCATAATTTCCTGCCAATATCTTAGAAACCAATATAAAAAAAAATTGGAATACATTAGATTTATAAGTTTTCCATTTATGAACCATTTTTTTTCAAACAGAAAAGCGTAAAGTAATATTCGTACTCTTTAAAATATACAAGCTAAATAAAATGTCCAATCTGTAACTTCCTTGTCTAAAGTCTCTTGGTCGATACTTATTAGAGTTGTTATATCAAGTCAGAGCCCTTTGTAAGCAATGTTCAAGACACGTAATAAATACAATTCTTTAGCAGAGTAGTCCTTTACAAATCCCTTTTTTTACCAAAAGTAAATAAACCTAAGAAAAAAAAATGGTTAATTCAGACTGCATTATCATGCAACACGAGTAAAATTTAAAAATTTTTAATTTTTGGTATTTTAAAGAGATCGTATAATGAAGTAAAGAGAACCAAGATATTTCTTTAAAAATTGAAGAGTAAAGAACATAAAGTGAACGTCTTAATACTAACCACATCCTTTTGTAAAAATTAATGCAAAAACAAAAATAAAAACCTAACCGTGAAGACAACAATATGCAATGAAAAGGAAGTCCGGCATCCCAACATAAATAACTTCGAAGATAATGAAGAACGAGAGATCCCATCCCATCAAGAAGACGAAATAGCAAAAAAGCCTAGTAACAGATGATATCACACGAAATAATAAGACCGTTAGAAGACATGTTACTTACACCAACAACCCAACTTTTAAAAAAAATATTAACAAAAAAGATAATTACAAGGCAACACGCAGAAACAGAATTCGTAATTATGTATAAGAAAGTCCATCAACCGATATTGCTAATCCAACCGATATTGCTAATTGCCAACAGATATGAAAAATCCAACCGATATTGCTAAAAATCGTCCGAAAAATTTTATTCCAAATACTCTTTTCATTGAGACTACAAAAAAGTCACTCCGAAAATTATGCTTTCTTTGCATACAGCAAGCAACATTTCATAGCGAATTTATATTATATAGATTGACCGCATCCACAGAGCAGAGCAATTAATGGAACTATAAGAAGAATTTAAAAAATTACTGCTTTTGACATTCATCCATTACCAAGAAGCATTTGATTCTGTAGCACATAAAATACTATGTAAAGCTCTAACAGTAGCATACAATGACTAGACGTACAACAATATAAAAATACCAAAAAATATTTAGTCTTGTTGTAAATGTAATCACACATGAGAATATCTGAGTGTTTTTTAAAACTGAAAAATAAATCAGGCAAGGAGATTCATTCCTTGTCTGACAGATTTTATTTATGACAATAACCCATTATGCTCTGCTGGAATGAGAAAGAAATGTTCGTAAATGGAAGACATCTCACTACATGAATGATATTATAATCAGGAAGCCCACAAGGTAGAAAATATAGATTTGTTACCTGCTGAAAAATTAATTGCATCCATATCTCGCTTATAAAGGATTGGTATACATATATATATATATATATATATATATATATATGTATATGTAAATATATATATATACACACACACACACACACACACACATATATATATATATATATATATATATATATATATACGTACACATGCGCGCGTCTATATGTATGTTTATGTGTCTTGAAAAATAACTATCTGTTAAACCAAGAAATAATAATTAAGAAGTTAACGGACGAGTTAACAAAACCTGGAACGACTGCTAAAGTTTGCAACTAAAGATGTCAGGCTTGGAAATATATATAAGGAGCAAAATATGAAATCACCACGTGCGAGAGAGTAACGAAAATGAGTTTTACGCTTGGTAAAATCGTACTTAAAGACAAGATAAAACATTGAAAAAATAAAAAAGAATACAAACATAATAGATATAATATATTGGATTATTATGAATCAGAAATGATGAGGATGCACGAAGCCACGTGTACAAAAATAATGACGTTATAGAAGAAAACAATATGCAAAAGAAAATAAGGCTGAGCATGCATATGTTGAGCGAATGAAATAAAAAATAGGATGGGAACAAAGAACTGGGCAACTGTCACTATATACCACGAGCACTGGATAAAGCTGGAGGCCCTAAACCGAACGGGTTGACGGGTTTTAACATTAAACTTTAAGCTTGTTTTATGTTTAAGGAAATAAACAAGTTTTTATTATTTATAATTATTACTTAAAGTAATTTTTATAATATAATTTTTAAGTAAAAAATGTTTCACGAAAAATTAATGTATTTGAATAACAAATGAGTCATCCAATTAGATCGTAAATGCTAATGAAAATTATACGGAAATGCAATTGACTTCGTCAAATTATTAATTATATTAGTGGTTTAGAGAATTAATAGACTATGGTCTGAGAATTTTAATTAATGACAAAGTATACAGAGTGTAGGAGTAAATAGGATGTGAAAATATGTCTATGATTAGGGAGTAAGTAAATTATATTTTTTAAACATGCTATATTTTTGAACTGTTGAGAATAAAATCATTTTATTGTTGAATGCATTTTAAACACCAACGAACTATTGGAAAGCCAATTCCGCTAAGAAAAATTTATTTTTCTCACATGAAAGGGATCACCTGCAAATTAGAAACATTAAAAAGAAACATTTTAATACATTCCATTGAATAAAATAGGCGACATATCAGGAAAGCTTAGTAAAAGATAAAGTATGGACGTATGGTAATATGAACGTTATGAAAAACAATGTAATTTTATTTCAATTTTGAATCTAGCTGTTACTATTACTAATTGTGATGAAGCAAATTCAGTTACTTAGAGTTCAAATTATTAGCCTAAAAATGAATGTAATTTTAAACTTAATTTATGTTCGAATATATTTAATACAAATTTCTGGCACGGTTATATAAATTTCGTAATGCCAGCAGGGTAAATTTATATCTAGATCATATTAGGGCTTTTTTAAACTAAAACTCTCCATTTTTATATACAAAGACAAATATATTTTATAAACATACATATCTTTTATACATAAGCTTTTATCATCTACTGAATTGCTTATATCCTTTCGTTCCTAATTTTTTACTGGATTGGAAGATATATGTAAATTATGGTATAGGCTACAAATAAAATGAAGTCAATATATTTTTATGAAACCTTTATGATCCAGCGATGAATAAAGGTACGCCACTCCACCTGCTATTTCAATATTTTCAATATTGTTCTAGCTATATTGAATTACATCTATTAGATTTACGGATGGGGTTTTTAAATTGACATTTAAATTGAAGGATTCTTTCTAGTACGTGAATAAAATTATAAAAGGCGTTAATGAGTTCTTCAACGATGCAATTTTTGGAAGAAATAGCGAAAAAATAATCAAAAAGGCTAAACTAAGACAACATCTAATGATTATGTAAGAGATGGATGATATACTACGAGGATTTTTAATGATAGGCATATATCTATGCTATTCAAGTTATTTATACGATAATGACTATTTCCAAAATTTATTGGTTGCTTGTCTCCCGACTTTAATCTAGGTTTGGTTTAGAATCGATTGACTGAATATTGATTATTTCCTAGAGCAAAAATTATTTTATTAATTTTGGCTATATAATAATTATATTTCCAATCGGGAGGCGATTTTTACTCGTATTGATACATTCGTGTGACGACTGGGAGCTCCAATCAAGAATAATTTGCGTTCTTTTTTTTGTCACCTAAGTGGACAAATAAAACCAAAAGGATGTATATTAATTTTACGGAAACTTATAAAATAATATTAGACAGCATTCGAAGAATACAAGGTATGAAAGGAACAAATGCTACCGAGAACGGATCTTAACAAAAAGTTAACAGTGAAAACTCACTACAATTTTATTAATTTTTGTACCACAATTAGTCCAAGACAATCGTTTTACCGATTTGATTGTGCCCTCATTTTTTCTGTTTCTGAAGTCTAATATCGTTTTATGGGTTTTCTCAGTGCTTAATATTATCGACTAATAAAAAAGAATGTAAGTAATCCGCTACTGCAATTTACAATCGTCAATCGAGTTGTATTAATACAATGACAGATAAGTGAGAGTCACCTCTCAAAGGTAAATAAATTTGAAAATATATCTTGACGATTTGTTTAGTTTAAGGCATTGTAATTCATAAATGGTATTTTATTTTAAATAGATTATTTTATCTTGGAAACTACTTATACTTATTGCAACAAAAAATAATATTTTAAAAAAAATTTATTTATTATTATTTTATTTATGGGTATTCGCAAAATTATAATCGTCTGGTTATACGATTTTTTAGGTTTATTTCTAAATACTTTATGGAATAAATGCTATTCAAGCAGACGTGACACTAATAACATATTATTTAATCACAAGTAACATAATACTATTAAACGTAGTAATTAGTAAAATAATACATAAGAGGAATTTTAATAACGGGAAAGTAATAAAATTTTTAAACTTGTGGAAGATACATAAGCAGAACATTTGCAAGCATTACATTTCATAGATAAAACTTTTTCATATATTATGAGAAAATTTGAACAAGTCAAATATTGTCTGCGTTAACGAGTGTCTTAAAATCAGGACATGAAATAAGTTTGCATGGTACGAATTTCAATTGTTTCTCTTATTTTTAAATAAACAAGTAGACCAGTCAATCGGGACCTAATAGGATGTTAATATTAAGGAAATAATTAGCCTTAAAAATGAAATATCTAAAACCCGACCGTTTTGATTAAAACATTCTACTGGGTTATATTAAGTCATACCTATTTCAAGACGACTCCATTGTAGCTGAAAAAATCCAGCAAGGAAATCCCCTGTACCAAGGTAGAGGCCAATAAAATGTAAAGTACGTACATTTCCTCAGTAGCTTAAGAAGTCTCAAGGGTAATAGAAGAAGAATTTTCTCACCGCTGTTAATTACATAAATATCAAAAGTAGTCTCGTAGTAACTATCTTGGTGAATATATTTGAAAATTAGTTCCAGCAACAGCTTGCTGTTAACTAAGAATAAAAGATACGTATGTTTTTTTTTTATTTGTAGTTTTATGCGCTAGTTTGTATAACGTAAGAGGTATGAATATTACTTTTTTGGTTTATAGCAACTTTATGTATGAAAATGTTTAGCAGAAAAGGATATTAATATTAACAAATTATAATATCTGCATCTTTTCCAGACATACAGGAAATCATATTGATGTAACGTGCTGTTGATTTTGATTTTTAAGTTTGCTAATAAATTCCAAAATATAATAAAACACTTTTATTTTATTAACGGTTACAATATTTGATTTAGTTACCCTAAATAAATAAAACATATTTTCTATAATTACTCTAATTTACCTTTGAAAAAATTGATGTATACATAAATTAGATTGATATTGATGTTTCATATCAATGTAATTTGTTTAATATTGATATGTCCATCTAACAAGACCATCAGATATCCTAGATTTTTTAGCCATTTACCTATAGTTTTTCGTTCATCAAGCCATGTTTCAATTTGAATGATTTTTCAATTCATCCAACTCATTCTCGCATTCTTCATTAAAATATAAATATGAAAATTAATCAAACGTTATATCATGAAGTTGTTGAATGAAGATGAGATGTCTTGCTAATTTTATTGCGTTGGACGAAATCAAACTCCTTTTTAGAATCTTTAAGGACTTTTTGCGTAAAAACTTTACAAACAGTAAGACGTTCGTGAAATAGCAAGTGGCTTGGCTGTTATTTGCATAAATACATATACTTATTTTTTCTAATTGGAAATGGCCTCATTTTATTCAACGTTTAGACCGTAACTTTTTTTGGTTTTCCCTTCATTGAAAATATTTTCGGTATATCCTCAATAATCAGTAGTAGTCTACGGAATATGTAGCTAGATATTCATATTGTCTTCATCCATGTTGCTTTTTAAATATCCTCTGAAGTTTGAAATACTGGGAAACAAATGGTTGATAAAATTTTAAAGTTGGTTCTTCTGTCATCTGTAAATTACCAATAACAAATTGATGATTTATAGCTTTGAAATCGCTAAAAAAATCATTATATTACGATTTTATTTCTATATTTTAGTTATTTTGGGTATTGAAATATGCCAGGAATATTTATTAGCTAAGCCCGTGTATATACTACAGCGACGAATGGTAGGCAATACATACACATTTTTCTATTTCAAAGTTGATTTAAACATGTTTGTTTTAAAGCTTATTATTTTACGAAATAATCCTAAAAACTGGTAATGAAAATCTGTTATATTCGGAATTAAATTTAAAGGCTTTATTTTGGTATTAGCAGGCGTAGCTGTAAGAATATGCATTTTAATTTTACCAATAATTTAGTTATTTTTCACGAAATATAGATGTTGTTTTTCTTAATAAATGGGGCTATTGCACTCGCTTTTTTATATAAGCGTCCGAAATATAGCTGGGGACAAAATGATCAACGTAAATTTAAAATCGTTTAAATTTTTTATAAATATATATGTAACTCTTAAATTGTTTTGTGTTTTAGAAGAAAGGATTAATCCCATTTTCCTTCATTATATTGAACTCATACTATTAAATACCAGAAAATATTTGTATATATATATATATATATAACATAGTTTAACGCACAGCGTCGGAGGCATGTAACTTTACTCGTTATTTTCTTTTCATGAAGTTTCACAAAATAAATTTAAAATCTCACTGCGAAATTCACTTAAGTGAAAATCGTACCGCACTGCAAGCTGTGTATGCCATTTGTGCTCCGTCATATTTTATGAATAAAAAGTGATCATAATTTCATAAACCGATAAATAAAATTAAACTTAACCCTGCTTTACTAATAAATTCGACATGAGAAAAAATGTTTTTAGTGACATAATCTAAATTACTAATATCAAAATTTAACAAAATTTCATTGCATTTATTTACTCTATTCTTCATAATGTAAGGTGCTGTTACGAGATAGATATTGTAATGACTTTTCGTTGTTATTTGATTGAAATTTAATAAGTTATTTCTAGTTTATTCTGGTAATTTTATAAAAATATCAATAAAATGTATGTAATTACATATTTTAAGAAGTTATATCCTTGTATTTACGCTCTTTAATGTTCCGTAATCGAGGTAGGAACCCTTTTAGTATCGCCATGTACATTTATATGTCACAACTGTTTTACTCGTAGAGTATTAATGCTGTTAAGATGAAATTTGGCATAAAAAATATTAATTATGTCTACAAAGGTATGAAACAAAAACCTTTAAAAAAAGTTTTTTTACGTTACCTGCTCTATACGTAAAGTAGAAGTTTAGATTTTGTCTGCATACACCATTGTGTAGGGTATCGTGGAACAGGTCTTTCAAAAATGTTAGAGATATGTCATGAACACTTTTTCGTTGCAGGGATCGTTTCATGAAGCTTAAAAAATGGGTATTTTTGTTGGAATCACATGTTCTCACTAAACTATCAGCTAAATTACTATCTTTGAATATCTAGAAATTATTCATAATAATAATCTGTATAAAGAAATTAAAAGAAAAATTATCACAGATAAGTAGGCTCTAGTAGCTTATGAGTAGTAGTCGATAATGATAAATATTTAGGCTGTGAAAAATTCAAAAAACTCCATACATTTAATTAAATAAAAGATCTTTTTGTTTTAAAACATATATTTATCCTGTCTGTGAAATATACATTTATATATTTACATGATGACAATAATACTATTCAAATGTTCACCACGATTTTACGCTTATTAAAGAAATAGCAATTAATATATTTAAGATACAAAAATAATGTTTTTGTTTTAAAACATATATTTATCATGTCTGTGAAATATATATTTATATATTTACATGATGAGAATAATACTATTCAAATGTTCACCACGATTTTACGTTTATTAAAGAAATAGCAATTGATATATTTAAGATGCAAGAACAATCTTTTTGTTTTAAAAAATATATTTATCATGTCTGTGAAAGATACATTTATTTATTTACATGATAAGAATAATACTATTCAAATGACCACCATGATTTTACGCTTATTAAATAAATAACAATTGATGTATTTAAGTAGCGTAAAATTGACATTTTTAAATAATTTCGTGGAAATTCGTTGCAAGCTTAAATATTTATAATGCATGCCTAAATATTTATAAGCACCTTAATATATACGGACAGGTTTTTGTTATGTTGATATAAGTGAAGCGATAACGATATTGATGTCAGTGAGGGATAAAAGATTTTACTATAGATTGCACAAAATAGGTCCGAGAAAGTGTTGTTTATTCGCGTGACGTGGCCCTTGACACCATCATAATTGCTCTTGAATGATAAAAAAAGGTATTTCCTTCATTTTATAGAGTTTCAATAGTTTCAGTGACATGCAAAGTATTTTGCAAGAATCTAACCCGTTATATCCCATTTCACATTTGAAAAACTCATGATTTGAATCTAATATAAATTTATTTTAGATATATTATAAAATATATCTATGGTTTTACAAAAGAAATGTATTGAATATGAGGCGATGTTGTATTTATTAGTGCCACATACCAGAAGTGAAAATGGAACACTTATCATCTCACCTTAATCCTCTCAATTCATTGAAACAAGTTGTATCTCTTTATTTATTGAAACATGTTAACCAAGCTGATCGTTGATTAGAGCTTTATAGAACTTAGAGCTAGTTAAACAAAATCTGACATATTTTTATAGTTCAATAATTTAAAAGAAAAGAAGTTTCGAAAAGAAGTTGCAATGTTTTATTTTGAAATGTACTTGAAAGTGAAATACTCGAGTGAACAAAAAATATATTTTTCTCATCACCGCTAACTATAGAAAATCTTGTAAAATTCAAAAGATAGTTTTTATAAATAATCAAATTTTTGACATCGAAATTAAAATTTATATTCTGATGACAAAGAAAAATTGAGAACTTATATTCCTCCTATTAAAATATACAGACGAATATTCGTATCGTTGTTTTTCACGTCTAATTATTTATAAAGTTCTCACATTATTAATACAAATTAAAAGTTTGCAAATGATAGTATAGTTTGCAAATGATAGTATAATGATATATAGATATATAGTGAATGTCATATAGTTTCACTATGTGCGTCTGTACCGCCATACACGAATCGACTACTTAGCAAATGAAGCTATATTTTGAGTTGAAAATCTATTCACAGCAACGAGCTGGCAATCCAAAAGTGGAATATTCAGCGCATATTTAAGCTTGGTAGGTTGACAGTTTCACATATCGATCATGTCGCAACCTGTCTTTTCCGAACATTTACTGAATTAATATAATATTTTTAAGAAGTATATTAATCACGTCCTTAAGAAGTCAGGCACCTAATATGATGAGGGTATATTATTATACACGACGAAATTAATGATCATGCATATTAAATTTAATAGAATTTTCAAATACAGACACAATCTGACTTACCTATCACTTTTCCTACAAAAATTCCTCCACGTATTTTTTATGTACTATGCAATTTTTTTAAATATACTGGAGCTGTATAACTATAAAGCTGAGGATTCTTTTCCATCGATCAATAATTTAAAATGCTGTTGCCAATGTCAAAAACTTTAAAAATATACATATACAACATATTTGTATCTGTATATTTTTAAAGTTCGCATTGAACAAGCCTGATAAGTGATCAGTTAAGCCGTGTGCGGTGCTACTACGGCGGATCGTATAAGGCTCAACTCGTTAGTAACTGGAGTTACCAATAGGTTGCGTGGAAAGCTATTTCTGTAGAAAATAATAAGAATGGGCGACGTTAAAAAAACATTGATTAACTAGTTTAACATCGATAAATTACTCGAAATATTGACGTTTATTTATATAGACGATTTTGTTGAACAAAGAAAGAATAGAAAGAAATTAAAAACTATGGCAACCTAGCTATATCTAACTTAATTTAGCAGCAATTCATTGCTTAGTTACAAAATTTATAAAGTAACAACACAAACTGACAAATGTACCCCTTTCGGATTCATTACATTGCATAGTGGCGATGATTCATGTTCACCTTCTATGATACCGATTCAATGTTTGCTGCTATTAAAGAAATGAATAAATATCTCTCTCTGCTGGACTGCTAATTATGAGCCCATTTCTTGAGCCCTGACTAAAGATTGGACAATAATCTTCGCAGCTAAAAACTATTTCCAAACTTTGCACATTTAGCTTGTGGTAACTATTACTAAGCGATAACGTAATTTTATTTCTTTCCTTGTCTAAAATCTAGGTATGCTGAATGATCAAATTCGCAATTTTTAACTCCAAACAAACAACGTCAGTCGTCGTATCTTCAGAAGAATTCATACTCTAAAGTTACTTTCTAACTTTCTAACCAAAGAAAACTTAAATTTACTTTCGAAAAACGCTTTTATATCTTCTACTTGACTATGAAGATGTGTGCTATTTGAATCTGAAGACCGCTTCAATAAGTTATAATATCATCAAAAAATTTATGCATCCACATATTCGGTCTCAGAAAATAAATTTGCTGAAACTATTTGTCGGTTTTAAACTAGCAAAAACAAAGACATTGAAATGTATGGTTGTGTCTATAACGGAAAATTTAATTCGTAACTTGCTTGTTCCTCGTGCCTGTTAACATTGTTAATAAAAATAAATGAACATCCTTCTGAAGTTCGGAAATTATTGTTTGGCAAATATTTTCATGGAAATGGTAAAATATGGATATAAATATGGACACTTAGGGAAATGACATACGTAGAATAATAGAAAACTGTAATTGAATAAATACTGTGTTTTGTTTGTGAGAAAAGAGTTCTAGCTAGTTTTTTTTACAAAGATTTATTCAATTATATCGAGAGTCATTTACGATGATTAGACTTGTTAAGATTTTAATTTTAATATTTAATTGAATATCTAATTCCATAAATAATTTTAAATTGTAGAGACTTTCAACTTCGAAGATAAGCCCAGGAAAGGGGAATAATTTACTAATGTTCAAGAAAATATGTAAAGTAAAATTAAAACATAATCAAGTGTAGAATATTCTAAGGATAACCTTTCATACGATAGTTTCCTCGACATGTTTAAAGAAATTAACGTTTTACCCCCCCCCCCCAAAGAAAAAACATGGAAAAGAGTCTCATGCCAATATTCTAGCCGACGGCATGAAGACCATGCAGACAAGAAGGCAAATTAGTGATTAATGAACTATTACTTAGGGGTTTCTTTAAAACCTCTAATCACTTTGAAAATTCTAAAACGTTTCATACATAAACTCATTTCATTAAGTTCAGTAACTATATTTTTGTTCAAAGAGAACATTATCTCATACTATAACATGACTCACATAAACTGAGAGAGTAATTCCACCAGAATCTTCCTGGTAATTTTATTGCATGTCATTAGATAAAAAAACTTTATCAAAGTAATTGATATAAATTACTGAACTCTAATAAATACATTTAACATTTTTGAAATGGTTAAACTTTCATTTAAAAAATTAAATATTATTTGAAATGTTATAATAATATAATTAAATCAAAAAAGTAATCACGGTAATAATGTTAGTAACTTTAATAAATTTAACAAGTCAGCGCAAAAATAACAATCTACATATCCGTTTCATTTCTAAACATAAGACTTGCATAAGCAAAGTTTTAACAATTTTTTTCACAGAAGTAATTCAGGTATATGTGCAGAAACACTCAAATGGAAAATGGCAGGAAAAATTATTGTCATCTTAACACTAAAAGCCATGTAGATAGTGTTTTATTAGGTAAGCCGTCGACATTGGTTCTTTTAACATAGATTTTCTATGAGCTTTTATTTATTTGAAAAATATTATGACGTTTAAAAAACCTATTGACCTAATTGTGAACGCAGTTTTCTAACATAATCTTTTATAAAATATATCAGATTATAACTTTTTCTTTATTGACCGATCTAAATTATTAATAATCTGGTCTATAAGAACTATAAAACCATACCCCAAAATGTACCAAACGATAAAAAAGATGAAAGTTTTTCATTATATTTAAATGTAATTTTGAATAAACCTTAATTTTAATTTATTCTTAACTAAAAACTAATATATTTAAAAATTTTGCTGATGACTGTCCAATACTAAACGATAATTAAACTACATCAATTAATAAAAGCTGGATGCATCATAATTAAGCATCATGACGACCAATTTTTAAACCATTTTTATCTAATGAAAAATATAGGACCATTAATTTTGGTAAAAGCGTAACTTTGATAAAAGTAAAGACTGTGGCCCGTACATTATAACAAATATGCTAACTGAATACTATTTTTTTTTAAATAAATAATAATTATTAACAAATTAAATTTCTCTTTTTTCAATAACTCATAAAATTTTGCAAATGTTATTAGCGAGTGATGTAAATAGTACCGATTTATTAAAAATATTTATATTTTATCTCCACGTGGTTTCAAAAGTTCATATTTGCAACAGATTCTATTTATTTTTTAATTTTTCGGTCATTAAATATAATTTATAATTGTTTAGTCACACATTCGAAAAGAAGTTGCAATGTTTTATTACATATATACATTATACATGAAAATTAACAAAAATATACGACCATACCCTTATATGTTAAAACAAATGTGCTTAGTGATGTCAGGAATAATGCACAGAAGAATAATAAAACACTTCTGTGCATTATTCCTGACACAACTAAGCACATTTTGTGTATGACTGGACGTAAAATTGTTAATGAGGATATGAAGCACAGAATATGTACTTTGTGCTGCACGGTATTCTTATGTATAGTCAGTTAAAAACCCGTGTCTGATTCCTTCCCTTATCAATAGCTTATATGGGTTCTATTCTTAATTGCTTTTAGTAAAAATAATTTTAACACATATTTATTTCTGTGGTCTAATTTTCTTTTCTTTTCATACAAATATAATTTTTTGCAATTTTTGTAAGTTCTATTTCTTTAAATTTTTACATTTGGCCTTTTATGAGAAATTTCCTTTTTGTTCCTTTGACTCTACTCTTATGTACTTTAGTTAAAAATTAAATTATCCTAGTTTAAAAAAAATAATTAAAAACGCAATAATAGTTTGAAAGAATATAAAAACTTTTTTCACATATTCATATTCCCCCCACTAAAAAAATATGATGAGGACGAGATATTTCTTACATTTAACACTAATGTTTTTCAACATGTAACACAAAAAATACTCAAAATATATTTCTGATATTATTAAGGAATGAATTCAAGTCAAACGATAACACAACTGCTTCTCGCCTGTATTATACCAGGGAAAAAATTTGGATGCCACCTCAGCATACATATTTCCCCTTGTTTATCAACATAGTTGATATATTTTATATGCCATATCATCTTCTCAGGTTTAATATACGTTATGATCGCTTGATATTATCACTCAATTGCGTTTCTCGTTCCCTGTATGTTTGTTATACATAGAATTGACAACATAATATTCTCCTCGGAGTGGATCATCCCTCAAGTATCTGTGTTTTACTCAGAACCAGAAATAATAATTCGGAATCTGTCTAATGAAATATCGATAGAAATATCTATATCTTGTAGATATATTAAAATAAATAAATAATAATATGATTTATGAAACACGACAACTGAGAGTCGTAGAACAAATTCGAAAAGGTATCAAGATAAAATATATTTTGTATAATAAATCGGATACCTAATAAAAACAACACTCCATAACTTGCCAAGCAAGATTGTTCAAAATTATATTTTAGGCTGTTTGGTTAAACAGTTTCAAATAAATTGTTATAATCCCATAATAAACCACGAGAAATTTCAAAAGAAATTAAGAAAACATTAATAGTTTGTTTCACCGAAATCCCCACATATAAATAAAAGAAAAAAACCATTTTGAAAATATGATTTTCTTATAATAAATTAACTAATTTATTTGAACCCATCACGAAAGGCTTGAAAGAAATAGTTTAAAAGAAAAATACCTACATAACATTTGCCGGAAACAAAATTATGACAGGTAATCAAATTTGTTTCGAATTGACTTTCTATTTTTTTTATATTATCGTAATCGGGTTTCTTTTGTTAAGGGGAAGTTATGCCTCTTAGCAGAAGAAATCTATTAAATTACTCTTCCTTTGACCAGATCGCAGCATATTGATATTATCTGCTGTGTCCAAGAATATAAATATTTTTTCAATTTCTATACTTCCAAACATTTTTTTGCAATATTTTTTCAGAATAAAAATAGGAGTTTTTAAATTCCCTGCAATTAATGAAAAAATCATAGAATCAATATTAACATCAAGTTTTCACTATTTTTTTTTACTAGCAATTTATTTGTTACCCAATTTCTTTAATAATTTTTAACCGAGTTTATATAAAACATCTTAACAGGTTTTAATACAAAAAAACTGCTGAAAATTAGCGAATTAATAAGTTGGATTAATAAATATATTAATTTAAATATTGGATATTTAGTATTTCAATAATATTCAATATATTTAATTTCCATCATTAGATTTGAATTTGAAAAATATCGATTGAAACGAGAAAAAAATTATTTTATAAAACGAAAATAAATCTCTTACTTTGTTTTATTTATTATTAAGTAATTGTTTAATCAAATATGCAATCTAGCCCTACAAATTTAAAAACACATATTTCCAACATTTCTATTTAATAAATATAATAAATATTAATAAATTTGTATCTTTATTACATTAACTATATGTTTTTAGTCAACGTCAAGGCAAGGAACAGACTATCCAGGACTTGTGCACAAATAATTTTGGTACAAGTTTGAAAATACAAAATATGACAAGTCGTTAATAAATTCTTCCGCCGACTTCAGAGATTTCTCATTTACGCCCCTCCTCATTGGCGTTTTGCGAGGTGTGTCCTGCGGTCAGGCTGGCGCTCAAATTGAAGTGCTCCCCAAGTTGATTCATTCTTGTCCACATTAAGCACATAATTTGTCAAATTGAATTAACTCTAGGTCGTGTCACCAATATTAATACTTTTGGAGGAAAATACACAAAGGCCGTACATTTTTGAAATTTCTTGGAAATATTTCTATATCAATTTATGTGTGATACAAGTTCGTAAACGTAAATATGTTTGATTTATCTATTAATATTTGTTATCTTATTTTTAAATGTCAACGATTTTTATTTTCTTCCCATATGAAACTATATTTTCAATACCGGGCTAAAATTTTCCATTTCTAAAATTTTATTTTCACCATCTATATAATACTTATATTCAAAGTTCTTACATGGATTGTTCATGGCCAATCAGTTATTTGCCGTAAACTTCTTTAAAAAAATGTATAAACGTATATTACGGTCCAAAAATTTAAATCACCCTTTTAGGTAAATTGAACCCAAACTTTAAAATTGTTTATATAGATGGCAAAACTAACGATCTGGATAACTTTTTTTATGTAAGGTTTGTACCCTATAAGAAATAAGAACTCTGCTTCTATGAAAATTAGTCTGTTTATATGTAAATATATATCAAATTTGATATATCAGAGAGATGCGGAACAATTAGTATTTCATAGTTTTAGCCAACTATTTAAAACACAATCAAGCCAAGAAATTCATGCAATGTTTACCTCCTTTTTTATTATACGAAGTCAATAAGTAATTGAAAAAATGATTTGATACATTTCCATTCATTGTGTTTCATATGTATCGATGAAGTGTATTAATTATGACAATTCGATATAGAATACTCGGGCCGGAATCTATTCTAAACGTATCACATCTTATTAACAATTTTCATTATTATATTCAACATTATATATTTCGAAAAATTAAATTCAACTACATAATTATTTGAATTTGAAATACATATTTTTGTATGAGAATACATCTATTGTAAAATCCTAATGAAGTGTAATGTGATTTTACTTTGGAAGAATTTTAATTACTTCTGAAAATATTTGCAGTCAATGAGTTAATAACAATGCGTTATAAATGAAACTGTAAGGCATCTTCGTGAAAACGTCCACGAAACTAATGCTTAATTACTACTATATTAAAATAATAATTAATGAGACAAAAAATATGTGAGTAATTATGAATTACTTCCCAAATAAAAAGTAGACAGATATTTGCATTCATATAAAAAAAAATTAAAATTAAAGGTAACAAATTTTCACGTTTGCAAGTAAATTGCAAGAATGAAATCACATAATATTTTTCTTAAATAATTTACAGTCGATTAAATCAATCCAAATGGATTAATCATTTGGTTTACAGTGATGACCTGACAAAAAACTGCTTTTATAATTTTATTTGTGTGTTAGTAAAATAATATTTTTTAGATTCAGACTGCATATTTGACAAAACAATTAATTGTGACAATTATAACAAAATAAGATATTTATTTCCTTTTTTTTAATAATTTTGTCATGTTTCAATCGTTATTTTTCAAACTCAAACGTAACGATGAGTAATTAAATATATTGCACATTTTTGAAATATCAATGTCCAATATATTAAGTAATATTTTTTTTAAATCAACTTATTAATTCCATAGAATTTAGCAATGTTTTGGATTAAAAGCAGTTAAGAATTCATATATGAAGTCAATCAATAATTATTAAAAAAATAACTAACAAATAAATTTTTGATAATGGATTTAAATCGATTTCAAATACGAATCCTATTATTTTACTAATTTCGTCTGGGTCACGATGCGAATACTGGCTTGAATAATATATGTCATGCAATGAGCGGGTCCACGGTGTCTTACACAACTGCAAAGATTTGCTTCAGAAAGTTCATGAATGAGGACTACGATCTTGAGGACGAACCCCGTACCCGACGTCCTGTTTAATTGGACGTTCAACGATTACGACACCTAATTGAGGACGATCTTCAACTTATACTTCATTATTAAATCTTTAATCTACGGGCTGCAATCTTTCTCTCGTGCTACAAATTGGTTGCTTGATTACGTCATTTCAAGCAGCCGATTTATACCGCAAGGGCAACTCGAATATTTGCAATAATACAATCGAGTGATTATTCTGAGCGCATCACATAATTACAACTTTGCTCTCATTCACTGATCTCTTATTCAGAGCTAAGTAAACTGAAAACAGAGTAAACGTAGCTAATTTTCGATTTTAATAATATATCTATTATATTTTTCATGGAATTTTACTCATTATATTAGTTAATGTTTCCTCTTTGTATATATTTGACTAGTTTGTTTTTGTGAATGTCCATTTTAGCAGTGATAAAAAGGTTTGTTGCTCCATATATAGACAAATTTATAGGAGTGAGAATAATAGACTGAAGTTAAACCTAGAACTGTAATTTCCTAATAAATGTACGTAATTTTCCTGTTGGATCAGTTTTGGCTGTTAGTTATATTTTGAATAAATGGTGGTGACAATTTTTCTTTCTCTAAATGAAAGAATATTTATAAATAACAACGTACTTGGTAAAAATGACGACGAGTGACGGTCTTAAAAAAATTATTATTATTATATTTACTTTACATTGTCAGGGCGCATTCACAAAATGCAATCCTGCTAAAAAAATTACAGTAATTTCAAAATTTAAAAAAATTAAATTTATACCTTTATGACAAAATAAAAATTAGCCTTTAATAGAGGTGACCGGTAAGAAACTTGAACAAGGAGCAACATTTTCCAAAGAATTATAAACTGATTTGGCTGAATATATAATTAACATGCAAGAACCAGGATTTAGATTAAATGGGCGTGACACAATAACATAACCATATCAATTAGTAGAAAAACTATTAATTCATGCACTTTCCGAAGAAATTGTTTCAGTTGGTAGAACGTGGCTGATTTTATTTCTGACTGCACCTAGAATTTCCTTTCTGGCATTCTATCGGCAGGTTTATTGCAAGACTCAAAGGTTTCAACAAAGAAGATGTTGACGATTTCTTCGAAATATTAAGTAGTAGTAGTAATAAGAAGCAATGCACAAAAATTATAATACTGCAAATAACATCTTTAGTGTAGAAAGAAAATCCGGAAAGTTTGACCAAGAAAGGGGCAAAAGCGGATAGCGGTTACGATCTCTACTGAAAGAGCTTCAGCAACTGTTTGTGTATTATGGACATACGCGAGTGGTTCATTTTTTCCTCCAATGATGACTTTTTCCTCGCAAATAAGAGCTCCACGGGGTTCAGTTTACACCTGCCATTCATTAGAATAGATATAGACCGATCTTTCTAGTGGTTTAAACGCATTTTAGATTACATAAAATTTTTCCCTTGTTTCTTTGGTTCTTTTCCTGTTGTGTGAACATGCCAGTTTTTTGCGTAAAAACTTATGATACTTTGAAAGTCATTGAACCCATTGCTATTATATTTTTGAAAAGTAGTGACAACTGTAATTAAATTCTTTATTAAAATATACATACTGTTTATTCGTTGACTTATTAATTAGTTTTGAAGCAAAATTATTTAGAGTTTGTGATTATTTTTTACTAAAATTTTATTGTGATTATAAATATCTGGTGACTATGTTAAAAGTAAAATTATCTGAATTGAAATAATTTATTCATAGGATCTAAATTTGGATGATTATAAAAAAATAATTATATTTGATAGAAATTTTTTTTATAACTCTTCCAATGTAGATTTTTATTATTGATAAGTTTATCAACGCCCTAAAATAAAAAATAGGTAAACAGCTTCTATAGTTTGAGTTGTATTTAAAAAAGTCTATATGATGGTCCATATTTAGAGAACTTTCTTTATATATAAAAAGAGTGGCAGCTAAAAGGGCGAATTTTATAATCATTTGCAAATAAAATATGATAATAAAAACTTTTGTATCTTTTTCGATTGAACTGATGCAACAGAATCAATAGTGCAGATGAAGGCAATAAAAATTGTAAAAAGTTTTTGTATGTACGCTTCATATCCTTGCAGTGCGATGAATAATATTATTGTGCGTCAAAATATAGGTCGTGGAAAAACATTTATTAAAAAATGGTCAATATGATTTTAGCACCTTAACCACACAAATCTTTATTATTTTTCTTTTGTGTTCAATTTCTTACAAATATTATCTTTGAATAGCTTTTGTGTGGTTTGCATACTCATGTACAAAAACAATAGTTTTTATAGGAATTTTTGCAACGCTGAAAGTATTAATATATTTTAATAATTATTAAAGGCATTTTGGAGTTTATTCTTTACTATTTATATTACAGTAGTTGCAACTGATAGGAGATGCTGGAAGGAGCGCGTAGTGGAGGCAGCTAAGGCCTACACGGAACTGTGCGCTTGTAAACAAGAAGAAGAGTTATATTATGTCAAATTTCCATTCAGCTTGTAAGGGCATTTGTCAGTTGTAGATTCAACTTTTAATTTTTACACGTGACACTTATGAAGCAAATTTCTATGTCAAACTTTGTCCAAAAAAATATATGTAATAAATACCAAGACTATTATACAGCTGATATGCTTTCTGATTCAGGTATTGAACGCTAAAACGGAAAAAATATATTTTTTAACTTTTTTTCGATGAACATCACGATCGTTATAGGTATAACGATTTTCTATGAACATGATGATAATTAAAGGTCTAATTATTTTTGCTCCGCATAGGACCGACACCTGGAAACTCTCTACCTAAAATTTAGAATAGGAAAAAACATTTTGATGTACATTTCTTGTTAGCCAAATTATTAGCAACGAGGTTGAACAACGTTCTTGTTGGAACGCATTGAATCACTTAATATAATATTAATTATTTTCATAACCTTAGTTAACCTGTGTCAATATGTTTGTATCTTAAGTATTTATTAAGTTATATACCCTAAGTTTATTTCGTTTTAAAAAAAAGTTATTTTTTTAAATATGCAACTCATTTTCTGGATTTTCGAATGATCATTTTGATCCACTTGCACGCGATTTTATAAATTGAACTTTGATTAATGTGATTTATCATAAAGTTTTGTAGGAATTCGAAAAGAAACGCCGGAGAATAACTTTTAAGGTAAAGAGTAGTTATATTGAAATCCTCTAGTTTTACGAATTAATTTATAATATCTATTGTATTATGATTAAAGTATACTTATTTTTTACATTGACTTTAAGGTCAATGAATTTCTTTAATATATACGTCACTGTGAAAAATTTTCATAGAACCTCAAAATTTTGTATAACATTTTTGGGGTTTATTGTTTAACTTAGAAGACTATAAAACTTAAAAAGGATACTCAATTTAAACTTTGATTGTTAATCGAAATACAGAAATATTTTTTCGTTTGGAATAATAGATAAATATAATTATTATAAACTACTCTTTCAAAAGACTAAATAGTAAGCCAAAAAAATTTAAAAATATTTTTGCGAATCAATTCCACGAGACCGAAATCGAATTTTTAGACCTTAGCATTAACTACGTTGACCACTAATAAAAATAAAAACAAATTGACCACCACGTTTATTTTTCTGTTTAATTAAATCCAATCCTATCAATTGACAATTAAATGAAACTACGTGATGTAGTATTATTTCTACTTTCTTTAACTTCTTTACCACGACCGTGGTTTCATTGTATTACAACATCTTCAGGTGGGCTATTAGCAAAGATTGCTAATAGCCCATTTTTGCTAGATCTTTGCTAATAGCCCACCTGAAAATGTTGTAATACAACGAAACCTAGGTCGTGGTAAATAACTTAAATAAAGTAGAAATAATACTACATCACGTAGTTTGATTTAATTGTGAATAATGAATTTCTGCAAAATTAACGCCAAATATGTTCAATATCTATCAATTAATTCTAAGCTTTTATAAAATATTTCCATCTAACTTATAAGTAGATGTGCATACCGTAACATACATAAAATACTCTAGATGTAGCATTGTGATCAAGAAAAACATAAGCAACGGAATTTTTGTGTTATAGAAATAGTATTATACAATTTCGTAGGGCTTGACAAGATTAAGACTAAATCCTTGTTAAGATAATGTTACTAAAAGTTAATCCTTGAACAAGTGTATACGTTTGATATTTACTAATACGATGTGTTAGGAAATAACCATAGTCTATATATTTTTGTTCGTTTAAAGTTAAACGATAATGCAAAATATTCGGCATTCAATGAAAATGAATATTGCCGTAAACGCTACATATTAAGCCCCGAATAGAAAAAAAAGATATTAAAAGTGTGACAGTTATGTATCTGCATCTATTCGCGCGTCTTCGATAAAAAAAGTTACATACAAGTTTGTTGGCGTACATATGCTGCGCCGTCCGTATCTATGTTGCATTGAAACTGTGTCTGTGTTGAAACACAAAAAAGAATACTGAGACTCAATGGAGATTTTTTTCTTATCTTACATTTAAAAAACAAAACAACATTTCCAATTATACTTTTTAAAGATCACTTTTATTGTTAGAGTATTCATATTTTTCTATGTTTTTATCGCAAAATTGCAGACTTGCTATATACAACAAACTTCCTTACGACGAAAATGCAGCGGCTGGTCGATCAGCAGAATGTACTTGATCGTGTCTGACTTCGCAGGTTTTTCGCTTTAGTTTCATAAAATCATTACACCGTATTATTTATTATGTAATACTGAGAAACTGAAAGTGCCCGATTAACTCATTTTATTATGTCTCTGGCATATGCGTTAAAATAAGAGCAACAGTTTGCTCTCAATTTTCATTTAAGGTTGTATAAGACTAACTACTTCCAAAATATTTATATCCTATTTGGAATCAATAAAACATCACTCCAGCATATTTCCACTAAAGTTTATAAAGACTACGAGGAGAATTCATATTGATAAGTGGTTATTTCGAAACGTGTCTTATGTAAAATAACGTAATGAATTATTCTTAATATTTTTATTTCACATTGTAAACATTACCATTTTGTTATCGACCATAACTCAGAGGAATAAAATTTAAAATTTCTTCTTTTTAATATTCAATTATAATCACCTCCCGTTTCTCACACAAATAAAGCTTCTTCGAACTACTTCAAAATGAAAAATAGAACCACCTCGGAAACTTCATTTGTTTACTTGTTACTTTGCGACGCTATAAAGAGACGTGTAATAATCTCGCTATCGACAAGCAATAATGCATATTAAAAACTGCATTTACTTACAGCAGAAAAGCCTCGCAATCTTATAAAAGATTATATTTTGTATAAAAAGAAAAACGAGGTTCTAGCTCTCTGACTAAGACAGTAGGATTTACTTGAAGTAAACATTAAAATAATAAAATTAAGAAAGGCATCAAGTATTTTCCAACTTGTTCACTCAGAAAAATAAAATCTAACTTTACCGTTATCTTTTTTCATTAAAAGTTCTGAAAGTTATTACTTTTGCAAAACGGGACATACTTTCTTTTTTGCAGCCTCCTATCTGAAAAATAATTACAAGGATGTACAAAGATTTAAGAAAATTTTGTAATGCTTATAAAGTATCTCAACTATTATTTATATAGAGCAAAGAACTAAGTTCAATCAAAGATACAACCACTAGGCTGATCCAATGAGCCGAATCTATATGGACCTAGTCGTAAATAAAACAAAGTGTTTACAGTTTTAATTGATACTGTTGACATATTGAACATTAAACCGAGCTCAATTTAGTAATTTATAAAATCATTTCGCGTTAAATTCAAACTTTTGAAGACATCATTAAATATAATGACTTTCTTGGAAATGCGAAAACCGAAAATGTTGCGGAGCCAATATAAGGCACAATATATTTTTATTGAGGGTTGTGTTATAAAACGTAGATTAAGATAGACACTTATATGGTCAAGTGAGAGAATTCAAATGTTATATGAATGCCTATTCGAAATATTGAGGCAAACCTTTCCATCAAGTAATGATGGAATTCGATAATCGCTATTGGGTTCAATATAAAAAAGTGTTATTATAAATTGTATTTTTGATCATGTAAGAAAAACAAAACCAATTTTAACTTAGTAAAATATTAAGACAGTCATGGAAAATTGTATTTTTATTATTTTGCCATTTTTTAACATAAATTTTTCATAAAACGTTATAAAAATACCTGATTTTAATAAAAATACTTTATTCATTCGAAAAAAAAACACGCCTCTCTCACTTAAGATTTATTTTTTGTAACAGTTTATAATTTTTAGCTGTTTTTTGTTTTACTCAATTTGAAAACGTGGTGAGTCAAAAGTAAGAATTACTTACTCCCTTTAAATAAAAATATTCGATACAAAAAGAAAAAAAAAGCTGTTATTTATATATATAACAGAGAAATTCTCACGCAAGTGGGACAAGCCGTAATTAGATGAATTAACTATTGGCTATAAAAGAGACCATTTATACACTGCTTCTCCATCCTCAGGTTCTGACTCCATCACAATGATATATTGCTAAGTTTCAAATATGCAGCCGATCAAAGGGGCGAACTAAACATTGCAAATTTTTTAACAGACAGACAACAAGGTGAATTAAAGTTTTAGCGTTTACATTTTGCTTTTGAATTTATACTTCATTTTAACAAAGAAACTACGTGGAATTTGATGGTTGTATTTAATCTCTTTTTCAATTAATTTTATGAATGATGTAAGAAGAACTCTATCATGTTTTTTTATCAACGGAATTCCGTTTAGCGGTGTCATTGATGACAGTTACATTATATATGTAAAGTGCAATAGGTTAAAATATGTAATGTATTAAATATGGTAAATAATTAACGGAAGTTAGAAATGTTTTCAGCTTTAAATGAGTAAGAATTTCTTATAAATGTATTATTACATCTATTTAAAAACTGATTAATAATTATAATCAGGGCATCGATTAGTACTTATACAAAAACCGATTACTGTAATAATTCAAGAAGTGTTCACAAAAAAACAAGAAGAAAGTTCAAGTGGAAAGGTCAGATAAGTCATATTACGATACCATGATCACAAGCAAAATGGAAATCGTCATATTACGAAACAAGCAGAGAATACACAATGCTGGTAAATATTAATTTACTGCAAAAAAATCTCTCATCTCTATCAATCTAGTCCAATATCTAATAACCACATGTAATCAAAACTCAGCGTCATTATGTTTAGAATACGAGATTCAATACGGATATTAACAATTACCGTGACTCGGCATGTGAATATTCTCTCGTGATTATAAATTTCATTGTGTCAAAGATGATAAACTAGCGAGAACATAACAACACAAGCAAATGCATGTTTTGCTTCAAAATCCTTTGGCTCTTTGCATGATAGTTAGCTTTATATACCGTAGTTCGAAAAATTACCTCACTTATGACGATGAGAATGTAAATAAACGTCATATTCTATAGCTAAAATAGATAAGTTATATTATATGTTTAAATATATTTAATAAAGGTATGTTTACATTTTGAACTAAAGAAAATTCAGTACTAACGAACATACATAAAACTATTTGCTTCCATTAAGATCATTATTAAAATAATAATTGTGGACTCCGTCCCTCTTTCAGTTGATAACTAATGCAACACACGAACTTAAAAAAAATATGTATTTAATATCCTCTATAAAATTTCAATATGAATTTAATTGACGATTAAGATTTATATATTGACTAATATGCTTTCCAATTTTGCCACGTTTTAAATTCTTCCATTAAACAATTTCTGAGAAAAGTAAGTATTATTATAAGGAGTCTATTTTTTCCTAATGACTCACAAACTCTAAATTGACTAATTTAAAAGGAAATAAATACCATGAAAATTATAATTTGAGAAAAAACTTATGAGATGGAATAAAATAAGAAATTACGAACCAATTCAGCATGATGGAAAATAAGATAAAGAGTTATGAAGTCTATTTAGTGTTAGAAAATATATATTCCTTAAAACAAGAAAATACATTAAATCATAATAACAGATAAAAGTGTAGATCATATCAGAATTAAGTTCTGATCAGTCCACCGCTATTATTGTACGCCGCACTCACATCATAATGCGATGATTAAACATGAAAACTGCATTACTGTTGTTTAATGTAACATTTTTGTTTCAATTTATCGTCAAATAGATCAACCCTGGATTATAGCGAATGGCATCTTATTAGCAAGTAATAATACTTATTCGGCCAAGTTTTAAATTCATCAGCCAAAATTAGCGGGAAAACTTCCGCCTCGTTTCGTTAGTTTAGCATAATGTAATAAAAATTCTAATTTACATATAATAACATTTTGTGATTTAGCACAAAAAATATATTTCTTTTATGACAGTAATTGACATTCGCGCAGTCTATTCCCATTTTATGTAAATATACTGAGGACGACTACGCTACTGGACCATGATAATACACAATTTATTACTCATATAAATGAAATATATAACGTTTTATTACAAACAGCGGTATTATAATCACAAAAAAATAAATATACAGAAATTAGAAGGCAATTATACCTACATGTATTAAAAAATATGAAGTTAGACATCAAAGATTTATAAAGATTTACAAATTTAAAGTTAAAGATACCGATGGGAAATTTAGAAGTCATGTGACTTAGTGGAACTCATCACCAAGGATATCTTAAGCTATTTATAAGGTTGTGTAAGCGATGATGGCCAATAAAATAATTTAATTGACACTATATAGCAAAAAACAATATATTACGTTAATTGACAGTATAAAGAGTTAATTGACTGAGTTAATATTGCAATTTTTAATATTAGTTTCCTTTACTTACAGGGTCGTAAAGTATTCCTTTTTAGGACTATTGTCTTTTTGTCCAACTATATCCTAACCTGTTTGCGTTTTGGCCTTAATTACTGAAAGTACATAATTTTCTAAGAAAATATTTAAAACAAAATATTAATTTTAAAAAATTCGCTTACAAAACTAATATTTTAAGAAAAAGTGACGATAGTATGCTTCTAAATAGTATGCTTCTTGGCTAACATAATTTATGTAATTGTTCGATCACCTCTGTTGCCATTTTTGTACAAGACGTCTATGTAAATGACGTTTTTCTAAAATTGTTAAATATACAAATAGAAAGTAGTCAAATATACAATCGTCAAAATACTATTGAAAGAAATTAATTGTAGAAAGAGACATTATTCTTATAGCAAACGATGAATAATAGAAAATTTCTAAAATGTAGAAAAATGTCATTAATTTTATGTACAGAGAGTACGTATTTATTACCAATTTCACGCCTATTAAAATTTTCACTATATACCATTATCGAAAAAACAAAAACCTTCAGATTATCATTAAAAAATTTAATTTCATCAAAATATCTAACTTTCTTATCAGTATTTAATTACACGATATTTAATACTTAAGTGACTGTCTGTTTTTTTGTTTTATTTGGTTATAGTTAGAGGTCGCCTCGTATGTATTCATACTTATTTAAATGCTCGACCTTTATATTGCCGGAAACACTTCAGGAAATTGAAATATTTTCCCAGTGACATTCCTTGATAGAAAGCACTCACAGGGCTGTAGGAAGTTTTTATTGTTTGCGAGGGATGCCAAGTAAGGTTTCCGGAAAGTTCCATTTCATGTTATAGAACTTTGTTACTTTAACAAAATGTACGCACTTTTCTCAACTAACAAAAGAATTCATGTTCATTGGACGTATTTCCCCCTCCTGGCGTTAGTTTTTTTGAGGAAAGTTGAATGGATTAAAAAGTAACAATTCAAGAAGTTGAATTTAAAAATTATATTTGTGTAGAGAGCAAAAACTTTATATCTCGGGATCAAATATTGTGAAATCCAATGATTATATAATTAAAAACATATTCAATTAGGTACAAAAAATAAATAAAAATAAATTTTAATTTTTAGATTATTTTATTAACTATTTTATCACACTATACTTGCTTGTTCCTTTGCTTCTAATAAAATAAATTAAAATGCTTATATTTTTTTAGAGTTAAAGGAAATTTTTTTGAAACCATAAAATGATGAATTTTCAAAACTGATATCGTTCAACTGCCTAAACAATAAAAATATAGATAGTTTCTATCAACCAAGCTTTAGCTAAAAAACGTTATATTATTTATTACAAAGCTGGTTGGGTTTTCCACGGATCTTAATTAATTGATATAACTTTATATTTGGCCTGGTGTTATTCTTTTCCTTTTATGTCTATTTGAATATGCGTATAAGCTTTCCATCGTCCTATAATGATTGTTTCATGTTTAATTAAGTAATAATTTGGGAAAAATGCATAAAAACAAACGACAGTCATATTACAATCCATTTTAATCTATTTACAAGGATAAAGCATAAATTAATTGATAAAATAATCTTACACGGACTTAACTTTTAAGTACAATATGATAATATCGGTCAGCTATCAGAACTTTTATATATTTGAATGATTAACCAAATTAGAATACCGTAAAAATAATTTATTTTACCTTGAAATCTGTATCAATTTACTATCAGATAATATCTTAAGATAAACCATTTGATTTCCACTTCCAGAATGATGTTACAAAACCGTATTATTATATTCTTACCATTATAACTTCCTAAAAATAATTATATTTTTGATCAGTTATACATGTATATATATATAAGTGTTGATATGTTGACGTTTAATCATGAAATTAATAAATGATAGGTTAATAAATTTGTTATACGGAAACTACACCAAGTGAAACTAAATTCATAAAAACGAGCAAATATATTAAAAAGATAGACTAAAAGTAAATAAATGTAAAAAAATAAATCATGTGTGCAATTAACACGTGGTAGAAGTGAAACCTTCAAAAATTTCAATTTTTAAGTTTAATATCAATTTTTAATTTTGATAAAAACTAAAATAATTAGAAAAGTTTTTATAATTCTCCATTCCCCTTCCCCTTCCCCTTATATGATTTTTATTTTCCATCATATACCTTGGTGAAATGTTTGCGGTATGGATTTATGAGATTTGTATCAAATGTCGTGAACATTGAAACGTAGAATAGCTGTTTGATGGTAAAAATATATATTATAATTTAGGTACTCTTAAGAGCTTAAAGTTTAATATTTTCATTAATTTCCAAAAAGTAGTTCCATGAAATATTTCCTTTCCTCTTTCTAACTATAAAATATATTTTCAAAGCAAAATGTACGATTATAATACAGATACCACTCACATTTTACCTGAACCACGAGTCAATTAATATAGTTATTCAACCTTTTAGGTGACATTTATTGGCGATTGTGACTCTATATAATTATCATTATCCTAACAAATATCACAAATTGTAAAGTTTGTATGGGTGTCAGTTTGTTTCATACAAATAACTTCTTAAGACTACAGCCTGGAGTAATATTTATAGATATTACGTTTCAACAGAATATAAAATATATATTATAGACTAGAAATACAAGTTGTGTTTATCTCGAAATGTGAAGTAGTTTCTGAGGCAAAGCATTCATCATTTATGAAGTTCATTAGGTTCGGCTTGATTACATAGTATTGTCTGCGAATGAAATTGTGGTAGTTTGATTTCTTTTTCGTTTCGCGAGTCTGGTTATCGTGGCACATCATATAAAATTTCCTCCCTTATATAACTCAATCACTCTTTTGTTACTAAACACGAATGGTTTTGCAACAAATTGGAATGGAAATAAAATATATCCCGGATTAATATATTGGCTTGATTGTTGCAGTCCTAAAAAGGTCTTGTTGAATTTATGCGCAAGACATAAAGAAACATTTCTTCAGTATTGTGTATTAAGTTTAAAAAGTACTTAACGTAATTTACTGAACCCAAATATCATTACAGTTAAAAATAACGAAAATAGTATAAAACTAATACTAATATCGTTACTTTCGACTAAAGTGTTAACGTACAATGACTAAAATGAGTATTTCCAGAGCTTTCAAACAAAGTCTAAAACTTTGTCCACATAAGCAATTTAAGAATTATTTGCAGAACTTGAAACAACAATCTAGGTTCATTTCCATACTTTGACGTTTACACATGATTCAAACTAAGGCCGCGTTGATTGTATGAAAATTTACAGTACCTCAGTATTCTCTTTATTCTTGCATGTCGATACCCGAAATATACAAGTGTGAATTTCAATTCAGTTGGGCTTTACAAATAAATATCCGCGAGCAACTTCATTTACGCATAAAATTTTTCCCTTTATGAATTCGAAAACAAAAAAATATTTTACTATTGGGTTACATAAAAGAACCGGCATTTAGTTTCTAATATAGACTACTCTTATTCCATTTCAATTGAAATGACGGAACTTTTTTTAACAGGACACATAATTCAATCGGTCGATATTTAAGAGTATATTGCTCTTCCGGATATCTTCAATTATTTGAATACTGACCCGAAGGAAAATAATGTAACTTATAGCAAAAAACTATTGAAGGAAATTAAAAAAAGCAAATTGTTTTTAAAATATCGGCGTATTTCTTTACTGAACTTTAAAATTAATCTTTGTGTATTTAGTGAATAGAAAGTAATAAATTTGACTTATTTCCTTTGAATGTAACCGTAATTATCTAAAATTAAACAACTATTTAACTTTATATTGGACTCGTTTTTTCTAATTTTAAATTTTACAGAATAATACCTCTAGATTTAGGTCACCATTTGACGGAAATTGAGTCAATTATTTAATTACTTTTATCAGATATTAGAAAGTAACGACAGGCGATCCAACGGACTAAAAATGGAATGTAGTACAATTAACTTACTTGAGGAACTGTAAAGCTGGTATAGTTTATTTCGAAATACATACATGTAAGCTGTGTAAAAGTAACCATAATATTTGTTTCCTGATTTGAAACTTTCAACCCATCGAAAACCATTTGTGTATTTTTTGTGTCATCTCCTCGCATTAAATCATGCATTGAATAAATCGTGGGAATATTTTAATATTACCAAAAATTCAGTATATCCTTGGTATTATTGCAAATATAATCACTTAGAACAAACTAACCTAAATTCCAAATATTAAAGTACAGTTTTAAAGCGAATACTAGTTTTTTTATATCAAATTTTTGATATTTAAATAAAAATAAGAAATAAAATAATATGTTTAAACTGCTTTTAGAACCATAATGTACGAAAGTCTGCAATTTAATATTGTTACCTCCTACAATCAAATATTTTGTATTTTTTTTCCGAATATTTCCCAATTTTTGAGAATTATTTTTTTGCGTCTTGTTAAAGGTTTAGATTATTTATAACTGGTAAAGATAGGTTGTTAAATACACCGATTAATTTTGCACATTGCCGATTAATTCTTATATTTCTCTCTAAACAGAAATATATACTTTTAAATAAAGCTATTTTCAATTTTGGTAAACTACATAATATTTATTTGATTTGGTCTTTTGGTTTCATTTTATTTTCCGCTTCAGAACTTTTGTCTAATAAAAGTTATACCAGTTGTCCGAACCGAGAAAATATTTGAATGCAAAGATTATTCTCATACATCTCATCTGTATCTACTCTTTTTGTCATGTGTTTCTATTAAAACTGGCTTATGAAGAGATTTTAGTAAATTTTACTACTTTAGATCATTTTCCTCGTAATACTCAAATCATTGCCAGTAGTGATGACACAAATCAAACATGCTAGAATTTTTTCTTGGGAAAGTGTTTTCCGAGTTTCACATTTTGTTTTGACTTTCCAACTCACGAACTAAATTATGAATAAGTAATATTTAATTAACTAACTCTATTTTCAATTTTCAAAATAATCTGCTAATATTATAGTCGAAATTTTTTATATGTATTACTCCTTATGTTCTGAAACCGCTTAATGGAACTACCTTCAGAAACCAAACCGCATTCCAATTCGTCATAAAAATAAATCGCAATACTCATAGAATATAGGGACTTTATAGTTCATATGAAGTTCCATAAGCCGAATGTTTCAAAATATCAGAGGAATGTTCGTCTAAAGAACTATACTTATTCCCATCTTTTCACAAGTTCAGGTACTATAATGGACCCAATTTTGTACAATGTTCTTGACGATGTTTGCCCTAACCTGTTTTGTGCGCAGAATATCTGTGCAATCGCGCAATACATAAAATATAAAATATACAGCTGCCATCAGTTGTAATAAGAGGTGTACCATTTCCATTGTGATGTAAAATAAAACTAAAAGGTATCAAAAATAAATAAAAAAAAAAAATTAAAAATTTCAATACCAACAAAATCCAAATACGGAAACGAAAATGTATCAAAATCCAAAATCCTTAACGGAAGTTTAGTAAGTATTTTGATTAGTCGGATAATAGTAAAGTAATATAAAAAAACTTGAATTCGAGTGCAAAGTCCATGTAGGTACCGCATTTTCCACGTAGGTTCCCGTATATATGCATTGCGGGAAAAACTTCGTTAGCGTGTTTTAGGATATTTAAAATGTTTGTCCCGCAATTGATAATATTTTAGTGCAATTTGTCGTAAATCTAATTACAAAATATATTTTGTCTAGTAATTATTTATCTCGTGATGTGAATATAAATCAATCTTAGGTCTGTATCTCAAGGTCCATTTGATCAAAAATAATACTTGGCGTTGTGCACGAAAATTCATAGAAAAATACATTGGTTTCATTTGACATATTTATTTTAGCAAATGAACTACAGAGGGGTCTAAAGTGGCACGATAAGTATTTTTGTAAATAGTGCCAGATTTGTATGTGCTGTCGGTGTTACAAGAATTTGTTCTGCGCTCTATAGTGCGCTTATGTATAAATCCTATGATCGCGTCAACTAGTGTCATGCTACACGCGGTCATGTTTATGTTTAGTGAACAACTACAAATGACGCAAATATTTTAATAAAGATAAGAGTTTTCCTTGTTAAATCATTTGTTTGTATATGTGAGTACAGATACGTTTATGGAAAGAGGTAAGTATTATTTAGTTCATTGAATAAAAGTACGCTTACTGATTATTCGTTCATGTGAACATATTTTATTTTGCAGATGAGTCAAGCTAGACGCAGAGGCTAGTTATACTGTTCAGTATTCTGTATAACCTATTATGGTGTGCTAAAGCCTAAAAAAATATTCTACCTGTTCAAGCCTCCGGAACAAGCACGCTTTCAAAAGCGTGCTTGTTCCGGAGGCTTGAACTGGTCGAATATTCTGGTGAGACGGATTGTGATAACTCTCGAGAAGAACTTGTTAACGTGGCTTAAGAGTGAAATCGGTCGATAGTACTTGAGTAGTGTGTTGTTCTCCTTTTTTGTATACAAGTTTAAGCACACTTCCGTACTTTAACTTGAGCACTGTGTCTTTGAGTACAATGGCACGGAACAGTTCTTGCAATTCTTTGAGGAGCAGTACCCCTCATGATTTCAGGAACTCTTTCATCATTACTTTGTCATCGTCCCCCGAAGTGTTATCGTTTTTAAGTTGTCTGAAAGCCATCTTAATATTATTTATGCTACATGGCACAAAAGCTATATTGCGATAGCTGCCCTCCCCAAGTGTAGCTTTCAAATGTTGCGATTATTATTTGTACCCATAAATAAAAAGGAGCTTTGTGGTACAAATTTAGCGACGGGGAAGGGGTCAATTCAGCAATTTCTTTTCTAAATAAAAAGAAGATGTTGTTTTTTGGGACTATATATAAATTAATCGACATATCTGAGAAATATATTAGGTTTAAATGAGAAGTTATTAAAAATGAAAAATAGTACCAAGATCCTTCCATTTCATACCGCGAACATTTTGACCTCCCCTTGAAATATCAGGATATCTTCAACGTAGTGGTGAACTAATTTTCCGATAAGATCATAACTGGACGGAATGGTAGTCTTCGTTGCTGGTGAAAGATATAATTTTCTATGAAACTATTAAATCTCCGCTAATATCTTTGGACTTGAGCAAACAGGTACACCGTGTTATGTCCTTAGCTTAGCCAGTTGCACCTCCCTAATTGCTATGCAAATACTTTTAACCCCCGTGTTTGGCACGATCGTGTTTTTATATGATGCGCATATAACAACCTTAACAACCTCTTAAAGACTTCCAACGACTCTGTATTTTGTTGTTGCGGTCGAAAATATGAATTACCCCCTTTTCTTACAATTCTCACAAAATTCTTGAATTTTTGGTCAACTTCTATTTTGTTTGGCAATACTTTGGAACGATTCTGTAGTTTCAACTGAAATTCTTCAGAACGTTATATATATTAGTACTGGGTCGATTGTACACAATTTTAATCCAACATCTTATCCTAAGCTGATAATCGAAGTTTAATATGCTTAGCATCAATTGGTAATCCGTGTCTCCCTATGAAGCTAACCAGTCTCTGCACTTTGTGGTTTCTGTACTAAACCCTTATTGCGCGATCTTCGTTTCATTGGTTTTGTCTGCTCTACTTTGGCGTTGCTGTCCATAACAATAATAATTGGGATCTTGATGGAGTTACTGACTGCCTTATTTGAGTTTTCATAAACGGCTACAACCTTGTTAATCATGAGCACCTAAGTAGGCGCATATACGAACTTCAAGGTTTTTCTCTGGGTCAGCTTAATTATAGGGTATGCAATCCGTAATAATACACTGGTTACTTCCAACACGTAGTCATGGATAATTGTGTTGAACATATAACCAATTATGTTTTGCAACCTTTAGGCGCCCTCTCTAAAGAACAGATTTCCCGACTCTAGGACTACCAATTATTGGTTGGATAGGCTTTTATTTAATTGCGTCTCGATATAGTTCACGCGATAGATAATTGGTCTTAATGATATCTTATTCAATTGATATGGTTATTTAATTCTTTATTTGTTTAATTCCAGTTAGATGTGATATTTATTTTAAAATTAATAGACACAAAACCATGTCATGTGAAAGAGGCAAAGGTGCATTAAATACATTTAATATTTAAATTTTTTTATGAGCGAACAGTATTATTAGTCCCAACTCTTTTTAATATGTTGAGTATTTGTTTCTAAATACATTACTGATAACTCATACAACGAAAGGTTGTCATACTAGTTTGGGGAGAAACTAAACTTTTACTTGGATTAAATCTAATCATCCCTTTTATCCATTGTCGTAACCGCTACTTCAAACTAACATACTTACTAACCATTTAGAATCGTCTTTATCGTAGGCCAAGGAATACTAAAAATATGAATCGTCTAGTTATTAAAAATTTTAGAAGATTTGAATACACATTTTCAAGAAACTTTGCATTAACATATTATTCAAGTCTATCTCTAAATCCCTTCTAATCTACAAATATAAGGGTCAAAACATTTAAGCTCTGGTGCAGCCACGGCTCGCTTTCATTCTTAAGCACAATGCGCTGAGCTACAGATCTTGAATAATTTTAAATTTTTTGAGATTTTTTTATTAATATCTTTCAGAAACACTTATTAAAAATCGCTATAAACTTTTAGAAATGTTTGGTAGAAACAAATGTTAGTACTACCTTAAGGCTGCCAAATATAATTTTGAATAATTAGTATTCTCGTATCTTTGAGATTTGGATATTGGGACTCACCGCGTCATTTAATTGCAACTACAGTCCCTGACCAAAATAAGAAGCACTGCATTTTCATGCTCAATCATAATTACCAGCGCCAAAACATAGGTTTGGATATTTTACTGGAATAAATGCAAATTGTATGTAATTAGTTATGTGTTTTTACTATTAAAATATAGTTTTGATTGAATAATTGTTACCTGTTAGTATAGGGACAGTATTAATTCTCCGAGAGTATTTTTGCATTCATATTTCGTTGAGTCATCTTTTACAGCTATTAAGGTGTCAGTCCTTTGCGGCATGCTGTTAATGCATGATTGGATAAGTTACTGCATTTGTGCATGATGATTCCATACATGAAAGATTTTTTCAATGAGATTCTTTTTAAATTATAGCCACGTCTCTCTTCATCAACTTTCACGAGCTTATAAACGAGTTCTTATCGGGACTATTGTTTGGCCAATCCAACAGTGGGATATTTAGGGTATGTAAATATGCTTTGATTGAATGTACAGTATCAGAAGGAGCTCTCTCTTGCATGTAAAATAAATAGTTCCGCATTTCAGAACCATTTTCCTAACTGCCGACGAACCAATTCTCTAGGACTTCTTTGCTGACTCATGATGCCTGGTCCTGCCTCAGTATGCTTTTCAGTTAGTTAAAGGGCAGAGTATTTTTGGCAGGTGTTTCATGGTCTATACAACGCAATCAGGGTTAAATTTTTTACCTTAACAATAGCAAACGAATTGAGCTGTGTTGTGACGTACTCGTGTAAATATCAGAAATGCCACTAGAAGAAAAAAATTATTTTTAAACTTCAAAAATGATATTGAAATACAACAGAATATATTGTTGAATTAAATGAATTATAAAAGAAAAAATATTTCAACCAATTAGTCTTTGCATTTTAAAGAAAACAAAATATCTACCTTTTACCATTTCTCACGACTAACGAAAATTCGCCATCTGTACGATCAATATCATTTACTGACCTTGACGATACAGAAAACGGATCTCGTAGTAATCTGCTACTTTACCAGATAATGACATGAAGGGCCTGTTGAGAGTTCTTGACTCGTAGTCAAACCGCCGTCGAGAGAAGGCACGATACGATGATCACTCACATAGTTAAATATAAAAAAAACTCTGTTGATTTCCAAATAAAAGATCAGGAATAGTTATCAATCTATATTATCTTCTTTTTCACATAGATTTACTGCTTTAAATATCCCAGGTATTTAAGTCAGTAAATATATATATATATATATATATATATATATATATATATATATGTATTATAGAACTTTTTCGAAATGATCCGTACTATCTCTTTCGCTCGAATCGGGAACGTTTCCTCTGAACACCAAAATCTTTTAATGATTTATTAAATTTTATTTTAGCAACAATTCATAACGGAATCTTGCAACAGCAAAAATGTGAATTTTTGCTGTTAAGAAATGTGAATAAAACTTCTCCGGCAAAGATGTGTTGTTAATATCCTTGTTACTTCAAAAAATTAACCAGAATTTTACGGCGAGGATCTACAATTAAAGATCCTCGCACTTTAAGAGTTCAAAAGAAACTTACATGTGTTATTGTAAAGAGCTTCAAAAATATTCACGGAAAAATTTTACTAAAGAAAGAGCGTGCAAATAACAAAAGGAGGCTTTACAATTTTCAAAATGAAACGAAATAGAACAGATATTCTTTCGAGAATGTTTTTAAACCTTATAAAAAATTAATTTGTATTCATTTAAATTCAATTCAGTAATATTGGCCCTGAAACATTGAAAGCCATGTGAACTAAAATTTTTTTTAAATTTAAACAAAATTGACGCTCTCTATGGGCTGCTTATTATAAATAACAAATCACATTAAATTAATAATCCTTTGACAAAAGTCAAGACTTAAAAGTCTTACGGAAGACGGTAAAATTATGTTTAAAAAAATTTATTAATATTTCAAATAAATAATTATTCTCATGTAAAAAAAATAAATATTATAATTTTGAATTGTTTAATTGTTAATTTGTTATTACAAATTTACAATATTTTGTAAAATTGTTAATTTTAAATGTTTTTTTATCGCTGAAGCAGTAAAGGTGTAAAAGGTCTAAAAGTATCCAAATGAGCACTGAAATTGCAAGAATAAAAAAAATTTGCGACGAAATGTTAATTATAAATGAAATATTAAACTACCGATCTCCAACCCTCCACATCTTTGTCTTTATAAGGTTTAGCACTCGATTTAAATATTTTTAAATTTCGATTTTCTACTAATAGAGCACTCATTTACAATAATGTCGGCTTTTTTAGAATAGGTTTGACGACTTTTCGGTAAAAAACTTGTTTTGCACGCGAATTTACTTAACAGATATTTTTGACCTTGGGATGAAAATTTACTTTCCTTCCCCATTCTTCCTTTCTTTTCGGACTCAATTCTTAATCTTTATTGATTTTTTTTGCCATGTGTCATAAATTTATTTCATATATGTCAATCTTTTTAAAAAGGATTTTGAATATCGCTTTTTTGGGATGGCTAGAAGTCTTTCTTTTTACCCATACTTGGAAAATTAAAAAAAAAAATTTTAGTCGGATAAATAGTTGATTTTAATTAAAATCAGCATAAATCTAATAAAATGTTACAAAAATCATAAAATAACCACCACTGCATCAAAAACATGTCCGCATGCTTGGCATTAAAAATGCAACTGAAGTATATCTGTACTAAGTTGCCGTCCGATACCAAAAATGGATACGACAATATAATAAAAAAATAGGTTTAAGAGAGATAATATAATAATTGTCTCAACTAATAAACACTATTAAACTACAATAACACCAAGTTGGATCCAAAACGTGTAATTATATAAATGTTAGAAAAATGTTATTTCAATCTAATAATTTGACCAGAAACTGTCTAATATGTCTGATATCTTCTTTTTTGAGATAAAAGTGACCTCTCAGATTAAACACATCTATAGTAAAGATTACGGATGAAGGAGAGGTAAAATAACCATGATGAACCTCGGCAGTTAAATTAGTAAATTCTAAAGAATTATATATCTAACGTTCTCTGTAAGTCGATATAATACATTTTACAGCAATTCAAAGAGCGTTGTAATACAGTAAATAATTTCAACGGAGATAGAAAAATGTTAAACAAGAGTTTAAATTTAATTTTAAAGAATTTTTAAAATTTAATTCATTAAACCAAAGGATAACTTGTTACTGAAATTGAATAGTTAATATAATGTGGGAACGACCGATTTCTTCATTGACAGTAACAACTAAAGTATTTCAAAAAAGTAAAAGTTTCGGTCAAATTGTTTCTTTAATTTTGTTACTTTCACTTTCCCTCTAACTTTTGACGCCAAGCTTTATTACTTATTACGCTGCTATAATTGTAAAAGTTAGTCGACTCCTGTCAAAATTTTATAGGCCATTTCAAAATGACTCGAATATCTTCGTGTGAAAGTTCAACAGATAGTTCTTCAGATGATGAATTAATTATTAATTATATAACACATAGACGGAAGAAGTTCAATATCGGTAGGAATTACTTTTTGTTGACAGATTCTGAATTTTTATCTCGTTACAGTAAAAAGAAATGTTAAGTTTCTTTGTAACTTTCTGTGTTGACTTTCTAAAGAGTGTGTTAACTTTCTTTGTAAATTATTTGAATGATTATTTCTGTGAAGTAAACTTTGTTTCAATAATTGGGCTGTTATTTAGTAATTAATTCATTATTGAAACCCATCTAACCAAGTTGCTCCAAAAATTTGTTCAGTAGTAAAGTGCTTTCTGTACAAGAAACATTTTTGTTGGCTTTACGTTTTTATGCAACGAGAATAATGCAACAGGTTGTCGAAAAATTTTTGGTGTACTTGTTGTGTTGTTGTGTTGTGGTTGGTGTTTGGTGTGGAAAAATGTTTGGTGTGAGTGCAGTTTGCGAAAGAATATTAAACAAAACCGTCTGTTATAAAATCTCTAGCAGAGTTTCATATACATATACCAGGAACTAGCGAGGAATTGGCCAACGTTTTGCAGTAATTTTATAATACAGCCCCGTTTTCAAAAATAATTGGGGCTATAGACTGTTCACTTATACCGATACTATAACTTAGTAATATATATAATATTTTTACTTTAAGTAGATACTTAACCTTATCGACATTAATGGTTTATATATCGGTAATCATACAGCTATCAGTCTAGCATCGACAACAAGTATATACTTCATTCAAGACCTCAATGCATTTTAAATTAAATTGAAACGGAATGTGAAACTCTTTGTTTTTAAGAATTTTGCTTTCCTTCTTTACCTAACTAAATCATTATTTGTTAAGTTGTTAATATACATTTCAAAAAAACTTGAAAAATGGCCATTAAAGTTCACTCTGCTTAGATGATGTTGGCATTGTACCGCGACCATTTCATCTTGGCAGTAAAAAGGTTAAGAATTATAAGAATAATTGGCTTCCAACATTTTTCATTTCATTTTTCACTTGTTTTAGTTGGCAAAATAGGAGAATTGTATCAAAAGAGAAAAATAATATGTGATGTAAAACTAAAAATTAGAAATATATTTCGTCATTGGCGTAAGGCAACAAATGACAGCACTATTTTAACAATAGAAATATTAAAGAGAAATTTGAATGAGGTCAACATGATGACTATGTTCTTTTAGGTGATTCTGGATACCCAGCTAAAAGATATTTGTTAACCCTCAAAAATCCAGAGACTCCTGGAAAAATATTATATAACAAATGTCACATAAAAACGAGAAACACAGTAGAACGATTCTACGGAATGTGTAAAAGTCAGTTTCCACGTATAGAAGTCCCTTATTCTGTTCTGGTTGAACTGTCTCTATTCTGGCAGCAGTTAATGTGGTGACTACTGTAGTACATAATATATACCGCCAAAGGAATAATGCTGAGACTGACACGCTTGAAATTTTTGGTATTGGTAATTAGAAAAAATGAGAGTTTTGTCTGAAATTCTATAAATAATGGCAATGGATAAACCGTTATTAATAGATTCGTTCATACCTGATTCAACAGGAAACTAGGAGTTTAAAAATAAGGATTTACATAATACCCAAGTACGATTAAGATTGTTACATTCCCACTTATCAAGAAATTGTAATATACACATAAAACTTGTAAATTATACAAAATGCCATTTATACATAATTAAAAATTAACAATTACATGTTTATTAATTTTAAAAGCTAATGATTTAAGTGATACCCAAATAGCAATAGGATTATTATAGTTTCAATTGTCAAGAAATTGTGACGTACAAATGAAACGTGTCAATCAATATAATATGACTTATGGTAAAATCATAATTAAAAATTTATTAATTTTTAGATTAGCTCCAAATGGAAATGAGATATGAATATTTACTGAATTTAAAATCAGTATTCAAAACATACATGTAAGTTAAAATAAATAAAAATATGTAAATATAATATAATATATGTTTTTTTATTTTATAAATTTGAAATTCCTAATTTAAGTTTGTAAAGATGCAATTTGTACAATTTCTGCTTTCTCTTTTCATAATTATTTAAAACTTCTATCACCAATCAAACTTTCTCTTCTTTTTATTTTGATAATTCGCTTTTGTCAGCTTTTCTGAAAACATTCATTTTCTGTTCAAGCAATTCTCTTTTTTACACCAGCTCCAAAAAATATTGTCATGTATCTTGAGGAGTAGCGAATGGAGACATTTCATAATTTTGGCTTTGAGAGTCACAGTAGGGAGAGGCTCATCTTTTTTTGTATACTGCTGTGAAGTTCCTGGCATGTCAATGACTTCAACGATTAATTTTCCGAACACACATTAACCCAGAAGAATATCGCCATCATATTTGGATTTCAGTCCTGGAGCTGATTCCTTCAGGATTCCAGTCACCCATTCATTAGTGTCCGACATTGGTGATGAAGGTGGGCCTCCACCAGTGAGACGACGTTCCTGGTTGATTTTATCGCACTTACACTATAATTGTTTTACACTTCGAAAGGGACCGGTTTGAACGTTAAATTAATTTGCGATGAGCGCCCAGGTCACGTACTTCTTCTTGATTGCAGTGCCATTTGTTTTCTTGTTCAATAAAATTTTGAAATATTTCCCAATTAGTTTCTTCAACTTGTCTACTTCAGTGACCGAAAAGGTTGAAGCCCTTTCACTGTAAAACAAACAAAACAAATGTTTACTATTTTGTTAATATGCTATCTTTTTTTGTTAAGGATTTATATGTATATAAAATATAAACCGCAGGTATGTAACCATATTTCTCGATACTACTTGAAAAATAAGAGTAATTTTATATAAATTTCATTGCATGAATTCGTATTATATTTTATTTCCAAAATATAAGGAGATAATAAATATTCCTCTTGTGATATATACTTCACGTCTTCTCTATTATATATACATATATATATATATATATATATATATATAAACATATATATATATATATATATATATACATTTACATATATACATATATATATATATATATATATATATATATATATAATATACTTTATGTTTTTATGTACCTAAATACGTAAACCACAAAAGTAAACTTTAGAGAAATAATATAAAAGTTTGGTTACAAGTGTTGCATTTAATTTCATTTCAAATAGTAACTTTATTAAACAGATAACTGTTTGTAACTTTATTAACAGATAATTGCTTAATAAATATATATTATATTATATTATCTAACAAAGGTTTTAAATAACCTATATTATCATAACTTATGTTATTTTACACATAAATAGAGTTGTTTGTTTTAGTAGAACTCTAGTGAACTCTTAAACCATTCGTTGAGAGTGAACGCGATATTTTATAGAGCAAGTTACACATCTGTTTGGTTTGTATGCCTTACACTTGTGGCAGGTTGATACAAGCCAATAACGTTAAATATATAAATATATATTGACAATTTTTGACTTACGTTCTTAGGTCTACAACGTCTTTCTGATAAAAATAATATTAATAAATGGACACAAATATACTCTATACATATCTAGTTCAAAAACGTGGTGAATTTGATTGCAGATTTTGGATCATTACATGTTTATAGTATTATTATTCAGAAAAATAACATCGTCAACTTACTTTGAAGACACCATTACATCAATACTATTGTTAATTATTTCTGAAAAAGTCATTTTGGAGTTATTAAAAGAGAGCAGATAAAACAAGAAGTACAAACGTTGACGTTCTTAGTCAATTGAAACATTGGTTGAATTTGGTTGTTTGGCAGGAAATATTATAATGCTTGAGGAAAAAAAATCTTGACGGCTCCTTGGCAATCCCATTGACTTTTACTTTAGTTAATGAATCGATGAAGAAACTTATTTCCTTGTAACCCTCAAAGTCGTAGTAAAAGTTTTAATTTTAACTGATTCCGTTTGTTATTCATAAAGAAACTGACCGTTATTAGCAAATGATAAATGCATGTCATTATATAGAGAGACGTTTATATTATTCGCATAATATATTAATAACTTATTATTATTTCAGACCTCCTAATATTTCTAGAAAATTTTCTAGGTAATACACCTCCTTATTGGACACAAAAATATATGTACTTTATGTTTTCATTCTAAAAGTATTACGAACAAATAAATACATAATCTAAAATGTAACTCGTTTAAAGGCTTCTCAAATTGATCGCGCAACTCAGCGAGTGGAAACTGTTCAGAATTAGTAAAATTCCATGCATGTATTATGCAAATAGATATAAAGGACATGTTACGTAACGTCTATTCCACTGAAGATAAATCAAAGACATATTTGTATATCGTAATGAAATAAAATCCCGCCGCGTTTCGTTTTTACTTTCGTATCGCCCCGTTATTTTACGTGACTGGAATCGATCACTTTGTGTAAGTTTCGTAAAATAGATTACAAAATATTTTTTGGAACACATCTCGTATTTCTAGTACTTCATTCCAAAATAATTTCTTCGAAATTTTCAGACTACCTCAGCGCCACTATACCACCAGATTTGAAAGGTTTTTTGTTATGTTCCAGAAAACAGAAAATATTTTAGTGTATTTTTTAAACTATATAAATAACAAAATATAAACTCCAAATTTTTAAATAAAGTTTCCAATAAAAAAGTAAGAAATATACTTTTCTTAGGTTTAAAAGTATTCCATTATTTTTGTATGTTCACGAAAACTCTGTTAGTACAAGTTTTTATGTACTTCGAAGTAGTACAATCGAATATAAATTAAGAGGTACCCGGAGTAAGACCTTTTAACATGAACTTATTGATCAAGTTTATGCAGTGATTATGAAAATTAATATTGTATTTATTAATTTTAATAGTACATTTATGTTTTACTGAAAATTGCAAATTTATTAAACAATATTCGATATATTTAACATTTAAAATAAAACTTATCATTCCTGTTCATTCTAATATCATCCCCGCGTTCTTTTTCTGCTAAATCGTATTAAGATTTACTAATATTCCAAATCGTAAATAAGATTAATAATCAGAATTTTATATTGACCATAATGAGTGCCTGTTTAGGTCAAAATAGCATAATGTTTAAAAAAATTTATATCTGAAGTAACAAAAAAAAAATTCTATGATTTCGTAAATAAATTACAAATCCACCGAAATGAAATAAAACATAGAAAACTTTATAAAAACCATAACGGTACAATTTTGCTTAGATGAGACAAATTAATATTAACCTGAACACAGGTATTTGGTTTGCAAAAGAAAATAAATCAAACATTCAAAAAATGCTTCTCCAGTTTAAGTATGAAAACCCGATAAACAAAAACACCGTTATATTTTTCCTTCACACTCGTGGTTAAAACATGTTTGACATGAAAATTATACGATTTCATCAATTTTTTTAAGAGTTTCAGGTCGATATAAAATACGCCATGTTTTGAAGGATAACTTTAGGATTATTACCGCATATAGTGTGAGTCTAAAATGAAGTGGACATGTTCTCCTCACTTCGATAATAATTACTGAAATATTTCAGTAATTATGGCCAAAATAAAATGCAACATACCTTAAAAATAATACTACCAAAAAGACTCGAATAAAGATGGTCGAACAAAAATATTGTCACGATGTATTGTACTATTTATGGCAGTTTTTTTGTGAATGTAGTACTTAATGATTTAGCCATGGTAAAATAAGTAAATAAAAAAGAATGGAAGTACATTTTTTCCAATATTTAATCCAAAGTTTTGGTTAATACAACTACTTTTATTACTTTCATCGAATCTTTTTGCACGGTTAGTCAATTTTATTTAAAACATATTTTCATTTTGATCCAAGCTATAAAATTATGAGCACATAATTAAAATAACACATGGTGCAAAGTGAATACAGGTTTTTAATGATATTTAAATTCAGAAAAAGTTTCAATAAAAAACAAGATATATCGACATCATTAAATTTTTTCGACCAACAGTTTATCTTGTATATAATATACAGACACCATGGTGGTTTCATAATAAACTCTCACACTCTCAATGAAAGGACTTAAAAAGTTGCTTTTTCGTAACTTTGTTTTATACCTAGCCCTTGTAAATATATTGAAAAATAAAACTAAGAACAAATATACTACGATAACTTATGTTTTAAATTATTTCGTCAATATCAAATAAAATATTGTTAATTTTGTATCGTGTCCGTTCATGAATATTAAACTCACACTAACTCACATAATAAACTATACGGACAGTCCGCCCTTATTTTTTCGCAAAACTCAAGCCTCTTACAAAATACCTTACAAAATTTTGGCATTACTGAGGGTATAAAGTACTTTCGATGGTTAATCACCGCCTATAAAGCCAATCTCTCCCGTCCTATGCCACTCAATGAATTAAAATCCGATAATGGACCTAAGTTTGAAGTTTTAAGTTTAACTATCTTAAGATCGAAAAGTAATGGCGTATTTCGATTCTCCTCTCCAATGCGATAAGTTTTTGTTTTCTAACTTCTATAGCTTGTTAAAATCATTGTTTACGGGAAACCAATAAGATTCTTAAATATCTTGTAATTTTTAAGTTTTCTCGCTGCGTTTCATATATACTCATATAGTAGACGTAAATACCTTTGCACGCAAAGTCTAGTGGTTTTGAAACTCTACATGGCGGCAATTTAATTTTTAATATTTGTAAGTACCCTTAGAGGTCAAGAATTTGGCGATTTTTTACTTAGTGGTATCCCCAGGAGACCTATTAAATTTCTAATAATAACATTATGTCCTCAAACTGGGATTTGATTTCAGAATTTTTTTGGAAATCTGCATCTTGAAATTCAGTATTTTCTGTATTTTTAGTCAAACTCGGTAGAGATTCAGCCTCATCTGATAATTCTTTTTATATTTAAAGTCTTTATGTTGATTTATTGAAATATAAAAAATTTAAGAAATTATTGAAAATGTCTTCATTTTTGGCCTCTCTTTATTTTCCTAGAGCGATCACGGTACTGTTTAAAATGTTTATTTATAGAACTAAGTAGCTTCTTAGGATGACTTTGCAATTGTTAATATTCCAAATTTTTTAATCATGTCTTCGCCACGTACAAGAACTTTGTGTATACTTGAGGTACGATGACTCTTTGTTGTTGTTCTAAAGAAAATGCTTCAGAAGTAATAGAAAATCTTTTTATGAATTCTTCATCGACACCGGGTTTAAAAGTCATTGCTTTGAAACCCACGATAGATAGAGACCACCACTGGTATTATTTCTAAATATTTCTTGCACCGTGACCCTGTTTTACGATATAAATTTATATACAATTTTAAAAGTTACTAAAAGTTCCTTAATAGTTTTCTTTTCTCTTAGAGCTAATTTATAGGCTTTAAATAGCATACATTCTATAAAGCGCATCCTAACATGCAAGGATAATATCACACAATGATATAAATCAGTGTTGATATCCTTTGCAGAAATTATCTTCATATTATTCACCTATTTTGGCATCACCTTACATATATCACACAATATCGTTGATGTGTTACATACGATAAAAAATGCTTTTCCGTTTATCAAATTGAGCAAATGAATGAGAAACTTGAATTTCACCAATTTCAATTTGTTTGAAATTATTTATTTCCGATTTGTTTGTATTCTATTCTTATATTATAATTAACTGCTTTTATTTCACAATTTGGAAAAGTAACAATCGAAACAAATACACAAATACGTGAAAATTGGTTAATCTTTTTCCAAAAAAATATTTCTCAGAAACCAATTTAATAGGTACTAAACCCTCCATTAATGTGCTGGAATGATCTACCATGAGTTATCTTGATAAACAGAGCCAAAGCCCTATGTACTGACTAATTTCAGTTTTTTTTCAATATTCGTCAATGTTGGTAAGTTCCAAAAATATTCTAGTATTTAAATCTAATATTGCCTGGAGTTCTATCTTTCTCTATTATTCTTTAATTTTATTTCTTTGGTGTGAATAATATTCCCATTTACCTGACTGAATTATGTGCGAAGAGAGAAATAAACGTTTATTTTTTTCCTGAAACTACTTATTACAGTATTGTACTATCGTTTGATTGGTTTTAGGGAAACCAATCAAAGGGTAAAACCTAAAGCTTAGTCTAGAAAAAAATCAAGTTCACGTTTCTGTATACTAAACCAAAACCTTAATCTGGAAAAAAATCAAGTTTTACGTTTCTGTCAAAAATAAATTTCTTCACTGTGTTCACATCTTGTGGATTTTTAAGCTTATGATCAAAGATTTGAGCAATATCTTCTTTTCAGTAAGATTTAAATTGAATATTATTTCTAAACGCTTCTTTTTCAGTCGATATATTGAGCAAAAAGTAAACAATGTGTCTCTTTTTTTGCTTATTTCCTAGTACAGAATAGAGTTTTCTTGGCTTTACCACACTTTCCAACAGATGCAGTAGATGACGCAAATCTAAATGATGACGTCATGGTTGATGGGTTAGCAAATGTATATAATATTAGAAAACTGACTATTTAAGTTAGGTGATAAAAATGGTATCTAATCTTTATGGAATGCGTATTTATTGCATCTAAAAATTGATAGAAAATTACTTGTATTTCAAGCCGTAAAATTCAAATATATATTACAATAAAGTATTTTAAAATATTTATAGTTTAAAAACTTTTTTTTTTAATTTAGCCGACCCAGCCTCCAAGTCAACGTTAAATTATCGTCGCTATAAAATTATTCTTGGCAATATCTCGAACGTCGTAAGAGAGTTTACGCCAAAACATGGTCAAAAGTAAAGGTTCTGATTCAAGTCTAAATACAGTCAGAATATGAAATATCTAATTATGTAAACTCATTATTTCTTTTATGAACATTTCCTCTTCATTTCCAGATAGTCTCCATATTCTGTTAAAGTTATAGCAATGTTTCATACAGATATGCTATCAAGTGTTAATAGCTTTCTTCAGCCACATGGACCATTATCTCTTTAGTGGTACTTTTTTCCGTGTATTCATTAACTTACAGGTTAGACGTTAAGTTACCTGGGGGATATAATTCTTTAATAGAATCAAAGTATTTTCAATTAACAAATGAATACTAATAATAATAACCATTTACTTGCTCCTCCGCGGCGACGGCGCGGAGAAGCAAGTATCTCGGTAGGCAAGCGAATAACTGGACATGACGTGGGCATACGTATTCAAACCACGTGCAATCTACGTTTCATTTGCAGTCAGTATATCTGTACTGTAATCTATTATGATGGCGTATAACTCAATATGACCCCCGTTGAGTTATGTGTAGATCGAATATTTCAAAGATCTGAAATAAAATTACTTTTTTATAAATATACTACCTGTATACCTACTGATATTTAAATAAAGGTTTCAGTAATATCCATTGATATTTATCTGGTTAACACCGATCCCATAATAATTAATTAATATTTAAGTTTACTAAAATTAATAATCGTAGCAAAAGACAATTTAATGAGCTAAAAGAAATATCACCTTGTGACCGTTGAATAATTATAATTCGCGTAATTTCAAAATAATAAAAAGGAAAAATTAGTATTCAACCAAACAATAAAAGGAAAACTGAATTTGTTTAATATTAAAACATAAATGAAACAAAAACTAGATAAATAATATTCTATATACTCTGCAAAACTGGAAGTTTAAAATAATGTTGGAAATGTAAAAAATGTGGCATGTAAGTTAAATGAATTATTACGGATTGTACCGATTTTGATGATTATTTTTTTTATTTGAAAGAGGGTGCTATAGGTGTAGTCCCATATGAATATGATGATGATCTGATGATGAGGTCCGGAAATGAACGACGGAATTCCTTAATGAATGGCAGTAAATCAACTATGATTTAAGATATTTGCTACAGGTAGCTTTTATTAATTACTCAAATCGCTTGAAGATTGAATTATTTCGGAATTAGACCTATATCAAATATTAGTTTCGAAAATAATTCATAATTATAATTTCATAGCAAAGTACATACAACAACTTTATTTAATTTCAAATGCAAATGTTAATTATTTTTTTTAATTTTATTAAAAGAAAAGTTAATTATTTTAATTTTATCAGTGCAAATACCACACAATCTTGTATCTTCTTGCGCTTATGTAACTTTTCTTTAACCCATAAATTTACGCAAGAACGTAAAACTATTTTTAGAACGCTTAGACATTTTAATGCAAGAATAATAATCTCATTATCTGAGATTTTTAACAAGTTTCATTTTTATAACTGCCTCAACCACAAAAAATAGTTTCGGTCTATCAGCTCATGCTGTTAGTACAACAAATATTATATACTTGCGGGCATATGCATTAAAGGAATCAGCCCTCGAATGTATATATCCCCTTACTACAAGTGGACAAAATTAGAAACTTGGTGTTGGCCATGAGATAATTGATTTAAATGCGAACATAGTAATCGTCTCACCACTATTAATTAACTGAAAAATATTTTGCCTTTTTGCGTAAATTAAAATGATTTTTTTTTCTCTATATTGATGACATGGTTAAATAATTAAATTTTTCATTCGACATGATTAACTGTAGAATTCGTTTACAGCATTAACCGGAGTTTGGGTTAAAACATATATATATATATATATATATATATATATATATATATATATATGTATATATATATATATATATATGTTAATAAGGGAAATAAACGGACTTTAACCCATCTTTCCACCCCCAACGTTGCGCTAGCGCAACATTTCAAATGTGATTTTTTTTGTTTTAAAATAAGTAATTAATTCTATGAAATCTAAGCCAGTCTCGAGAAGTAGAACTAAAAATTAGATTCAAATTTTTTTCAATGTTTTTCTAAATACAAATAAATAGTAGTTTTATTTTTTAAAAACTGCTAATTGAGTCATCTCAAGATCGATAGATTCATCCAATCATAAAAAATATAAAATGAAATAAAGCTATACTTTTTACACTGTATAAAGCTTAAGCAATATCTTATTTATGATATAAACCCTTTTGCTGGACAAAACTTGTTACACTTGTTGTTTATCTTAGACTTCCAGGAAGGGAGTATGCGTATTCCGTTGCGTATGCGCAACGTTGGGAGAAATAATAGTCAGTTGTTATTGTTACACTGCTTGCCATTGAAGTTTGAAATTTATTGTAAACAATGGGTTCTCGGTATTCAAAGAGTACAAGCACTTTTGTTTTATTAGTTAGTCGGTTATAGAACGTGAAATGTCGTATAGTAATTTTTAGAAAAACATATTTTTAGTCCGTCAGTTAGATTACTAAAAAATATTGTAGGTATACGTATTTTTCTTTTGACCAGAAAACAAAAAGTGACGTCAAAAAACGATAAGTGAGTGTATACAAATCAGTAAATAATAAGTTAAAACATTATGGCCTGGCAACAAGTACTATCTTCTCAAGAAATTATTAGTATATTAGAAGAAGAAGAGGATTTAGAAGATGCCAATCAAATCGATGCCGTATACATCCCCCCGACGGTTGACATTCTTACAGACGAGGAAAACCTAGATGATGACGCGCCAGGTGATTATGACAATACTGTGCCGACTGATATTGCTGGAACATATGAAATCCACACCGATTAACCCACAGAGTCTGAAAATACGCAAGGTGAGCCCGGTTCTTCAACTTCGAAACAGCCAAGACTGCCGAAAAAGACACCAAAATGTGTTCCAGACTGGAAAAAAGAACATCCAACTTATACACATTTTCCTACAAGTGACGAAACAGCAATGACACAGAATATTGAAGAACGTGTAGGTGGAAAAACATCTATTGAAGTATTTTCCCTATTTTTTTGTGACGAAGTTTGGGAACAGATTGTAGGTTTTTCAAAAAAATATGCTTGTGACCATAACCGTCATTTATTTACCCTCACGGTAGCAGATCTCAAAAGATTTTTTGGTATATTATTACTGACTGGATATCATTCATTGCCTGCTGCGAAATTTTACTGGTCAAAAGATGAAGACAAAAATGTATCGATATAAATCTAGGAAAACCATCCAAAAACGCGTTACCTTCCAATTTTCGCTTCGATAATATTGGTCATGTCATAGAAGAGCACGAAAGTAAACGTCGAAGAAGATGTCGACAGTGTAGAAGTACAACAATTTATATGTGTAAAAAATGTCAAGTACATCTTCATGCTGATTGTTTTAACATATTTCACTCACGGTATTAGCGTTGTTAAACTTGCCTGTAAAATTGAAGTTCAGTAATCCCAACGTTCCTTAGACGCAACATTTTGCGGAATGTAAAAGAATTAATCAATATTTTTTTTACTATAATTTGCTTTTTTTCGTTGTATTTATAAACGTAATAAACAATTAAACCAATAAATATGTCTTTATTTTTCCCTTGGAAATTAATGGGTTAATTCGATACTACAAAAATTTTGTTTTTAAATTTTGTCTTTCGTGTTGCCTATTATTCCTACTTGAGCATATCTAGAATCATGTCACACAACTTTAGAAAACATGCATATCATAAACTTTTAACATAAATTTCCAAGTAGTTGCAATTTTATTATCTCCACCTTGGAACTCAATATGTACTGAGAGCTCTATAGACAAGTGAGTTGATAGGGCCCTTGGTTGCATTACTAAAACAATGAGTGGAAAGTATGTCTTTTGTTTTTCTTGGTCTCTTCCACTACTTTTTGCTTAAACATTTTTATGTTGATATAAGTAATAAAGTTTTTTGATTCACGCCTATGCTTTAAGGTATATTTTTTGGTTATTTATACTATCATCAAAACCAAAAAAGTACTTCCGGTCGCCTCATCATTTTGACAATATAGTTAAGCTCAAAAAATGTGATGAATATGAAGAAACATTTCGACAGTTATTTTTAAATATATTTTAAAATCTCAATAAAATATATAATATTAAAGTAAGTGGAGTTTAGGTGTCCACCTTACATACTTTATTAGTTTAAAAATACCTTCGTAATTACAATTTCTTCAAATTATTTCCAGAATAGTAGGGGAGGGCTATGTTCGAGGGACGCTATTAAAATAATATGGCCAATTTTTTAAACAGAGGAATTATATGCGTGCCAACTACATTAAGGTGTGCGCTGCTACTTTTCACCTTTTCAAATGCATCATGGTGATGTTAAATGCGTGCTCGTTTCCGCACGCCTGAGTCACATATGCTTATCCCGGTCGCCAAAAACGTTTTTAAATTTTAGTGTCGTTTATAAATTTATCAACCGTCCACCTCGACACCGAACTAAACCAGCGTAATCATATATATATATATATACATATATATATATATATATATATATATATATATATACATATATATATATATATACATATATATATATATATATATATATATATATATATATATATACATATATATATATTCGTTAATATTTTTCAATCTAAAATTAATTAGGAATACTAAATTTTTAATTGTAATATTATATTTAATTTATAATAAATAACTAAGTGATAATAGGTAAATTTTGATTATAAGTCCTAAAATAGAAATTAATAATAGAAAATGAAGGAAAAACGTTTCCAAAAAAAGCAGCATTTAATTTAACACAACCCCCAAAGATTATTGCTTTTCCAGGCGAAATAGATTTTCAAACAAATTACAGTTCGTATTAACCAAGGTATTTTTAGATTTAATTGCTTACAATGAGACATTTTAACAAAGTATTTTAAAAAAACATTTAAGCTATTGCCTGGAAAATTATACATATTTATTTAGTAGTTACTCTTTGTAATTTTAGTATTACGGTGTTTTGATGAATTAAATATACGTACATTGATGTGTCCACTTTCAATAAATCGGTCACAAGACTAATTTAATGGAAATTTTCCTACTGATAGAAAGCAATGCAACCAAACATCTTGATGAATTTAATATGTTTTAAACCCTTCATTACAATGTTTTTCTTATCGAACTCAGAGCTTGAGTTCTAGATTAATTGGGTGGTCTTAAATAGAAATACAAAAGCCTCTTTACCTTTTTCCAAGTATTCACCACATAAATCAATAATTGCCTCAACATAGCCATATACATTTAATTATTCCAAAATTAAATAAGTTTGCAAGAAGACGGTGAGCGCGCTCTTTCTATAAGAAATTCGCTTAGTGTATTATTTGCGTTGTGATTCTCTCCATATCAATCTATTTAAACTACTTTCCTTTAGTTGAAAAGATACGGTAAGAAATATTTCAGAGGAGTTTACAACTCCTAATTTTTCTAATTCAGTGTTTATAATGAGAAAGAACAGAAGGGCAAAACAATTCCATAAATAATTTATTCGTATAGTTCTGGTATTTTTGAAATAAGCATCGTCCTTTGATCTTATGACAGCACATGTGGCAGCAACTTAATGGCTGTCCAGTTCATTTAGCATATCAAGGTGATGAAATATTTTCTTGTAGAATTGAAAAAGAGTTGAAGGCAAGAAATATCGACTGAAATCACGTGAGTTCACGGAAAATATTTCAAAAACACTATTTCCACATAATTTAAAAAAAGTTGTACATGCTGCGTGCCGTTATGAAATTTATAGTTAAAAATGTTATTACTATATTTTATATTCATTTCAGGCCATTTACTTCAGTATGATTCGTATGCATCAATTTTATTAAAAAATTCAAACATTAATTTTTTTGCATCAACCTTAATCCTTTTCCCGCCTTACTTATTTAGTTTTATACTCTAAATAATCACATTGTCATAGGACTTCTATATAACTAGCTCTAAAAAACTTGTAAAGATATGATATATTGTTTTAAAATTAATCATTTTCATCGCGTCACCTCAAACTTTACGATATTTAGTAAATTTGTAGTGAGTGTTACCACGCAAATATTGCCGTAGTGAATGTTATTATATTTTTAGTAAATTATATTTAACTCTAATTTAAGTAAAATAACCCAAAATAGAAAGTTTATTTAAACGTTGGGAAAATAAACCCAAAATCAATACACGAATACCCGAAGTCAAGACGAATAACGGGGACAAATAAATGAATGTTCAAAAAAGTTAAATTCTGTGGCAGTAATTGTTTACAGAAATTAATCTTCATTTCCCTAAAATGAAAAAAAAATTATTAAATATGACGGCGATTATATTATATAGCAATATATTTGGAAGTGATTATGCCTATTTTATTATGTTTTTTTTATATGTAGGACGATACTAAATAATGACAAGGTTGTAAAGAAAAAGTAAAACAATCTGCTAAAAGTATTTCAATATTTTAAAATTCTGTTGCTTTTGAAGAGGGTCGAAAACTAGGATATGATATTTGTTCTCTATCATATTTCAGAAAATTTATTTATGACATCCCGAATAATTGATTAATTTGAATATTATTAAAATATTTTAAAGGCTTCACTCATATCTAACGATAATACGATTTACTAACGGCTTTGTGCATAGTATAAAATAGAGTTTGAAAACTGCTACGGAATCCTAACAACTATTCAATTATAGAGATTCTTTCTTATTTAACTGTAAGATTCAGGAACATAAAACCAGATATGAAATGTTGTCGGTATAATTATTAGTAACTTTTATGTTCGAATGTGGTTAGTAATAATTTCACCTTAAGATTGAAGTGTTGAAAAGAAGAAAAATTTAATAAGAAAAAGATCGAAACAATAATGTCAGATAACAAATAATTTTTTTTTCAATTTGAGTCTATATATACTGTTATTAGGAGTACTAAAATACTGAATTCTATACAGAATATTATAAGAACGGATGATTACGCGTATTCCGAAGTTACTTCTAATAAAAAAATTCTTTATACTTTCAGTGACAGGAAAGTTTCTAAAATACCTAAAAATAAATTTTGTGTAAATTTAGAAAATAGTTTTTATACTATTGCGGAATGTAAATTACCTATATAGACTACATATATACCAGGTATGGTACATAAAAGAATATTTGAAAAACTGTTTATGATGTAAAGTTAAAAAAGAAAGCGCAAACTAGTATTATTATATTTGATGCACATAATTTCTAGGTTTGATTTTTTAATTACTAAAATTTCTTACGTTATATGAATTAATTTGGAACGACAGTCTGCAATAGACTTTCAGTTTTTTGTAATTATTTAAAGACTAATTTTAGACGCATGAACCTAGTTCCAATGAATTCTCAATTACTATATAACTTTATAGGTTAACCTACAACCCTATCAAACCATTCGAACAATTACAGTGATTTCTTATTCGCGATCGTCCTTATTTACATTCTTCCAGTCGCATTCTGTGGTCAGGGCGCTTGCAAAATTAAAGTGCTCCCTACCTCCATACGTCTTTGTCCACCCTCTGAATCACATTTCACGTATAATTTATCTACCTCACATCGCATCTAGAAAATATACTCTTTTGCAAAAAAACGGGCACTTATAGGAATAAACCATATCAGAGTTATTTTATTATTATTTGATATATTTTATATGGTGATATGATGATAATATTGTTATTTATTATTGAGATATGGTTTTTACCTACTTCAGTCATTAAAAATGCGAATAAATAAAAAAAAAAAGCGATGTAAAGTCCACAGACGAGCGTTTTCACACTGGTCCATTAAAAATGGGTAAAGTTTATTTTTGAATTATTTTTATTAATTTAACATAAAATTTAAAGACTTAGTAACGAGTATGGCCTCATCTAGCTAAAATCAATAGGCTTTATATGCTAGGCATAATGTCGACGATGTTTTTTTATCATTTCCTGAGGAATACGTTCCCATTCATCGACGATCACATTTTTAAGGGCCTTAATATTTTCTGGACCTGGTTTTACGGCTCTGACGCGTCGTTTGAGATTATCCCATATGTGTTCTATCGGATCGAGGTCGGGACTTTTAGCTGGCCAGTCTAACCGACGAATTCCGGCCTCCTGCATATACGCATCAACGTCTCTAGATAGGTGGGCGCGAGCGTTGTCGTCCATAAAAATAGACTCGTCCCCAACTGTTGTTAATGCGGGTTGGGCATGAGGAATAAGAACATCTATTATGTACCTTTGCGCATTAGGTGTGCCATTTTCAATAAAAACTAACTCGGTACGGTCATCTCAGTTAATACCAAAATCTCCGTAATGCCCATAGCATTACGGAGCTTCCACCGTAAGGGGTGATTTCCTCAGAGCACACTTCTACGAAGCGTTCTCCAGGTCTTCTTAAGACTTGCCGACGTCGATCATCACCACTGATCGGTATACGAGCTTCATCGGAGAATAAAACACTTTTACAGTCTTCTTGAGTCCATGACGAACAATTTTGAACGAATTTCAATCTGGCAACTCGATGCTCACGGAGCAATGTAGGGTCCCGAGCTAGGCGATAGCTACGTATATTGACGGCATGAAGTCTCCTTCTAACTGTACATACGCTTACTCGTATACCTCTGACGTCCTCGTAGTTCTGTTTGAGATCCACGTACGTAACTTGACGATTTCGTAGTGCTTGACTGACTTTGAAGCAGTCGTCCCGTGGCTCAGTGCACCGTTTTCTTCCAGAACCAGGTCTTCTAGTGACGGAGCCCGTTTCTTGGTATTGCTGCCAGGTCCTTTGTACAGCGGAACGGCTCACATTATACTGCTGAGACACATAACATTGGCTACAGCCATCTTCAAGCAGCGCAATAATTTTACTAGCTCTTATCGTTTTTTCAACCATACTAAGAACAGCAAACAGAAGTGAACTAATAAGTTAAACTAAAAAAAGTAACAAATGAAAAAGAACTTGATAAGAGTTGGATTTCATTTACGACCAAAAAATACGTTTTTTGTCAGTGAAAGAGAATTTTCATTCAAAAAGAATAAATTTCAAATTTAGAACGTTCATTTTTATGTGCCAGAATACACTATACCTGCCAGTAACAATTACAATTAATACAACCTCTTAATAAATAATACTTTGTTAATAGTATAACAAAATCAAAACCGCCCGTTTTTTATGCAAAAGAGTGTATTATTGAAATAACATTAGATTATTTTTCAAGAATTTAATGCGAAACGCGATGCAATAAAACTTTTCAAGAATTTAATGCGAAACGCGGTGCAACAAAACTTCGTAAACAAAATATTACATTTATTACAACTTCATAAAACTAAACGTTGTATGTGCTTATAATTTTTTTTTTGCTGTATCTGGTACCTTTTCACGCTTTTCTTTTCGATTACGATATATGCCCGTTATTTTTTTTTTAATGTAAATAACCGTTTTATGAACAAGTTAACAGTGAATATTATTCTCTTAATTCTTATTAATGACAAAATTTATAGATAGTGTTTTCGTTGGTAGATTTTCTGTAAACGATTTTTTTTGTTCTTAACATATACAAATGAAATAATATATTTTAGCTAAAACATCAATAAGAATATATTTTAATATATTTAAAATGTTTAACCGCAATTTAAGTTTTACTTTTAAAGGACCAGAAATGGAGAAGAAAGTATATTTAAACAAAAAACTAAGAAGATATTTAAATGATATAGCTTTTAAAACCATAATAGAATATAGAAATTCAACAATAAAATAGGTCTATGTGTCTAAGTTTATTCATCACCATGCGGTCGAGTCCCTAACTATTCAACAAAATTGGATAAGGTTTTGTATTTAGGAGCTTCATATAAATGTCCTCGGGCGATTACTTCTTTTTCACCTTACCTGAACATTTTGGATATATACATGGAAAAAAGCTTTTCAACTGTTTTTTTTCCAACCATTTCATCAGTGTTTCAACATTCGTGGTACTCTTGAAGTTTAAAAGTATATATTGATTGATTTTTCAAGTAGAGGACATTCCTAAGACGATGTTGAAATGAATTATCCGCATTCATTCATTCGCAGTAGTGCGACATTGCAATCGTTAGTGCTTTATGAGTTGAACAATATAAATACATTATAATCCTAACAATCAAAAAGTCAGGTTTGTGCCTCACAATAAAGCACCATTTATTTAAAATATTGAAGCATCATTTACGATATGCGGTAAATATTTGTTTTTAGTGAATTTAGAGTGGAGTAAATTAGGTTAGAAAATTGTTTTATATGAAAAAAAATTAAATTATTGGAAGAAGGAATATTTACACCTGTAATTATAAACTTAATTAAAGGTTGGTTGCATTAAATGAGGTACCAACGCATTACCTTTATTGTATTGGGTTAAAATTGGTAAATTATAAAACTGATATATTCTTAAGTCTTATATCTACGGCTTAGTTTACCAATTATAACTCGATATATAAAAAATTGGTCACAATCTCTTTACCCATTCAATGACTAATTTAAATTTTCTATTCCCTTCCGTCTTGAAAATTATGGTATATAATTTACATTTTATCACAAAACGCATGCACCAGTGGAATTATTTGGTATCGCATATTGCTCGAAACTTCATGCTCGATACATCATGTGAAATTAACATTTCCTGAGATAAATTTACGTGTACCATTCCATAGCGATCGATTAAATTGTTGAGCGCTGAAAGTTCAAGAGAAACCTAGAAAAACCTATAAGTTATTTTCGGTTTTATTACATTAATTAGAATTGCATCACTGAAAAATATTTTCTGAATTATTTCTGATTACATAAGAATGGTCTTTGTTCGTTGTTTCAGTTACACGAATATTAAAGGTAAAAATATTAAACAAACTACAAGATTAGAATATTAAAGAAACTAAGATAAGAATATAAAAAAATACACAGTTCTTCGTAACATATTTTCTCCATATGAAAAAATATTGAAAATGAAGATCATTATAAATGTTACGTTATTACAATATCTAATGTAGGCCAATATTTCTACGAACATTTTTACACTCATTAGCCTTAACGCAGACGAATTTAATTTCAATAGCGAAATATCAACAAACACTTTGAACCATTTGAGCGATTGTTTATTCAGATTCGTTTTTACTTATTTCTAACAAGACGTGTCTGTAAATTGGACCAGAACCACTCCAAATCACATTTGTTATATAATTTATCCAACTAAACTCACATCTGAGCAACGCAGTTGAGATAAGTTTTCCAAAAGAATTTGCATGATATTTTCGAGTGAATACACGTGGACTGACCAATATACCACGGGAACAAAATTCTCAAGATTAGTCGGTATTATTGAATAACAACTTTAAATCATAAATACAAAAAATGTTGTTTGAATCTTTTTAACCATCAACATACACTTTTCACATATGTATTATTAAAACAACCGCCTTGAAAACATTCTCATAAAATAAGTTACCTGCATCTTACCGAGTCTATTGTCTTGATGACATTTATACATACAATAACAAGAGATTATACATTAAACGTAATGCTTCCATTTTAATCGCAACATAAAGTGAATTATAAGCTTAAGTAGTCTAGGCTCCGGTGAATTGATAGATTTGAGAGATAAGTGAAAATATAAATTTCACCTAAGTGATCACTTTATTTAGTTTTAAAAGAAAATCGTTCTAGAAATAATCGTGCCAGAATAATAACGTTCTAGAAATAATAGTTTTGTTAATAACTGGAACCATACACCCGATTCCAACAATTATTGTGTTAAAAGCTTATATTTTGATGAATATTATTTTATAGCATATATGTTATGAAGTTAACATTCATAGATGAAGTTCAGTGATGAAAAATAGGACAGAAGTATTCACGGACAAACTATTTAAACGGCGCGAAGTAAAGAGAGTCAAATGTCCTTTATAAGCTTTACAAAGTGATATTTGTTTAACATTTCTTTTCTAACTAACAAATGGCCATCTAAATGAGAAATTGTGGCGCTATGTTGAACTTAGTGTCAGTATTAATACATTGTAATATGACAAGATATATTGACATTGTGCAATTATTTGTAGGCTAATAAATCTTAGGCCCGAGCAATAAATCAGTGAGTACAATATTGCCAATGTAGCTACTACCAATTGTGAACTATTAGGCACAACCAATAATTTTATTATAAGTAACTACTTTTAAGGTAATAGTTATAAAAACTACTATTTACGTTTAAAATATTAGTAATCATATCGTAGCGTTGATAACGCAAGGTTTATTTCTGTTATTTTGTAATGGAGATACACAACATACTGAAGATGAATTGGGGACAAAAAGTAAAGGAAAAATATTTTTAAGATGCTTTTTTAAGATTTCTGCAATAATATCACATAATAATATTTTTGCAATAATCGTCCTATGAAAATCGTTATTAAATGTTATATTCGCTCGTCTATTCGAGAATAATTATTAATAAAGGTAATGTATATTCATCAAACAGATTAAATCTATAACCAATGATTTATCTTATACGTTTCATTGTTGGTATAATTTTTTTTAATTCGTTCGGTGTTAAAATATCTACAACCGTTCGTTATTAAAATATTTATATCTGTCAGCAAGTGCCACATTACAAGTGTGCCACGAGTTTACGAGAATATAGCTTGGAGCATGTTTTTAATTTATATTAAGTTTGTATACACAAAACACACCTTAAAATAAAAATTCATTATCGTAGACAAATTTTAAAATGACAGTAAGCATAGATTTTTATGATAGTAAGCATAGATTTTTATGACTGATAGTAGTGTGGTAGGATGTTTGCCCTTATACTCTGTGCACCGCATATATATGTGAATATTTTATTACTTGCTTTACCCGCAAATTTGTTTGCACGTAGACGTTTAGAAAATATTATTAGTCAACTGTAAGATTAAGACACGTAAAGCAGCGTATTGCAATTATTAGAAAATATACTTTTTTAAATAAGTATATATTGAAGAGAAAATTTATATTGATACATCTTTTACGAGTTGGTTGATTGCACTATAATATACAGCATATATATTAACCCAGACCCACAAAATTTAGTAGTAGAAATTTTATTGAAATACTTTTAGTGGTTCCTGCGTGATACGCGGACAAATAAACAGACTCGTAGACAAAAGTTTCAATAAGAACATTTTTTCCAAAACTCACAGAAATTGTACGAACACGACAATTCTACAGCTTTATTATATGTACAGAAAATAAACATCAGCTTGATGCTAAACTGGTGACTTTGCTAGAATACCCGATAGGAAACCTTCATTGCGCGATTGAAAGTCATCATAATACTATCCATTGAGATACACTATATACCTATATAATTATTACACGCCGGTAGCTAGGTTTTCTTTGCTATTTTGGCGCTAATGAAATGAAAATTATTTTATGAATAAATTTAATTTGCATATATTTTAATATTGTTAATTAATTGCGATAAAATAAGAACTAAAAGTTGTCCCAATGGAAATTAAAAAATAATTTTCTAATAATAAACAAAAAGTATATTTTTAGCTTTTAAATTATGTATGCCCAAGGAACCATACCAATGGGAAACAAATCAACCTTTTTTTGTTCTCCCAAATCATTTTTCCTAAATACTTTTATCAAACAGGTATATAAATGGATATTAAAGTACATAACAATCAAATTTATGCAGCCTAAAGTGAACTTGTATCGGATATTTACAATATTTAAAAATTGTATGTGCGGAAGACGATCAACCACGTCATCTGCTGTCTTTCGTCTGCCTGAATTCAAATAGCTTACTTACCTTACCCCTTTGTATCGCCCCATATTTCACCTCCTCCATGCCCATTTCGCTAATGTACATATATCCGGGAGGAAAATTTTATTCCGTGATTTAAAATATATGTAAAGTTATTTATTGATGTAACAGATTCACTATGAATTAAAACTAGCTTTTCTTTGACGTTATTTTATTAATTTTAAATAAATTAATTGTATTTGTTTCAAACAAACACGCATTAAGTAAAAACTATTTTTTTTTAGTTTTTACTTAATGCGTGTTTGTTTGAAACAAATACATAAACATACAAAATGACAATATTGCAGAAAAAAATATTTTTTTATTCTATTACTTTTATTATGTGCCCATAAATCATTTTTCTTATATGTATTTAATGGTTTTACAGATGGGTAAATTATATAGTTTTATTGTACATGCTTTGTGGATTTAATCTTGTTTTGACCTATTTTGCATACGGGTTCAAAACTTTTAATGAGTCCGAATAATTCTACCTTGACTTAGTTTTATAATACTAACTTTCTAATTACTCTAATTTAATCATACAACAATAAATAAGCTGTTTTTATTTGAAAATCAACTCGCTTTGAGTACCACAGTGTAAATCTAACTCCAAGTTATTCAGTGATTTCAAAATTGTTTTTTCCAGAATCACACGTAAGATAATTTTAGAGATATTTTTGAAAATATCCACTAAAAATTTAATCCACTCGATCCCTCGGATCTTCAATCTTCAAAATGACTAACGAAAATTATGAAAAATTAGTCTCGCTAAAAGTTTATATAAAGTTTACCGAAAAACTATAGCAATGACTTATCATATACCTTAGGTATCTAAATGTGTATACAATGTTCGAAGAGTTTTTCTAATAGACTAGTAATATTTAGAGTAGTGCTTATCCATTTTTATTTTATAACTTCGATGCATTTGAAAGGATGTGTATGAAAATGTTCTTCCTATAAGGAAATTATATCCCCAGCAAGGTTTTTTTTTTCAACAATATCTTCATGCCAGTTTTATTTATATTCAAGGATATATCATAATCAGCAGTTCTGGCAGAAAAAATACAAAATGTTATCGAGCATGCTTCCTTATCAACATCTGGCAGTAAGTATGGACTTCCTTCTTTCCCCTTTTATTCAATTTTATTTTTTGATGATGATTGGAAAACCCGTTTCACCTTTTAGTTAAAAATGAAAATTTGTCAGTTTTAAAAACTTAAATTCATTGCGTTTAAATTGTGGAGGAGTATCAAAATCTTATTAAGCACAAAGCTGTTCGCAGCATAACAAGATTTGCATGTTTTTCAATAATTTCTCACCTTACCGCACAAATTAGATCTTTCCAGGAATAAGTGGCTCTTCCGTTTTCAGGAACACGTTTGTGTTCCTATAAACAACTAAATATTGGCCGCGTTTCTCAAGAAATTAAGAATAACCTAAATATCGTGATGGCTACGGTCAGCACAATTTTTAAATTTCATCACCACGTGCCCCGATGTAATGCATTCTCTAAATGTATAATTGGTATTCGTTTTGACTATATAAATCGTTTTGAAGATTTTAAAATTCAAGTATCTATGTGTTTCCGAAATCTATGGTGGCCCATCTCTTACTTACTCTTAGTTTTGTTTCACGATCATGATTCTTATTATGTACAGAACAAACCGCGATACGAATTCTTACCGAAATTATTAACTATTTACACTGAAAACGGCTCCCTCACCTTTAAACAATAATGCTGGTTTCATGTTTGTCATAAAATTAACTGCGCACTGATAGATTATATGGTAAAATTTCAATTGGAATGTTGGAATACTGAATGTAATTCTACTTAAGAAATGTTCTTTATAAAAACGACTCGTAAAGAGCAGTTGTTACGCTTTCCTCATCAGCTTTAAAGGATCATTTTTCAACATTTAATATACCAAGTGTCTAGGTTTTTCTAGGCGACATTTTAACAGTAATGAATACAAATTCTCTCAATAATAAATGCTTAATACGTGATAAATAAATGAGTTACAACTAAGCCAAAGCTTATTTCATGACTTAATGTACCTCTAAGAAAAATTATGGCCAAGTAAAATCATAATATTTTATTCCACATTATATCTGCTTTAAAATTATTTAAACTTAATTTGTATTCTATATTTCAAAATTAATTTAAAAGACTTAACAAAAAAATATTTAACTTTATTGAGTAACAATATTATAAAATGACGGACACTTAAACACCACGAAAATAGAGTTAAGCTTTGTTAAGTGGAACTTTTCAGCGTTTTAGGGGAATAAAAATGTTTAATGTTAACATATAATTTAATTAAATTTTGAAAACACTGCTTCCGTATTTAAAAACGAGCGGCAGGTCAAAGATCTATTTATGGAATATCTTTTTCTATTATCAGATGATCGCCTTTTATTTCTTCTGTTCTATACATAATTCTTGCCTCCAACTCTTGTGTTCACCCAAGTACTATAAACTTTTTGTTGCATATTACCCTAAAGAAGATGTCCATCATAGTCAGGTCCGAAGAGCGTGTGAACTAGTTTGCTGTACCATCACGCCCTATCCAGCAAGCATATTAATTGTCAAAGTATATTAGCACTTGCCTCCCGAAATTAGCTGAACTATCATAGAGTTGCAACCACGTGTCAATCAAATATTCATCTTCAATTATTTCTGATTGTCCCGTAGAAGTAGCAAATACATCTTGCTATTAAAAACTGGAAGCTACATAATAACTCAGTCATTATGCTTCTAATTAATGTAGCTTACAGATTAATAGATAAATACAGCTAAAACTTGTTGGTTTCACAGCATGTAGGTTAGTCTCAGCAGAGACGTGCTAATTTATAAAATGGGTAATACCTGCACAGGTATATTTCACATCATCGGTTCACGTAATAAATTGCAAAAATCAAACATCATTTATTATCTAATGCAAACTACATGCTTAAAATATGCAACGTGGACTCTTTCGTTAAATATGACACGTGTCGATAGTAGTACGAATAGAGAATATGTTTTTTTTTTCAAAACTTTGCATAGAAATAATTTGTAGATCCACATTTTAACTTGAAATATCGGAATGTCAATGTGGGGTTCGCAAAAACGTTATTCAGAATATCTTCATCGATCCCTATGGATTAATAAATGTCCGGTCTTCCTTTGGCCCTCTAATTCTGACAATTCATCTTTCACTCAGAACGACGGTTTTCTTTTCAGAAACGATCGTATTTAGGCACGAAGTGCAAGTCCAATATCACAACCATTTTATTCTTAATAATAATGCATATTTGTAATGTAGCGACTTTTAAAAACCACAAAACGAGCCATTAGATAACCTATATAATACCGTGAAGCGAATAAATGTTTTGAATAAACTGTCTAGTTGTTCTATTTTTCCGCACTTTACTTGCTACTTGTAAAGAGTCTACATCGTAAACCATTTATAATATGAAAAGTTAAAAGAAATACAGTAGTTGAATAGCTTTATTTTCGACCTTAATTTTATTTGTTCAATGTGTATTATTTTCCGCTTGTCTGAAAAAAATGTTTATAAAATCAGTGTATAAATTTATGAATAAAACTTTTTTGTAACGTGTAACGTATATTACAGCATAATTTTTAAATATAGAGCAAAGATATCATAAAGATATCACAGGAAACGTTATATGCTACTTGGGAAAAATGAATAAATGTTGTTTTTTATTAAATTTTACTAATCTACAATTTTTTAATTTTTATTTGCTTCACAATAACCTTTTTATAATGGGGGTTTTTCATCAAGGAAAATTGCCCTGGTTTCCAAAGTTTTCATCTGGACACTTTTGTTTCAGAAACATTGTGTATACTCGTATTCCGGGTCGACGGTTTACGTTATTCTGTTTTATTTTCAAATATTCACCTAATTCTTATCGTTAATGGTTGTTTGCTAAGTTGACATATTTGGCACGGGAAACTTAATATTTTACTCTCCTTATGGTAAGGCTACATAATGCAAAGCAAGTCTAAACGTTAATTAAAAAAAACATTTCTAACCTCATATTTAACAAATGTAAAATACAAAAAATATCACTGCATTTGATAATAAATATCAATCGAAATTTTAAACATGCAAAGTAACCTTGAACATTATATAGCACTCGAAGAATGTCCTACTTCATTAAGATTCAAACCCATACCTTTTTGTCTTTCTACAGTATTTTTATAAATCACACTTCATTAACTATAGTTTATTTCCATATTTAATTCTTTTTATAAATGAAGAGGTTTACGAAAGAATGTAATCTTACCACATTATTTATCGAGGATATAAATTATTCGTAGCGCTTTATTTTTGAACTAGTCTACATCACGGCACCACAATGTGGTGATATGGTCCTTGATATGATCCTCTCTGTGTAAAGTACTCTCTCGTTACGAAAATACTTAAAACATTGGTTTGATTTCTAAATCAAAACTTCTTGTATCCGATTCACGTTATTCTTCCAGATTATTATTTATTTTATATATTCTGATATATTTATATTATAAATGAATAAATTTTACACCAAATAACTAATTATGCATTAAAATGATCATTAAATTGATATAGTGGATATCTTAACTTGAGGAAATAATTTCACTTCTATTTTAGGGCAAAATCTCTTCCTAATTATTTCAAAGTACAATATACGATAAATTCATTCGAATCTAAAGTGATAAGGAAAAAGTAAAACTTTTTAAGTAAAAATATCAAAACTATACAAAGCGTAAAGAATAAAAAACTAAACAGAAAACTGTACGGAAAACCGTAACCGTTTCCTCTGCACTTAAACGATGTAATTTTAAGACGCGTGGCCGAGCCTTACATCTCGACAGCTGCACTTCAACTCTCAAACGCGTTTCAAAGACGTTCATATGAGAGCTTTCAGGTTGTATTTTAAATTACATTGCGATGCATTCTTTATTCAGGCAGGTCATTATATGTAGTGCATTATTGACTACTTGGTAGGTTTAATAAGAATATTCGAAGCTAGCAAATCCATACATGCCTTCAAAATTACGTTTATGTTTTGGAAAAAGATATACTTATAGTATTAAGAAAAATTTGTTAAGAATGACATTCGGGTGCAATCATTTGTAAATTTATTTCTGTTACTGGCATTATTTCCAAGACGTTGGGCGGCTCGGTTTTAAATTTAAAATATTTACTTAAAATTTTTTCACATGTTTGTGATGTCACTGGTTAGATTATTTATATTATTTTGATAACACATAAATAAAAATTTTAGTGTTAATTGATGTGTACTCATAACAATACGTCTTACGTTTCTGAATTAAAATTAAACTTACACATCTCACATTGACTATATCAGTGCATTATAGTCATAATAGAGGATAGGTGCGATAAGTTAAGGTTTGTATTCCCAAAAAACTTCTGACGTTCTAATAAAGACGTAAAGAAATAAATTGGCATAAGGACGAAGTAACATGTGTATCACTATTATAAAAGTAACAAAGAATAATGAGGTAAAATAAAAATGCTCATGGATGTTTATATGTTATATGACATAGTATTGATTAACTTATAGAGCAACTTAAAGATTACAACTATAAAAAGTGATCGTTAAAATCGTAACTTTATCAGCAAAAAATGGCAGGAAGAAAACATTTGTTTCCGATAACTGGCTATTTAGAATCTCATCGTTGGTATTGTAACTTAAATATTAGCCATCGTCAAAATACAACAATAATAACTTGATAGAATTACGCTCCTATTATGATTACAATTAAATTTAATTATTAACATGTCTAGTTTTAAAATAAGGGTCAGGCATGATGGCGTATTAATATCTGTAAATAAACTTTATTTTGAATAGTGTTCTTAGATTTCGTAGTAAAATACGAAGTCATCATAATTGTATTACTTTCGCCAGTCCCAGTTTAAGTTTTTCAGACCCATTAGAATAACATTTTACAAAAAGCAAGCAAAATATTTAAAAAAATTATTGTAATATACCTGTCAGTGTAACTAAACTAAGCGAAACATCTTTAAACATGTAATAATTAGATGGGTTTTGTAAAAATAAAAACAAGGTTTCTTTATTTTTATTTTTATTTATTTTTTTTATTTTTTAGCACTTATTGCGAAATGTCATTCAATAAAAGATATGGGAAATATTTAAACTTCATCATATTTTGTAAACAATAATTGCGTCCATTAATTTAATTGGATTAATGAAGTTTTGATTAATGAAGTTTTTAGGAGATTTTTAAAGATGAAGTTTATCACTAAAAATTCTAAAAGAATTGGAGATCATTATAAACTGCATAATTAAAAAGTACACTGTATACAAATACATGATAAGTGTTAATTTTTGGTAAGGTGTAATTTTTTATGCGAGCATTACTTCCCACTTCGCGTAGAAAAAAATTAGCGCATTTTCATAAAAAAAATATAAGGTCGGAAGAGCTCCTTTACATTTACAGTTTTATAATTAATTAAGAACAACGCGCATGTTTTCTTAAAATGTACATTTGTATTTGTCATTTAACATCTCATTTGTATTTGTAATATTTGTCAATAACAATAACAATAGGCATCAATCGCTTATGTTGTAGTCACAAAAGTTTCACCAAGTAATAGCCACGAGGGAATACAAGGCAAAGGAAAAATCGAGCTATCATTCAAACGCCTGTCAACCTGCGGAACCTTTGGATAACAAATCTATGCAACGTATTGGAGTCGACAGTCATGTTATGAATACTAATAGTACCAGAAAAATACACAAATAAATATATTTTTATTTACCAAATAGATTCGCTTCGTGAAAGTTTATTTTTCTGTCAGGATAAATAGTATATTACAATTTATCGAAGTCACCAGATTTACATGAATATGAAATGCAATTTACATAATATTTTGTCTGCTATCGGTCAATATTCGGAATTTGATGTTTTCTACGCTATATTGTGCCGATGAATTAAAGATTATTATGATGTATACAATAAGACCAATATTTGCAGCATAACACATTGACATTTTCGTTACACCCAGCAGTTGTATTCAATCTCAGTGCAGTGTTTTTTTAATCTTCAAACGTATGTTAATTAACAAAGTCTCGTCTAATAATAGTATTGTTTAAACTTCGAAGTAAAATAAGAAGGTAGAACCGCCTCACAGGCGGTGACAATTTAGATGGTGAATTCCATAATAATCATTTGTTGTAGAAATCCTTTCGTCACATTCCACCAGTCACTATTTCACCTGATAGTCAACGAACCGTTTCAAAACAATAGCTACGTTTCACTTCGGTGCTGCATACTTCTTCAATCGTCACCCTTCCAACTGCGCCGATCCCTACTTTGTCACTACATCTGATTCAAGAAGCGTCTACCGCGAACTCCAACGAGCATGATCGGACTACAGTGTATTCATGAACCTTGCCTGTTGAAGGATAATCATGAACTTGAACGCTACATCAATGTGATAAGGTGAACATCCCCAGTAGAAGTTATTATAATATAAACTCGATATTTTCGATCAAAATGTAAAAAAAATCGTTAAAAATATAGTTGTTTACGAAGAATACATTTACAATGTTCCTTAATTTTTTATTTTACTGAAGTTTGGTTCAATGATTTAATAATATAGAATTGTTCCCTGGAAAGCGACCAATAGCGCGATCCGACCGCAGTGTCCCCTGTTGAGGAGGATGGCAGGCTAAAGGCTGTATAGTATGCCAAAATCTATAAATACAAGACAAAATTAATTTTGACCTTAATGTAGTCTTATATTTTTTAGAATAACTTTTGTCCTGAAGATTATCCCTTAAGATGAATAATTTTATGTTGAAGATTATCCCTTAAGATGAATATATTTGATGAGATTATGTCCTTAAGATGAATATCGCAACTTTTGTTCGTCCGCATAATGTCATATTAATATTTTTTATTAGTTTTGGCACAAAGGTAGTCAGAAAGTGGCTTGTAAATTTTAATTTTATGTATTGAGAGCTTCTATGTTAACCCCCATATTTCATAGCATTGTTATTTGAAATTAAAAGTGACCTTATAGTGGATAAATAGCAAAGAAAAAGTAATGTTTGAAAAAAATTACAATTATTATTAAACTATTTTCTAAAAAGTAGTGCCCAAAATTTCAACCAGATCAGCTTATTGGCATTGAATATAGGTATACCTTGCGTTTTATGTGGCATCTGCGATACAAATTCTTTGATATGTTGACACATGAGCATCCTTATACCAAAATATACGAACCATTGGGTTAGGGTTTTGAGCGTATTAAGAAAGAAAATTTAAAATGTTGTTTGCTAACATACGAGCGACGCTAATAGCAAAAATTATATTATTACAAAAATGATTATAGACTGATAAAAATTTAGTAGAAGCCGTGTAAAAAGTGATTTATTCAAATCTTGAGGTTCAACATTCATTTTATGCTGTTTCTCTGTTATGCACATTTCACCCCAACCTTGTAATTTGCGGTATTAGTTTATTTTTTTTTTTAATATTTCACTGAACTTTAAATTATTAAAGCTGTTTCATATCTTATTATAAATATCAATAGTACCATGAGGTGGTTATAATGGAAAGAAATTGGATTTAAAATACGCTCATACGACAAAGCATTAAATTTTTATCAAAATTAAAAGTTTTTCGATTTTGTGCGTAATTTCGTTAAAATTATTATTATCTGACCTAATTAAACAATGAGTTTATCTGCAATATTCCCACTAAATCGTTTTACCACAAACGATATATTTAAAAAAATAAGTAATAAGTTGTGATCATGATTTTTCTCGCACGAAGCATAATATGAAACACTTCCACAGTATATTCAATGAAGCGGAATATTCAATGAAGTGATGGTTAAATCTGACTAGAAAGTGATTGGTGAGATGTAAGTATACGTGAGATGTAAGTATTTAGACAAACTTCCTAGAAAAATGACACATGGTGGGGTTTCTCGATCTTAATAATAGCCGCAGAGTTTTTTTTAGTGATAATGGCATGCCTCTCTTGTGTATTGGTGACCAGTTCAAGTATTTAGATACAAGCGGTTATGTTGACCAATGTGACGTTATGAAACGAAGTGATACTCGATATTTTCCACTACTGCATTAACTGTGATAACAATAATGTTACAGAAGTGCTTTGTATTTTATAATCGATTATTGGTTAATTTTTTCAACTGTTTTTTTGTACTTAAAAAAAAGCCATGGCAAAATTTCCCAAAGCTTTAAGATAAATAAATAAATACAGCAAAATGTTAACATATTAGATGGGTAATCTTTCTTATAATATTTATTTTAATCAACGTTATAACTTTTTCTCTTACAAAAAAAGTAAGGCACTAATAAGTAATATTATTACAAATTCGTGCTAAAAACCAACTTCAAATTTTTTTGATGTCATATTTCCCAAGACGCTTTGTTAAATGAACATTTAACAAGGCGTCTGGGGAAATATAATCAACAAATAAATTGAATATTTTATTTGAAAAATGTAGGAATATTTTGATAAACCATATATATAAACAAATCCATTATTTAATTCAAGGTTTTTAATCGTCTTAACAGACAATTATAAAAAACTCAAATCAGTTTTGAAATTTATAACTGCTACGTATTATAAACTGATATTTTGTACTTCGTTGTACCGTTACTATTAAATCTTGTGATTCATATGTTATAGTCATACCTTACTTTTGAAATAATTTTTTTTATGGAATCTGCCTGTCACTTAAAATAGCCAAGAAAATATGTCATATATTCAAAGTATAATGGTCCAAAACGGTTTGTACCACACTGTCACTCCGTGTAAATCAGACTGAGGGAAAATATTGTGTACACTCTCTCTTCTAAATATATAGTGAGGAGAGAAACAAAGAAAGAATGTACAAAGTATAAATATATGAATTGTAATTAATTCATGAAGTTGAATCTGAAAATTTAGATACTGTACATTCAAAAAAATATATAAAATGTCAATAAAAATCGACGTCAAAATTTAAATAACTTTAGTGTAAATTTACATAGGCAATTGTCAGATAAAAAATAGACGGATGCCAGTACCACACAGCTAAATGCAATCGAAGGAATTGTCATATTTACATTGTTTGTTAGTTTCGGTACGAAGGTATTTGTATGCCATTTTTGTTTGTTTTCTTATAAACTTCTTGTCTTATTCCCTCGTGTTTAACTGTATCTCTCAGTTCAGCTTTTCCATCCTTCTTGAGATGGATTCATTACATTCTGACGTCACAAAAATATTGCATGTAAAACGTTGTGGCCTTGAAAATGTTACTCTCATCGCGCCCAAAGAAGTTTCACTTCAAAACAAATTAGTGTTAATTAAACATTAAAGTAAATTGTGTTATTGTAATTTTGATATTTCGAAAAAGTTTTCATAAAAAAATCTCTTGGCAACCCACCGCGGCGTGTGAGGCCAGATTTGTGGGAGTCACACGCTTTTCAAAACTTTTAAGGTAGGCTTTTACAGCAAACTTCCATGTGGAATAATTATCACGACCCGTTAATTGTTTGATTAACATTAATTAGTTGCTTTGAAAACATTTGACGTCGCTTTTTAACGTTGATGAATTGACAGTTCATGTGTTTGCAGGTTGTCATGTTCTTATAGCTTACTTTTCTTTTACTATTTTGACACTGAAATTACGGCGATAATAGCCGGTTAAATTATTCTTGCGCTGATAAAATTATTGGCTTGTTGATTGTTAAGATATTTCTGCACAAGGAATACGGACAAATAGAAACCACAACCCTTAATGTTAATAAACAAAGAAAAGAGTAAGTGCAATGACGAAGTTGTGGTTTATATATCCTCTGGCATAGACTATGTAGGATGGAGCGCCATTATCATAAGCAAAAATATTCAGAGACATATTAGTAATTTTATTTTCTCCATTCAAACTTAAACCCCAAAATTGACAATTCCAGTTATTTGCGGATTATACGAAAGAAACTAAATTTTCTGACCCCTAACTCAAGTCACAATTTTATTGATTGTACATAATTAACAAAGTATGTTTTTAATATAAACCATCCCATGTTTATATCCTACACCAATAAAGGTACACTTTAAAAAAATTTTTAATAAAGTACCTAATATTAATATCTTTAAAAAGAAACATGCCTAGCATTGTAGAGGGTCGTCTTTCTACCCTATCCTCGTTGTCACTATTCCCGGAAAAAAATATATTAATTCTTTTTCCCTATCCAAAGTTTTTTCACTTTAAAGAAGTTAGATTTATATACCTTAAGAAGTACATAATATTGTACGTTTTCGGCATTTCGAACCGTTCGGAATGGAAACTACGTATAAAATATGCAGCAGCTCCATGTCTTCAATAGTAGTTTTTGTTGGAATCATCATTTAATACTGCAAAAATTTGAGGAAAAAATATGCGGATAACACACACACACACACACACACATATATATATATATATATATATATATATATATATGTATATATATATATACATATATATATATATATATATATATATATATATATAATTCATCAATATATTCCAATATAAAATAAATCATGGCACAAAATTTCCAAATGACTAAGTAGATTAAATATATCGATACCAATGTCCAAGTATGGAAAATAATTTTGCACCCATGACGTTATGTTAAACAAACGTACCATGCGCACTTCAAAGTGAGCCTCAAATGATATAATTAATTTCCTTTCACATATTTTATTAATTTATATGTGACCTCTACAAGGAGCCTTTTTTACTTGTTTTGTAAATTTATAACTTCTTTATTAAATTTTTCGTCACACTATTGCTAATTATGGTAAATAAAACCAAAAAATCATTTTTGTTAGCCATAGTGGTTTTATTTATATTATATATACCACCAAAAAATCCTAGCCAAAAAAATTAATTTCCCATTTTTACAAATAATATATACAGGTTATCAGTTAAAACAATACATATGTACCTAAAAATTAAATATTATTCTGTAATGTTATGGCAGAAAACATAGGGGAAGTACTTTCATGTATATTTTTGATGTGCTTATATACGTATATATGTGTGTGCAGCTATATATATATATACATATATATATATATATATATATATATATATATATGTATATATATATATATATATATATATATATCGCGCGGTCTACCTATATTTGTACCTCTCTGTTAAACTCTATAACAGTATTTAAAAAAAAATCTACATTATACTTCAATTTTGATATTTTATAAGACTCCATATGTGCAAGATTACCAATATTTTCTCTCTCTGTCTGCGCTTACAACATTGGTAAAATTAGTACCCTCGGCGCGATTCTCAAAAAAATGTTTTCTTCATTCGAATGAGAGGACAAATATATAATAGCATTTTTTTCCATTTGCTATTATATATTTGTCCTCTCATTCGAGATGCACAATTATACCAAAGTGTAACGATAATCAAAGAAAAAGTAAGCCTTGAACAATAAAAATTCTAAATTCGAAAATTTTCATGATTTAAATGACAAAAAAGAATATAACCATGCTTAAAAATATGAAGTGGTGACGTTAGACCTCTGCTTAATATTCGAATAATCAAGTGCTTATATTGGAATGAAAAGATCATAAATAAACGCGCAGACACCAGCATGGGTGTCAACGACCGGTATATATAAGTAAAGAAGCATTTTCCTAAACATGGATCTGCAAATAGTTCACATTGCTAACATATATGCTGACCATGGCAGGCATTTTGAATTACTCGTATTTATTAGTGTGTACTCACGTTCCGTAAGCTTGGTATGTGACATGCCGTTAAAACAGAGAATATTTGACATCATAATGTTTATATGTACTAAAACAATATGCCAATATACGCACGTATCGCTTAGATACAAATTTTAATTTAGGTGTACTAAAACAATAATGTCAGACGCTCACGTGTCACCTATTCGTATAATAAACGAACGTCAAATAAAGTTTATGATGCATTAAAATTTATTCGAAAAGTTTACTGGTTCTCAAAACGAAATGAATAAGCTTGAAGCTACTATATTCCACATGAGAATAAAAATATAATTAAAAAAAATGTTACGTCAAGAACGATAACAATATAATTAAAAAGAAAATGTCCGAGAACACATTCTATCAAATGATCAAAATTATCGGCATGACACGGTTTTCATACAACCTTTTTTTAATTTTTTTCAATAATGAATTTTCCAATTTTTTTCATATAATGAATTTTCCAGTGATTTAATTCTTCTCTACTAATACTGCAATGTACACCGAACTTTTATAGACGTTGTTACAATATCTAGTGGTTGCAAATAGCTGAAGTTTACGGTGCACGTATGATTGTTACTAATAACATTTACAAATAAACTAAACGAAAATATAATTCAAGAGAGAATTCCACGGTGATCCGGGAATCACAAGCAATATAAGATGATATTCACTATTATTACCTATTACTTGGTACCTATCGTTAGCAAAATGAATCAATGAAAGAAATAATATTTAGCCATTATGTCAAGAAAAATTATATGGAAGTTACTCTAGTAGAATAGTGTGTTAAACTCAAATGCAAAGAAAATTTAACGGACAGATATCGAAAATCAATATGAACAGTATTACGTTTCCATCGCATGTAAATCATACCTATTACTTATGAATGAATATCAAAAATATTATGGTTTATTCCGAAATTATCAATATCTCATAAAATGTATTTCGATCCATAAAAAATAGAGCTAATGTTGATTTTATGAAACTTGTGTACATTGCGTAAAAACTAGCAAATATATTCAATTATAATCTCTCGATACTGATGCATTTAGGGCTTTTGTCATTTAGTTTAAAAGTGAAGAACTGATGTTTTTAAAGGTTTAAAAGTATTTTTGAAATGTTTCGTAGGTTTTTTTAAATCAATCAAAATGGCAAAAATAGAAACACGATAGTTTCGTCATTTGTGTTCTTCTATCCAGCCCATGTTTTCCATTGTAAAATAGTTTTTGGATATATAAATTAAGAAGTTACGGTACATAAATTTACAAGTTAAGTTTTAAGAATTTTTTTGTTATTTTTCTCGCCATAGATGATTTTTTTATACTTAATTGAGAGACGTAATATTGAATAGTATTTTTAAAACGATATTAAGGTTCTGTTCAATATTTTTTTTAATGCTAGTTTCTGAAAGTTTAAACTTCAAAAAACATGCAATATATTCCCAAACTAATTTTTCACCGACGGATTTCATTAGATCCGAAGTTTGAAATGAAAATCTTTCGGTTAAATTACGTCCATAATTTTAGAAGACATAAACACCTACGGAATCCTTTTCTTTCATCTTTCGACCTGCCTGACTTGGCTGATTTTATTTCATTTATCACCCGAAAAACTGTTGACCAATTTCTTGAATGATTTTTTTTAATATAAACCTTCTACACAAGTATAAACTCGCGCCCAATTTTGCAATGTAAAAATGTTCACCCATATTTTATTACTTAATATAACACAATGCTTTGAAAGAAACAATATAGCTTTTGCAATTATATTTTTCAATACAAGAGTTGCGCTTTCTTAGTTAATCTTATAAGCAGAACTACAAGTATATCTTTATCAAGTGAAAGAAAAATATAAAGGTGAAGAAATTATATTAAATATTTAAAAAAAAAGTCAATGTGAGCAGAGACATCGCAGTATTTTTCTTATTATCATGTTGACAGATTACTGTTGATGAAATTTAAATTTTGATGCAATATCTACAACTAAAATTACTATACACAAGAAAATGAAATGTAGAAAAATAGACGTCAAGGAATTTTATTTCCATCTTTTATGGGCAAATCAAATATTGTGCGAGATTTCCTCATCTGTAGACTAGGCTTACATCAAAGTTGTACCCACAATACAGCACGAAACAAATATAATCAAGCTTAAAGCTCCAAGTAACCGATAACAGCTTATTTGTGTTCCAAAGTCTATATATAGCGCTACATTTAATTTAAACATCCGCCTAACTTTCGCCTCTAAGTAAACAAACCAGTATAAGCTTTTCATTGAATTTATAATACATACATTCTTCGTGTGAACCTACGCATATTTAACTCGGAAGTATGGACAATTACATCCTACAAACGACAAACAACAATGACGCTTTTTACTTGAATATAAATATCAAGAACACATGTATGAAGATTTATTTAGTTTTTGAAAGTGTTTTACGCAATTTGTAATAATTACTAAGGTTGGAAACATTGTATTTTATTGCTCATGTTATTTGCATACTTGTAATTAAGTGAAGAACTTAGAATTCAGCATTTGGATACTATATGAGTTTATACCTAAAATGAACTAGACATTAGCAGTTTTAACCTAATTGCTACAACAAAGTAGAAGAAATACAAAAGTATGTAAAATCTATACTTTCATTTTGCTGCTCCTGAAAATGCACATCAGTAAATTACAGTAGTTTAACTCTGAGGTACTAAATATGATTCTCGGAATAAAAACTATTTGTTTCTTAAAATGAAAAACATCTTTTATTATAAATTTTATTTATAAGTACAGCTAATTACAACGAATATCTCTTTTTTTCTTTAAAACATTTCCTCGAGTTAATAAGTATGAACACATAACTGTTACACAATTTTTGGATAAATTAAATTATTTTGTAGAACGGATAAGGGCTTTTGTACTATTACCATGCAAAAAATAAATATTATTTAACGGATGTTAATATCTTTTCCAAAATGCTTATATTATTAACTACTGGCTCCAAAGGAGTGACAAAAAATTTGTGGAAATATCTACTTGCGAATACGAACTCGAAATTTAAAAAAATATGCAAATATGAAATCTAATACGGTTCGATCATTATACATAAAACTGTACATTAACTGGTGATAGTGCCTTAACTATCATTTCTAGAGGGACCATCATTTGAAAAAAATATTTAGTTTTATTTTTAATTTATGTTTCTTTGCCGTTCTGGACACAGGATCCGATTTAAAAATGTTAAACTTGAAAAAAAGTAAATATGACTAATGTGTCAATATTTTTTAATTTGTTTAAAATAAGAAAGAAATATGTGAGAAGATTGCAAGCTTAAGATTATTTAAAACAAAATTTAATTTCATTTTTTTTTTGATATTGTAATTAAACACGGTATCAAAATAATCTCAGAAGTTACTAAAAGCAAAAAACAAGTGATATCGAAATTCAAGACAATTTTTAATTTTTTAGGATATCAATATCAATAACAACTTTTATCATTAATAATTTTCATAATTCAAGTAAAAAAATCATTTCAATCATTAACAGATACAGATTATTTTTTCCATTATATCAGATAAAATAAATTTCTCAAATGTGATATGGAGTTGAAAGCACAGTTTGAATTAGTTTGCGGTATGTGTCATTTAGCTTCCAAAAAGAAATATTTTTTAACTATTAAAATGATTTATTATCAACTTATAGACTGAAAACACAGACAGTGACACACTTATATACAAATATTGGTAAAAATTTAGGAATTTTAATGACACCGCTTCATATCTTTAAGAAAAAAGTAGGCAGATTTGGATTAGTTCAGTTAGCTTGTGTGTATGAGGGTAAATTTATAGTCTAGAAATAAATAAACGCAGGGTTTTATTTTTCGAGTCATTGTTCGAGTTTTGTATAGAGAATGTTGTGTTTAAATCCGATTGCGCAAGGCAACTCATTTTTTTCACTTTCTCTCTATAAGAATGAGGGAGAAAAAATGAAACAAGTCGGGTCTTAGGTGGTACGGTTTTGATCTCTAATACCTTGTCTTATTTGCCTTGACTTTTTTCATATCAATTTTAAAGAAATACAAAAGAGGAAAAATTTGTGTTTACGTAATATAACCAACAGGATAATAAACAAAAAATTATATTATATCGATAGTAATTACAATATTGGCTTGATCCGATCACATATTTTCAGGCTATGACTTATTAAACGCTTTCTGCAATGAGATTTCGATATTTGAATAACAGAATTAAACGAGTTATCGATATCCAAACATCAGTATTGCACGTTATTCAAGACTTTGAAGGAAGAAGATTGAAATTCGAGAAACAAATTTTCTTGTCACTACTTTTGACCATACCAAAAGGTATTGATTTAAATAAGAAAATCTTGTAAATTTCACGAATAAAAGCAATTAATCGACGCTCGAGTTTTTGACCATGCCTCATATCCGGTGCATTTAAAGGCGTCAAAAAAACTTTTAGAATCACTAATATATTTCGATCCAATATTTTATTATTAAAATATGTAGAGTATTTTCAATTTATATACAAATTTAACTGAGACGTAGGTTTAAGGTAGAAGAAAATTTCGAAGGGCTTCAGGCCCTAAAAATTCAGGTAATAGACTTTTTTACGTGGACAGAATTCGGTTGACATAATATTACACTGAAATGAATATAATTAATTGAAAAATACATCTGAATTTGAAAATAATTTGAGAAGAATATGAGGGAAAGCATTGTGACGAGATAACAGTATCTGTTTTTGTTACTATTTATTTTAAATTCGCCTCATTTGCTTTATTTCAAGCGTTTGTATTATAATCATTTGGAGTGCACATTTATACTCATGATAGGAATATTTCAAAATTTATCCCTAAGTCTCACACATACTACAGCTTAGGAATATAAATCATATTGCATGACGACTTTTCTTAAATTGTTTTATAATAACCGATTAATGTTCATATAACACTCTTCAATAGTTCGATTACGAAAATGTTGTATGTAAACTTTTTCTCAAATAGTAGTTATATTCTTCATTAGTCAAGTTAGTAGAAATAAATAATAAAACAAATATAATGCCACGATTACACTATTTAAACGAAGAGAAAACTATATAAACCATTAATATTTTCACTAATACTTTGGAAATAGTATTAAGGAATTAAGTGGAACTAAAATGCTCAAATGAAAAACGATTCCGTTTCAGTAATTTTCATAAAACGTAATGAAATAAAAAGACAACATATTTCGAAAAAATCAAATTGCAATACCCAAATCGGGTGAGATACTATTTATACAAGAAAAGGAATTATTCAAGAAGTTAATTAAAAAACATGAATGTATAATAAATTAGTTTAGCTGTTTCTCAAAAAGTTTTATTTTACAGTCTGTGAGGATTTTATCATAATTTACTTATTATTTGTTATTAAGATTCACGTTTTTAAAATCAATAAAGTAAAATGCGATACTATTAATTTATATCGACAGACTTAAATTACTGCTAAGGTATTCAAAAGGATAACAATGACAATGATAATAAAACCTTTTTTATTTTCCCTACAAAAGTGTTGACCTTTATTTCTAATATATATCAGGATTCAAGTCTCAATTGATACACTAGTAACAAATTCATTAATTGTAGACGTGCATATAATTATCTTTCAAAATAAATTATGAAATTAATATTTATCAGGCATTAAAATAATAATAGGAATTACACACGACTTGGATAAAAAACAAATATGAAAGGAGGCATAAAACGTATGGTTGATAAAATACGATATATTTGTTGCAACAGAAGGCTTCTAAATTGATAATCATAAATGTGAGCTATGCTAGCAAACATAGAAATGAAAGGACATATTACTGAAGAATTTGGAAGTTAACAAAGAATATATATATACAGCACGCCGTAAAATATCCTTATCTGTTAGTGAGTGGATTTCAACAATACGTTATTAATCTATGTTATTTTCTAATTTTTACTAATGTATAAGTAAAAACATAATTCAATTAGACATTTACGCATTTTGACAAAACTGTGAAATAGGTCAACGCGTATGTACGTTCATAAAATTGGTTGGTAAAATTATTGAACGCTTATTGATATGAGCTTGTAACTTCGAGTGGAACTGGCACTGTGAGGTTTACATACATATATAGGCACATGCACATATCCAAAGTACAAGTTCCAATGAAACATTTAAAAACAGTAATATTACTTTTCTCGTTTTCCCGCAAAATTTGGCTAACCTTCAGTTTCTAGAGAGAAGACATGTTTTTTTTTAAATGTTAATATCTGTAAAATAATCTAAGATGTAACGTTGGAATCCTTATAGTACCTTTTCGTTTCTTGACGTTATATGGAACCGTAATAAAATCACTTTTTTTGCTTAATCTTGTGATAATTTCATCAAAATACTTTTTTATATTAAGATGCAAACTTAATTCAGTCATCGTACCAATAATTAAAATAAAATACATCGATTCTTTTCATTTCAAAATTAACAAATATTTGAGTATTATATACATACACATATATATATATATATATATATATATATACTCACACATATATTCCTTTGCAGGAACCAAAACACTGGCGAGAATGAACTAAAAGAAATGTTCATGGGAAATATGCACTGGTTTGTTAAAATATTATAAATTAAAGAAAGACCAATAACACCAACCGTTAAACTAAGAAACGTGTGCCCTAAACTTTCATTTTAATAAAATTAACAAATCCAAATACCTTTATGATTTTTTCAGGGCAGAAATTTTATGACGTCATTTTTTTTAAACAAGTTGATAAGAGGAAGTTAATGTTGCTACGAGAAATCCACTTGAGTACTCCGGGGAAACAAATTCCACATCTCCTTAATAACTTTCGTTCGTCGAAATCATTTACATTTCAATGACGCGGTTCAACGTATTATCCGCAAACATTTGAGAAAGGGCGACGATATGATATGTAGTCGTTTTTAATAATTGTTTATGCGAGTTGTGTTATAGAGAAGGAAACTAAATCGCATCCCATACAAAAAATGAAATAAAATTTATTAAAATTCCTTAAACATTTTACATATAAATTTATTTTTCTTTTATATTTATCTTTTTATGGGTTATATTTGCATTTTTATCCTGAGTCCATACTAAACGATTAAATTAATTACTTTCGTTTTTTAAATAATATATGTAATTAGTTGTTTTCCTAAATAATTACTTGTGTCTAATTTTGATTACTTGTCACCGTTTTATTTATTCTTCTACTATCCTGTCCTCTGCTTTTTTCTATCCATGTGAATACGTCTAGTTCATAAAGGTGTCTTATTTATAACTTTTACTAAATGCCGTTCCCATCTTAGGCTATATTAAATTTACAATATTATATATATTTTAGTTAAGTCATAGAGAGTAGTAATCAAATTGTTTAATATATATTTATATCTATGTTTCGGCTACCTAGATCGCATCAGCAAATTCATCAATAATAAAGTAAATAAACAAAACACAAAAGCACAAATTAAATCTTTGCATTATCTACAGTACATATGGCACCTCTATTTTTAAACTTTCGCGGAAAACGTGTATTGTATTTAATATATTGCTCCAAAAGATATAGCAATATTTATTTTCTTAAATATTCGAAAAGAGATATAAATTTTTATGATATGATCTATATTTAAGCTCCTATAATAATGATTCTTCAAGTATTTCCAGGAGTAGTTTTGACGGAGCAGAAATACTTAAAGGAGGATATTTATTAAAAATAAAAGATTAAAAATTGTTAAAACTATATTAAAATATCCTATTATTCTTTCAAGACAAGATGAAGTATTCCATATTCTTATTAAATTCTTAATATTTCTGTACTACTGAATTTTACAAGTTTAAAAGTTATTTCCAAATATGGAATCCCAAACCCCTAATTATTATAATTTTTTATATTTTCAAAAATACGTTGATATGCCCACCAATTTTACTAATTTTCCTAAAGTTATCGTACATTTACGATAATCAAATATTTCACAAAATACTCCATCATTCATTATTATGTGAAGTTCAACCAGACTTGGTACATTGGTAATACACCCGTCAGTATACGGTGACGGTCGTAAATATTAATACTCAAATTTGCAATTCCGCGGATTCGTGAAAGTCGTTATATGAACCCATGTCATAATAGATAGATAATCTACCCACTGGAAAAAGAATGTCGATAAAGCAACAATGATGTGTTTGCAATAACTTTATAATAAATAGACGATGGTCACAACAAAGTATTTTCACGGTCTTTAATCGACAAGCTTATCGAAATTACGTTCCGACTGAGTGGAAATATGTCACAGCGGATTAGTGGCAGTGCTAATATACGTCAACAGGATTACGCCTTTTAAAGTTATTGCATGCATAATATCAGAGTACCCACATAGTAATAAAGCTTTCTGTTCAACAGAAGAAGATAATATCTCATGTTATTGATTTACTTTATTTTTTAACCGATTTCAAAAAGAGAAGATTGTCAATTCGACGGAATCTTTTTTTTATCCACGTTTAGCGATAATTCTTTACCTAGTGGACCAATTTTCATAATTATTTTTTATTTGAAAGAGAGTGCTATAGGTGTAGTTCTATATTTAATGATAATCCGATGATGAAGTCAGGAAATGAACAGTGGAACTCCTTAATGAATGATAATTAGTCAACTATGGTTCAAGATATTTGCCATGATTCAATTTTGATATTTTACATATAACTCCACCACTTACCAGATCAGGTTTGGATGATAAGTTCTGGATATGAACAATAGAACTCCTTAACGGATAATAAATATATTTGCTACTAGCAGTTGTTACTTTACAAAATACCTACAACGCGCCCAGGCCAGGGTCTGATAATGATTTCTGATGATAAACAACGAAACTCTTTAACGGATGGTAGTAAATTGAAAGTGATTAAAGATATTAGCTATTGGTAGTAGTTTCTTTGCAAAATAACTACACTATTGATCATACCAGAGTCTGATGATACGTTCTGGATATGGTCAATGGAACTCCTTATCGGATGGTAGTAAATCAAAGTTAATTCAATATATTTATCAGATATTGTAATTTTTACTTTGCAAAATAACTGCACCATCGACCAAACCAGTGTATGATGATAAGTTTTGAAGATAAATAATGTAACTCCTTAACGGATGGTAGTAAATCGATCGTGTTTCAATATATATGCTACTGGTTAGTTATTATTTTAATCATTATTTGCAAAATCTGATATAGGATTTTAGATATGGAGAACGGAACTCCTCAACGGCTAAAACATAACCATTGGCAGCTTCTACCATTGCTTAATTTCTATGTATTATTGTTTTTGCTTTTTGCTTTTGTTTTTTTTGTTGTTTAGATTCATTTTAATACATATCCAACATTCTAAGAAACGAAATAATTATGATAATTAATATTAATCACTGAAAATTCTAAAATAAAATATATCAAAGTATAAGTTTTAAGTCGCTATCCAAATAAATTGGTTAGATGGTTTTGCTAAAAATTTCACTGTAAAACAAAATTAAACTTATCACTAACTTGCACCATAAGAGTTCCTACATGCTTATAAGCGTTATTTCAAGGATATGATAAATTAATGGTAAATATTATTTTTCCCAACTTGAATCTAATATCTAGGTTAATCGTCGTAGTGTTCTGGTAATTTCTGGTCAGAAATAATCAACTTTCTTTTTTGGGCTTTTTGGTTCAGTAGTTTCGAAAGTATAGAAGGGAGAGGGGATTTTTGGTATATATTTCTAAATACGCAATTCAAAATTAATGGAAAATATGTTTGTTTTCTTCATTCAAATGCTAGCTAATATGGTACATTTTTTAGCTAGCTAATATGGTCGTCGCCATGATGTGTTGGGTTGATCACAAGGCATACGACCTTCGACGATGCGACGCACCGCGGCGACCCGGGTTCGATTCCCGGCCGTTCGTCGAACGGGGCTGGATTGGTGTTGTGGTTGGCTGTAAGAGATTGCTGTTGTAGCAATAAGTCCGCCATATATATCAATTAGATACATTAAAGTAGACAAATAAATAAATAAATAAATACGTGAAAGTAAAAAAAAATTATAACCTTTATAGAAATAATGAGGAGATAGTCCTCTTTATCTCTTATCTGAATATGTCCTTAAAGTCAGCTAATAATAGGCTGTGAATGTAAAACGTGAACGTGAATAGCTATATATTGCCTATAATGCCTTTCACAGGCTTAAAACGTGGTACATGTTTCAATTTCAATAAAGTTATGACATCAAGAATCCTAAAATATTTGTATGAGCTTCTAAAGCCTAAATTTTATAAATTTTTTAGCAAATCACTGAAGATATAATGCCTAAAGTTAAGTAAAAAATATTTTTAAGACCCATATAACTAGTCCCATTAAGCGATAATCTATGCTATTATATGGTATTAAAATTTATTTTCTATTTGCGCACTTTATTTATTGAGAAATATTTCCCGTTTCGTACTTAAAACAGAAACCAAAAAGTATTTGTATACTTTTAAAATAAAATAGGTGCCTAGATAAAAACACGCAACGACCTATTTAAAAACACTGGCATAGATCCAAAAATAAAATCAAAATATTTTGGGCATAAAAATATAAATATTTGAATTTTTCTATTGTCTTCTCTACAATTACTCTTTGATTATTATGTACGATAAGTTAAATAAGCTTATTATGAATGGAAAAATAGGTATTAGTAATTTAACCTATAACCAAAAAGTGTCAACCTAGAAAGAATAAATTTCATTGGGGAACCTCTTATAGGAATGGGGAATAAGTAATTACATTTCAGTATTTTCTCATAATGTGTATACATTATCGAAAGCCACTATAACTCTTACTATACTGGTATAATTTATTAGATTAAGATGCGTATTGCAAATTAAAATGGATATGTGACACTTTGTCACACGTTGTTCTGAAAACTTAATTATTGTTAATAAATTTTTGATTGGTTTTTTGTTTAGTTAAAGTAGATTTCATTCACAGAAACAGTAACCATAACATAAAAGAGGAAATTGGGATATGGATCATAGTTTGCTTTCAATATATGCTTTAATTAAGAATACGTTCCTTAATTACCGTATTTGTACAAACTATAATCATTTACCCTTGAATCTGAAATCTTAGGAATCAATTTCACTCGTTTAATATTACTTATGTTTCCAAAAATCCATAACTTTTTTTATATTCTAGTTGATCTCATTTGGATCATAAGGGTTTTTTTTGTGAATAATGAAATATTATTTTATCATTTAGTATTTTATTTTCTAGAAACAAATATGGTATATCCTCAGTCAAAAGACCGCCCGCTTTTCGATAAACATAATTTGAAAAATGGTAGCATGAAGATCTTTGAAATGGTTATATCGTATAAAATTTACAATTAATTATAGGAGTATTTTGAAACTAACAAAATATCTCAAGTTTCAAAATTATACATATGAAAAATTTTAAAACCTTGATTTACAATCTTTATGAACAATAAGTCTTAAGTAAAGATAAAAAGAAATTTGATATATAAAACGTAGATATATAAGTTTAACAACAAGATTGATTTATTTGAAAAATTATAGAATATAAATATTGGTATAAAGAAAATTTTTTAAATCAAATTAAATCCCAACTTTGAATAAACGTTGTGCGTGTCAGCTCCGAAGCGTCTCTGGAGTTTATCCCTTAATTACAATTATTTTCGAATGTACAAAATAGGGTAATACTGTATTTAAATATAAATATCAATATCATCTGTTAATATATAACTTACCTTTAAGGCAGCATTTTCTTGACTGTTTTTTCCTTAACTTACGTTGCAAAACTGGTTTTTTAACGGGATAATATACAATCTATGTCCATCCTCAAGGTCCTTTCTAAGTAGTGCTGAAAGAATTTTTAAAACCGAATGAGTAGTTTCGGAGATTATCTCCTACATCCAAACTTACAAATTTTTACACTTTTTTTAATGGTCTGGACTTCTGATTTTACTCCTCATAAAACTTCATAACGGACGCTATGTATGAAAACCGATTCCTAAGGAGTAAACGCCAAAAACGAATGCAGCGTAAATTAAAATTTATTTTTAAATACAAAGACCGCGATATATTTGTTGAAAAAATGTCCTTTCCTCGATTTTCTTGATATTTAATACAGATGCAAACTACCAATTTAAGACTGACGGCTAAATTTTTAATTCGGTTACGGAATAGTTTAAAGCCATCTTGCTTTGCCAGGTTTTTAACCAATTTTTCATTAAATAATTTATTTATTTGTACAACATAACATATACTTTTGAAATCCGTTCATCAAAATTTTCAATTTGATGTCTATCTTGATGGCATTTTCGCATTCCAATTCCAAACTATATTGTTTGTATTTTGAAATAATTTTTGAAAAATGTGGTATTTATTTTAATTATATATTAAACATTATTTAAATCTGCTTATAAGAAGTTTTAATACTTTTCTTGATGGCGTTTTGGAATTTTGATTTTTTAAGGTTGGACGAAATGTCGACTCACCACCGCCATTTTACATGGATCATACATTATACTCCTAAGGACACGCAAAAGATAGAAAAATATTGTAGCTTGTTCAAATCGAAGTATACATTCAGAGTTAAAAGAATAATATTTGAACTCACTCACATGGATACATACTTGCATACACACAGACTGATAGCGAAGACTGACTCTTAGAAACTTCCAACAGCACTTAAATATTATACAAAACAATAGCGGAAGCGGGTTCGCGCGGGTTTTCCACTGTTTTTGTTAATCGGTAGGGGAACGGTGTACTTTTTTATATTTTCGAAAGTTACACATTTTAGTGAGGGTGATAAATTAAATTTATGTTAATCTATGAAGTTATACAATGCAATTGTTTCGGTGCGTATAATACAATTAATGGGATATTATTCTCGGTAATATTTTTATAGAATAGCAAGGGTATATGATGGTCGAAACAAGATTGTACAACTAATTATGCATACATCCCAATTTTTGTTTTCTTTTGTCGTGTGTCTCCATAGATGTGTAGCCGGGCTGAAACAATTTGAAATGCACTGCAGTATCGATGTTGTCTAATTATATTATGTCTAGAAGATATTAAGTATGTATTGAATTGTTCATTTAATATATTAACGTTGGTATCTCTTTTATGTCTGTTTATTTCTTATGTTTCTAGGACGTTGAGTTTGTTGCCTTTTTTATTTATTTGCAATATGTAGGGACCATAGTCAGTATGAGAATGATAGTTATTGTCAATGAGATGTTTTGCAAAGTGAGATATGTCTGAAGTATTGATTCGCCAGCTAGCAATGTGATCCTTGTATCTGATAGTAAAATATTTTCCTATTTGATCTATATATATGCTATAACAGTCGTTACATTTAAGAGTACAGATACCAACCTTCTTATAGTTATCTATTTTTTTCTTGTTATTAATAATGGTTTTACTCACGTTATTTAAATTACAATTGGCACATGTGGTGCTATTTATATTTTTATTATTAGTTAAGAGTTTTCCTACCATCCTTTCCTTTTCCTTTCCCGTCTTTATAGTAATTTTTTTTATTATTTGGTACGACTTGATATATTTTTTGGATTAATATGTTTCGTAATTTATTTTGATACCGTTTTACGAGAATTGATGGATTATATTATTTACAGGGATTTATTTTATAGTTTTTATTTCTTTACGTAAATTGAGTTTTTCTAGTGGATTGATTGAAGCTCTATGAAACATCGAATGGTAGTCACATTGTTTCAGCACATATCTAAGGAGACAAATCACAAAAGAAAACAAAAACTTACCTTTACTATTGTATAAATATATTACTGAGAATAATATCTATTTAATTTTATTATATACACCGAAATATTTACATTGTATAACCTTATAGAATAACATCACCGTCACATCATAACCGCTACCGCTATTGTTTTGTATAATGTTTAAATGCTGTTGAAATTTTCTAAGAGTCAGTCTTTGTTAATTGACCATCTGAAAATATTGTTATAAACCGAAACCTAGGCCGTGGTAAAGAATTTATATAAAGTAGAAATAATACTAAAGCACATAGTTTAATTTAGTTGTGAATATGTTGAATATATAGTATCTCAGATAATATTCAATTTAGAACTTACTATGTAAGATTTAAGATTTTTTTTATGAACGTTTTGTTACATATTTCTAGAGACTAAAATATTAAAGTACTTTAGGTTTTGTATTATATTAAATGCTGGGGATATTAACAGAGAGAAAAAATATATATTTTGATTCATAAATCATATTTTATAAATTATTTATTATATTCATATTAAAAAAAAAACTTCTATGGCATAGATATTCATAAAAATATAAAGACAAACTATATTTCATCCAAAATAAATCATTATTACGTCACTTTTCTTTTCAGGCATATGTAGACTTTCAGTAACACAGATTAATTGAACACCAGTTATACATAATATTAAACATGCCTATATTTCTGATTATGGTAAATTCTTGAACAGAAAACAGCTATAATCATTTCTTTAAACTCTTTGCGTACTTCAGTTTTAGAAAACAATAATCTATAATAACAATTAAAATAGCTGAAGCCATTTTCGTTACTTTTTTGTTTGAAAATTACATTGCATCACAATCTAGTTGCGAAAATTGAAAAAGGATATTCTCTATATTTCCTTTCTCGGTATAATAAAATAATTTTTTTTTTGGTTATATTTAATATACCTTCCAATTTCAATGACAACCTCTAGAAAAAGTTCAAGTACTCTCAAGCGCAAGAGCAAAAAGATTAGTTCCAACTTATGATATTATTGATAACCAAAAGATACTTCACTTATGATAAATGTTCAGTCAAAACCCTCTATTTTCATGAGATACACAGAAAATTTTATATTAAACCATGTGGTAAAAAATGTTGAGCTTTATGTACGATGTTTGATGTTATCTCAGGCATCATATTAGTTTCAACTTGACGATATAATCCTGTTGACATTTATCGACGAGCGTTCACTAACGTTCCGCTCTGTAAAGCAACTCCCTTCAATCGATACGTCATCTCGATCAGATCGCAACCTTTTCAGCAACGCAATATTCATTAATCAAACCTACTTACGAAACGTCGGATATATAGTGATATCTCGTATTAATTTATTTTTGCAAATGTCGCAAGCGCAACACACTATTCGTAGTGGTTTAGATTCAATTCATAATTTTTGAAATATTTAAATGAACGAAGACAAAACTGGTTATTTTATTTTTTATTTTTTATTTATTCATGGTATTCATCTTCAGAAATCTATCTATTAATCTAAAATACTTGGAATGAGAGACATTCCATTTTTCATTAAATCATATTGTCTGATCCACAAATATATAACGTTATATATATATATATATATGACGTGTAAGCAAAATCAACACTAAGTGGAATAAAAAGTAAATTAAAACAATTATAAAGCTGATTGATACAAGATCGAAAGAAAGTTGGAAGCAAGGTTCATATTAAGATAAAAGCGTGCGCATTGATAAAGCCAATTTACGCAGCTCAACAGACAATTTGCACAATATTATAGACTGCATTTAATTATATTTATTCTAAGTTTAGTACTATGAATAATTTATTTCATTATTCACTTGTAGTTTTTTTTTAGATTTTATAAGTTTATGCTGGGAGAGGTGATGAAACCTATAATTTAGGTCACTAATTTTTGAGCTTTTGTAAAATAATCGTTTTGGTTATTTTACATACACATAAATAGGCTAAAATTTGCGTCAAATTGCAGCTTATGACAAAACATTTTTCATCTTAGAGGATATTATGCAAATAGGAAGAAGTATTTTATATGCTAGGCTGTGGTTATTAATATTCATACGTAAATGACAATATTATATTAGAGTTAATTTTCCCTCTTATTTTATTACGTGGGTAAAAATTTTCGCAGAACATACTTACCTAAAGGTAGAGAGGAAGGGTGAAGTGGGAAATCGATTACACATTCATTAAATTCTATAGAGGATAGATAGTTACTTATAGCAACCATAAAACCTACAAAATAAATATCATGTACACTGTCAATCATTTTACGTTAAGAAATATAGCAAACTCCTTCACTGCAGCAGGGAATATTCAGGTGACCTCAGAGTTTTTGCAATAATTATGAAATGTAATGAACCAAAAGGATATTAAAATGATGAACTATAAAGTGTTGTTTAACTATAAATAATTGCTGTTAATTTAACTTATAAAACTATAGTTTATTTCCAAAAATTCTGGGAAATTCATGTGCCACTCACAATAAGTTATATTGAAATTAAACAGAATCGAATATATCGGTCTAGAGAGAAACAACTTTCTCTCAGTGTCTATATTATTTACGGTACATATATATATATATATATATATATATATATATATATATATATATATATATATATATATATATATGTATTATATATATATATATATATATATATATACAAATTCGGAATTAAAACTTATCAATATTTTCATTATTTACCATCTCAATGCCGTTAACGTCACCTTCTCAACACGGTGAGCGACTGCACAAAGAGATGATCAAATCAGATGCACGTTCCTATTCAGTTTAAGTTGGTAGTTAAATTTGCGATTGGGATAGCGTGATTTCAATTTAGTCTAAAATGAAATAATAAGAAAAAAAATTATCAATTTTCAGTAAATAGAACTCACACGAGCCTCAAATACAATGATTTCTCCATAAATATCTCGTGATTATTGAAAATCAATAAACATGTAATTATTTTGCAGCTTTAGCTTCTACACTAAATAGAGCTCGATTATGTATATAAATTGCAAGATGTTTATTGGTTTTTTTCTTTAGGTTGACGTATTTAAATTCTCACCAATATACGTTCTGTGATGAGATTTTACGAAATATTATTTCTTTTCTCGTTCGTAGAGACACTTTCACACCAATCCAAAAAGGGCACCTATGAAGCTAATTTGTAGGAGGATTATTTATATACAGTATTTACATATATACTTCAGTTCGACATTCCCAACCACTGATGCAATTAATCACGTGTAATCTGCGAAAGAGGTTTTTTTATCTAAGTATTCTAGATTATAAAAATAAAACTAAAGTATACATTTTAAATGGAATACAGTCTGTGTAAATACCATCAATTATAAGTTTAACAAGATGTAACGTGTTTCCAAATGTTGTAATGACAAATATAAGATCATTTAACTGAAAGTAAAATAAAACATAGCTTGCGTTCTTCGGTCCGTAGGAGCAACCACGGTTTATAATACGTTTTTTTTTCATAATTTATACTTTTAACGTCGTTTAAAGTTTAATACAAAACCTTTTTTTCTGTCTAAAATCATTTATAATTTAATTCCTCTCTACAGCAATTATTTATAATTAAATTCACGACCGCCCGGCTATCAACTGTTTAGTTTCTGTCATCCGATTAAGAATACGAATTCCGTTGTTGTTTACAAAATTCTTCAAACTATTTAGGTTATAATATTAAAATAGTTAAATGATTGGTTAGTATGTTTACATCATTAGGTAATAAAAGTAAAATGAAAGACCTGGTGGCGTCTTTATGCGTTATTATTACTAATATTGTTACTGTGAAATGATTTAAACCACTATTTTCAGGTATATAATTAGATTGCGGATTACGCATTTTCACTTTTGGAATAATAAAAATCGAATGGGTTAATATTTCTATCTCACTCTTAATGAAATTGCGTAGTTTATTCTATAATCATGTTATTATAAAATTCAGAACAGATATGATCGTGAAAAGGTATTCACTTAATTACCTAGCTTCAATTTTCGAAATGCCATCCTCGTGATTCAACGCACTTTCGTGGCCGATCACAATTATTTGCGCGTTTTTATTAAGCCCGGGTCTTCCGAATTCGTCATCTTATTTTAAAGAAAACATGAACAATCGATGTCTCATCTTTTTTCATTTTGAGATTCCCTACGAAATGGCAATTGCTTCACCCAGTCCCATAAAAATATAGACTTGTTAGATCGGGACAGCGTGAATACTACTATAAGGGACCAAACGTACTTATCGATTGCCCACTAAACCATTCTTGGAGACGATTTCGCATACGTCGATGTTTTGGAACTAAAGCCAACTGATCTCACCTATTATTACGTATTATGATTATATAATTATTAATTACTTAACCTCTTGCTAGCTGCCATTGATTCAGGTGCCTTTCACGTAAGGGCTTCGCCAGATCTATAACTATATTCGACATTAAGACCCTATACTAATATTAATTCGCCTTAAAAACTAAGACTTTTTCTGCTCACTCATAAACTTATGAAAGAAAAAATGCCGACGCGTTCCAAGAAAAAATACCAATCTAAACGTTCAAATCTTTTAGAGCACATTCAACCGTACCGATTTGCTTATTTAAGATGGTCTTCTAATTTTCGAAACAGTAGAGTAATAATAGTGGTGTTTTTACGATGTTCTTTCTTCTATATTGCGATAATCTTTTATTTTAGTGGGCATCAAACAACTAATTACCGTTTTTCATACTTTGTGAATGAATAAATGAATATGAATAAATTTTAAATGCAAAAATTTTATCTGAATAATTTTCACCGATTGTAATTTTCATTAAAATTAATTATAAATAATCTTTTTGGTTTATATTAATACATGAGATGCTTGCCAAAAGTGATAGGTTTAATTAGAGTATTATTAGATTACCATTTACGATAACTTTTTATTGTTAAACACATGTGTGATTCACAATTTCTACATACCGTTAATAAAATAAGTACAAACGAATCAAAACTTCGGTATTCTTTCCTAATAGATATAAATTAAGCACTATTTATTTGATTACTCTAAACTTTACGTTGAAAACATTGAAAGTTACCTGCCGTCCGTCAATACATTTATATAATATCCCATCGTGACTTTAATAATTGCCTACAAGCGAAAGTTCTTAACTATGCATAAAACGTAACATATTTTTTAATTTTAACAATTTATTTTTGTATAAGTATCACGCGGACTTAAGTAATACCGATTAACTTATAATCTATAGCCGCGATACACTGATACTTTAAATCCTAATTTTTAGTTTCAGTATAACTTCTACAAATAAATGTTGACTTTAATGATTCGACATTAAATTTTATATTAATTAATAACCAGTGCAATAAAAATTAATGATAAAATGTTATTAAGTATAAACTGTTAGCCAAGTCCTTTCAAATCATTATACTGAATCAGATTTAATTATTTAATTGCATTAAATTAAGAATAAATAAACAATATACTTCACTTTACGACTTTTTTCCTTATTAATATGGGTAACAAATGCAGGTAAACTAAGTATTATTCGTATTTTTCTCAAGACTGGTAAGGATTTCTGACTGGTCTAAGTATCAAAAGGTTTTAACACATATAACGCGGTTTTAACACATACTATACGATCAATGCTTGAGCTACCAATATTTCAGTAATATAATGCATTTTTTAGCTTAGGGTTTACAACAGAGGTTATATTAATATAATATGCATACATAGGACGTTGTTTCTTGATTTAGGAAAATTTTATTGTATAGTTTTAATGACAAATTCATTCTATTAGTACTCGCAACTGCCGTTTTTCTAGCACTATTTTAAAGTTGATAATTTTTTTATGGCAAAATACATTTTCTTCAATAATGAAAGTTTTTTTAGTTTTGTAATTATACTATTTTTAACATTACCTATGTATATAGCCTATGTGTATTTATAATGATATGACTTTATCGTAATTTTGGGCACTACAACTTTCAAAGTGCCCTGTAATTTGATGACCATTGATTTAGATCAGTAATTTTTAAAAGCTTGTGTTTCTGAAACAGTTTAAACTATGGTCTAGGTTGCTGCAGACTTTTATACCTGTATAATATTAATTGATATCGAACTGTCAATTCCACTTTTCTGTAATAAATTATTACCTAAATTTAAAACACTATCTTGAGTGATTGAATAAATTTACGATGTTTTTACATGAATAAATCCCTGGGTCTATTAAACATTAATTTCAGGAGACTTTTTATGTTCCCTTTGCTTAAATTAATTATCTGCCTAAATATAAATATTCCTTTATAATAAAATTTTAATTAAGCATATATTTAAATGAGTTTGAGATTAAATTACATGGAATTCTGATGGTATTTAAATAGTATTACCATTGCGTGTCTCATGCTCAAAAATGAGTACCAATACATATTTAAATTAGACCCGAATTTTACTCTGCTGCGAGATGAATGGCCAGTGTACTGGACTAATTAGACATAACTGACAACTTAAAGAAAGTGACGTTTTCGGACGAAGGAACTCAGCAGAGTCCCTTTATACAGAAAATGAGAGGAACGTAAACTAAAAGTAACTATTTCTGACAGAAATATCATTAGTGCTGGATTTATAAATTTTGAATTCATATTTCAACACTCTTACATCTAGAAGTTATATCTCGTCTATCGATATGGCTGTGAATCAATGTTTTTAAGAGACTTAAAAATTCAATTGTAGGGTAATTTTAATAATATTTAAATTTCTAATTAACCATTACTACTAATCTTAATTTATTGGACTCCATTAAAATTAGTGCACTGCCAAATCCAGATTTTAAATTCAACTATAACTCAACGTCTAAATTTTATTACTATCCTTTCCTGATGTTTCGAGCGTTTTATTAATTTTGCTGTATTATGATAAATCAGATTTTTTCCCATCTGCTTCATCACAAATTAAAATATTCACTCCATTGAACATTTCTTTATATAAATAATACAAATAAATAATCAGAATAACCCATGTACCAATAATTAATGTGACTAATTTTGCTGATGACATTTTTGCCATCAAATTTTCATTAGAGTTTGCGGGTGTTAAATTATTCATCATATTCCGGTCCAACCTCGATTTCATGAGAGCAACTTTGAGTATTGCGCTGGGTTCATTAAAGGTCTCATTTATTATTCGATCCTATTAAATTTATTGGTCTATTTAGTAATTAAATTCCTTATTAACAAATATTCTTCAAATATTAGTAACTTATTGCTTTCTGAAATTCCATATAATACTTTACTTAATGAAAACATTGTTTACTCGTTATTAATGATTGTTATTTTTCACAAAACAAAAATTATAAAATGCTTAAAGACCTCCGTTTTTTTTATACCAAGAATGTGTTGACGAAACCTTAGTATATCTTATATAATAACCAAAGCGTTATACCTACCATGACTCCCAAAGTAGTACTGGATCCTGGTCAAATAAACGGTATGGAAATTAAAAGTTGATGGTGGAGAGAATGATTCTAGAAATCATAGGATCATGTTAAAAAAATTAAATCTGGGAACAAACTTAACTAACTGGCATTACCCGGCAAACCACTGCTCTTAGATATGTATATTTATTTACCTACTTTAATGTATATAATTGGCCGACTTATTGCTGCTAGAGCAATCCTTACAGTCAGCCAGAAAATCAGTCCAGTTACGTTTGGAGAGCGAACAGGAATCGACAGCCGCTAGTCGACAACAAAAACGGAGTCTCAACCTTGGTGCAAACAAGAAAACGTTGGCTGACTACCGGTTAAAGGGCGAGACAATATCGTGAATGTTCTTAAGCATGTAAATATTTTATAGTATATTTATATTCGTTATCATCATCAACCGATGTAGTCCTATGCTGGACGCATAGGACTACATCGGGATAATGATCGTAACGAATATAAATAATATACGAGTATTGCAACTATTTTGCTCGTAAAATATGAACCTAAGTCACTATAGTTGCTAGTTTCTTGAAAATTTCATTATATTAACTCTCCATATAATATCCGTACTATACAAAAGAAACACACTTTTCCTTATATTTCCATTTTCATCGCAGTATGAGATCAATTGTACGTATGAGTAAGACGGCGTACCATTTATGGGATAGATTTGGTCCAATGTTTAAATTTACGTTAATGAAGTGCGGAATTTGAACGAAAATGTCGACGTCTGCTTTTCAATTTCTCGCTACGCCGCATGCGTTAGACATGCGATATCGGAAAAATGTTTCGTTTATGTTGTCTTTTCTCATAAATACAATTTTTACTGGATGGAATGAGTGATATCGTGAATACAACCTGCATTTAGTTCTACACGAGCTGTGTTATTCTTTCAATAAAATGTCTTTGTTTTTAAAATAATGCCCTTAAAAGAAAATTCTCTATATCATTACAAAAATATAAAAGAAGCAAAGGTATGTGTAGAAAATCATACCATGTAATATGTCTTTACTAAATTTACACGCCAAATCATTTTATAGTGTATTGTAATTATAAGGATTTACGAGTAAAGAATTTAAATAAATATTAGAAACTGCGTAATTTATACAAAAATTAAATTATATTTTACTTACTGTTCATTAAGTAAAACCACTTTTTTCGCGCCACTTTTTCCTAAAACTATTGAACCGATGGCAGTGGATGCAACGACTAACTCAAATTCCAATTTTTTTTTCTATTACAGGTAGTTCACATGTATTATAGATAGTGACGTGCTTGAATCCTTTTCAGCCAACACAAACAGATATGGCTAAGATTTATAATTGAATAGTTAAGTCATTACTGTGCATAAGGTCTTAGGCACGAATTAGGTAGTTTTGTTTAATTGATTTTATAAAAAAAATTTAAAAACTCCAAATATTTTTAAAAGAATGTCTAATTGATTGATCACATCAGCAGTTACAGATGATCGAATAGCGATGCAAAAACATATTTGGAAAATTATTTGATGCAAAAAATGAGTATTAACTTCTATTTTCAATTGTCACAAATGGACCTAAATGTTTGAATATATGGTTTGAAATCGCTAAGCATATTTTGGTTTGGTATATTCTTTTAAGATCTTTATGAATATATTTCATTACTGTGTTATCAGAAAATAAAGAGCAGCTAATCCCATTATACACAAAATCATATTAAATTCGACAGATTTAAAAAAATCTACGATGCATCAGGTGATCAAATGAATTTTAATTAATTTTTATTCCTTGATTTATTATTTTCAGTTACTCATTCACTCACTTAGTGATATATAATGAAAACTTCAAGGACACTTTCAAAGAGCTTGAATCCTGAAAGTTACATAAGTGTAATATTTTGAATACTAATAAAGGAAAAAATCAGAAATCAAGAGGTTATTATATAGAAATATTGATAACGTTTTTATCAGTGTACGTATTAAGTTTGGTACGTACGAACGCGTTTAGAGCCCTCTACATCGTAAGTACGTACTTACGATATTGAGAGGACTCTAACCGCGTATAATAAGAAAAAATCCATAAATTTAGGTAATATAAGGGAACAATGGCTTTAATACAGACTAACGACGTCCTATCCAATAATTTACATCTCAATCCAGGTTTTCGTGAATGTTGCATAGTATTATCGCTACAATTCAACACGTACACTGAGATGATAACGTGGATAACTTTAAAAGCTTGAATGGAGGTGTTACGGTTGATATTTGCAGGATCGCAAACTAATGCTACGTAGATTGTACTACGATACCATATGGAGAAGTTACTTCTGAAAACGGAACGCGTGATCACTGAGTTCGTATTATATATCGATCGCAAAAAGACACAAATTGCAATAGTGGGCCGTGCCAACAACAACTCGCCAAAAATTACTAGGATAGCGAATTGTAAAATGGTTCTACCTACGTATTTGAACTTTAATCTTGGACAACAGCAATGGTATGATGAAATGCAATGATGTATGGCTTTAACTGAAGCTGCAATAGATAAAGTTATGGAAATATGGAGAAACTAAAACTATCAAGGTGCAATATGGATAGAAATAATATAAAATCATCAGATCATATTGACAGTACCAGATGATGACCGTATTGGTGGTCTGTTAAAAGCATCATGGTAAAGAAAATGATAATCACTGTATTGAATAGTATAGTTGAATTTTATTATAGACACTAGATAAAAAATAAGTTAACAAATAATATAAATAGTTTAAATTAACAAAACCTTTTTTTTTGGAAAATCCAAAGATAATGTCAAAAACATGAAATAACTTCAATAATTTACCATCTTTCTTTACATACGATTTAAGCTGCAAAACAAAGTGAGGCTAAATCATGTTATCCCATATCTTCATTTCGATTTTAATCAAAATTATGAAATTATTTCTTTAGAATGTAAGACGGGGCCGATAAATAGGAAAAATCTTTGCTAATACTCACCTGAAGATGTTGTAATACAATGAAACCTTGGTCGTGGTAAAGAGCTGAAAGAAAGTAGAAATAAATCTAGTAGTTTCATTTAACTGTGAAAAATCAGGATAAAAGGATAACCAAAATCACATCGCGTTTTATGTGAATATACGTTTATACCTACGAACCTATATATATATATATATATATATATATATATATATATATATATATATATATATGCGTTTTCATAGGCTTATAAAATGTAAATGGTATAATCTAATAGTTTAAGGTTAAAAATGCGAATCCATCGTTTTCTTTTAAACATCTGATGTCACTTAAGTGTTAATGTTAATCGGGTTACATATTATTGTTTTTTATAAATCACTTCCATTTCCCATGACGGCAAATGCATCGAGCATATCAGTTAACTTTGTGACTATTATTTTAATATTAAACTTCTCATGTAATCCAAGTAATTAGAAATCGATCAAGTATTTTGTTATATCAGAGAATATTACTAAATTAGATCCAAAATAAATATATGTCTTATTAAAGGTAGCAAAATTAAAAATCGCAATAAAAGGAGCCTCTCGAAGTCATGACGTCCGGTAATGATTAACCGATTTTTTCCAATTGGAGACGAAACTTCACAGGGTGATTTAACAAAAAATAATCCATATATCTTTGAAGCGAACCTAGATAAGACCTGGGCTTTGCATGTTTCTTTTCAGCAGTTTGTAGAGACTGTGATAATGGGAAAAAAATTCTTTACTATTTTATAAAACTTCCACCGTTAAAAATACTTTATGTTTAAAATACTTCAATATTTCAAATATTTTATAACATTTCATATATGTCGTCGCCTTTACTGTCGACAACATATTAATGTCGTATTATAATCATGACTCTTCAGCATGTTCGATTTTGAAGTTAGTGAATAACATTCAAAGCGATTATGTTATTTTTTTGAAATTGTTTCTGCACAGTTATTATGATGTAAAGTTTATTTGTTTATTTAAGAGCTTGTAATAAAATACATAGAAAGTTATATACTTTAATGGATGTCACAATGAGATATCAGAAATGTAAAAAATTTAGAAAAAAAAATATTCGCACATTATCCAGCGGAGAACAGTGAGGTTAAATATTAAAAAATTAAAACGTTAACTATTTCAAATATTTATTTTATAGAAATAATTTAAATACCACATAAAACACGAGGAAATATGCGGAAAAAAACTGATACATAATACTTCGACCAAGTATTTAAAAAACGAACGACTCAAGAATACTACCATATAATATAAAAACAAAGAAATCTCGCATTCTCATAGAAAAATCAATTCTATGGGAAAATGTAATCATACTTTTTCGTAAAAAAAAGTCGGAAAAATTCTCACATCCAAACACCAGTTTTAAAGAGTTGTATTCTAAATATCTTCCCACTATCGTAAATTGTTCACTGCTCTCCACTTAAAGACAGATTTAAACAGAAAAAAGTGGCAAAATTATCTAAGTACTCGTTAAATATTTATTATAATGGGGATTGTTTATTGGCAATAGGATTACATACATCAAAAATTAAATAATTTTGAAAGTTGATATGAATATTTTAAGGTGTTTGAAAGCTGTGTCGTTAATATCTTTCATTTTAGCGAGCACCAATAGGGCAAAATTTTATATGAAAATATTAAAAAGCACAAGTTACTGTAAATCCTGACTTAATTCAAAAATACACTTTCAATATTTACTCTTTTAATCAAACCCCGGATTTGCGCCTAAATAATCCATTAAAAACTCTCATGATGTCTGTAATAAAATTAAAAATATACACTTAACACCCAATTGTAAATTAGTATTACTCGACCTAGTAAGCTTATTTTCTTACATACCACCAAAAGATTGCCTAAATATTATTTCAGATATCTTAGAAAAGAAACGGTTAAACCCCATTTTAACATCGGAAATTAGAGACCTCTTTACATTATGCATGGACCAAAATTATTTCTTATTCGATAAAATTTTTTTTCATCAAGTCAATGGCCTTGCAATGGGCTCTCCCCTCAGTCCCCTTTTAGCAGAGTTATTTATGAACAATCTTGAAACCAGCCTCTTAAACTAGCGACCAATATATACTAGTAAATTAGCGACCAATATATTATACTATTTTAGATACGTGGATGACATCCTTATCTGCTATATACACAGCGACAGTTGGACCAGTTTGTTAACTTTGCCAACTCCCTACACAACAATATCAAATTCACTTTAGAAGTAGGATCCGATAATAAACTAAACTTTTTAGATATTACAATAGAACGCACAAATAACAAACATACATTTAGTATATTTAGAAAAGATATATTTGCAGACTCCATAATTAATGGTCATTCTCAACACCCTTGGTCCCATGAGTTAGCAGCCTTCCATTCGATGATTCACAGAGCTTTAACCATCCCTCTAGAAAAACCTAATTTACGGAAAGAAATAAAAACTTTAAAACAAATCGCAGCAAATAATAATTATAACCGATCAATTGTCACAAAACTGTATCATAAAAAATTAAGAAAAATACTAATACAAGAAATATACCCGGTCGTACCAAATAATAAGAATATTTACAATAAATATATCCCATATATAGGTAACGTATCACTCAAATTAGGAAAACTCTTAACTAATAATAAAAATATAAATAATAATACTTTAAATAACTTGGGTAAAACCTTTATCAATAATAAAAAAAAATTAGATAAACATAAAAAGAGTGGTATCTATAAACTTAAATGTAACGACTGTAGTAGTGTATATATTGGTCAAACAGGAAGAGATTTTACTACAAGATATACAGAACACATTGCCAGCTGGTGAAATAACAAGCCAGACACATCTCACTTTGCTAAAAATCTCATTGAAAATAATCATTAACCTGATACTGATAATGCCCCCTATATATTACAAATAAATACAAAAGGTAATAAACTTAATATCCTAGAAACATTAGAAATAAACAAACATAAAAAAACAACAAGATTAATATATTAAATGAACAACTAAATAATACTTAATATCATCTAGACATAATATAATTAGGCAACATTGAGACTGAGACTCTTCAAATTATTTCAGCTCAAATACACATATAAATATAAGTATACAAAAAAGAAAAAAATTGAAGGAAATAAATAAATATTAAAAATTTAAAATAAAAAGAAAAAAAAAATATATATATACATATATATATATATATATATATATATATATATATATATATGAATAAATAAAACCGGAGATATGTTGAATTAGTGGTATAACCTTGTTCTAACTTCCAGATACCCTTGCTTTTGTATAAATATATTACCGAGAATAACTTCCATTTAATTTTATTACATACACCAGAATATTTTCATTGTACAACCTCATATATTAACAACAATTGAATTTATTACCCTCACTAAAATGCTGGTACATCGTATAACTCCCGGAAATATAATAAAACCTAAACCGCTCCCCTACAATAAACTGACTAACATAAGCAGTGCGAAAACCCACACAAACCAGGCTTCCGCTATTGTACTTGAAACATATAAATGCTGTTGGATGTTCCTAAGATCCTCCTTAATCTTTGCTAATAGCCCACCTGAAGATGTTGTAATACAACGAAACCTAGGTCGTGGTAAAGAACTTAAAGAAAGTAGAAATAATACTACATCACGTATTTTCATTTGATTGTGAATAATGAATTTCTACAAATTAACGCCAAATATATTCAATATATGAAAATGTTAGTTTAAATTTTATTTCAATTATTTATTTAAAATATCGATTTTACAAAAAAATTGTGAAAGAATCATAATTTGTTTATATCACCCAGGCAAAGGTGTCGACGTGATATGAAAACTTCTTAATTACCTTATTTTCACTTTCCATATGGCTACCAGATGATTATCGTTTTACAGAATCAACAGTGAGATTTTCAAAATTTTCAAAAATATTCAAAATTTTTATAAAGTAAAATTAAAAATTGTAAATAATAAACATTTTTTCTCTATATAGATACTTTCGGACTAAAGCGAAAGTAGAGTTAGTTATAAATACGATATGAGACGACAAAAAACAAAATTTATTGTAGTTAATGTTAAGTGTTTGGAGATAAAAAGTGAAATAATCACTTTCATAAAAAAAAATTTTATTTACCAATTTTTTAAAACGGACAAAAAATATAAAATATCTTCTCCTTGCCCCATAAAGATTTATAAACCTGTACAGATTTGTAAATCCATACGTATTGTCCTGAAAATTTATGATTGTGAATTTTTAATAGCTATCATACTACTTGTAAGCCCTTAAACGTAAAACATGGGACGCAAGTTCACCTAAATCACTAACGATTTTATTGTATCACAAAAGATATGATCTGTTGTGTGAGTTTTCTCAAAGCTATTCTCCCTACTCCTGGATTTGATTGGATTGGATTAGGTTGGTGTATGTTGGGTTAGGTTACTTTAGGTCGGGTGGTATTAACTGCCTTTTAAATTTCTATTTAATTTTAATTCCATGTAAATGAAGAGAAAATGCCCCATTTTTTAAAATGTTCATGAAAGGACATATTTCCAAATAATATTTCACGACATATGACTGTTTATGTTTCCTTACCACATTTTTTATGTATTTCAATTTAGTAATACAATAAATTGATTGATTACGCGGGTATATATTTCAAATCGCCGTCAGGTGTAAGGCAACCTAATTTAAAAATATAACAAAAATAAACTTTAAACTTGTCTCTTTCTAGTCAAACAAATAAATTGCCATAGGATTATAAAATTAATTACAAGATTACGTCATTAAGGAACAGCAGCGGGACAAGAATCTATTTGGCAATTGTTGGGAATATAAATCGCCAACCTCGTCACATAATTTCGTATCTCTTAAATAAATTATCGGTTTAATCAAATAAACTAATGAGTGGATTTTGCTGACTGTATAATATGGGATTTAGTTCGGCGATATCGTAATATTTTACCAAGATTACGATAAAAGGATTTATTAATAACATGCCTTTACTCTAAGACAAAATAATACTGACAAATATTTTTAATAAATTCAAGTACAAGGAACCGAGTAATTATATATATATATATATATATATATATATATATATATATATATATATATATATATATATATATATATGTGTGTGTGTGTGTGTGTGTGTGTGTGTGTGTGTGTGTGTGTGTGTGTGTGGTTGTGAAATAAGTATAAAAATATATATTTGCTTAATATTGATGGTATGTCAAAGATCGATTATTAAAGCTTTCTATGCTCCATAATTTCAACGCTTTTTATAGTCAACTCAGTCAAATCTCACAAAATTTGTCTTAGCAAAATGATTCTTTAATTTGAATAGAGAGTGCATAAAAATGGGTCACAACAAGATATAATTAACTACGGGTTGATATCAATTTTATCCGTAATACCCAAAGTTTTAGAGAAACTTTTATATTGGTGGGTGTACCCAATAATTCATAATTGTATTATGCGAGAACAACATGGTTTTTTTTATGGTAGATCTATCACCCTTAACACATTACTTTACTCTCAGCACTTGTTCGAGTCATTGAATTCCAGACATCAAGTCTACGTATTGTATATGGATTTCAAGAAAGCATTTAAAAACCTTGAACACTTAATATTGATACCAAAACTGGCATTCAACGGAATCAAAGGCAATTTGCTTACGTAAGTGATAGGCTGCAAATAATCAAAGTGAATGGATTTTTATCACTATATATTCAAATAAGTTTGTATACATCGCGGAGTGTATATTAGGCCCATTTTTATTTCTTTAATTTTTTATCCATATTAGTATTTTTCAGAAATATTTTCTAATATATGGAGACGATCTAAAACTATTTACCCTTGGGAATATTCGAATGTGCAATCTAATCTCGATGTGCAGTCTACATTGAATTTGAAGAGAACAAATTGCATTTAGGTTACTCAAAGTGCAAACAAATCACTTTTACCAAGAAAAAATTCAAACAAGCTTTTGAGATGCAATAGGAAGAATTTACTCGATAAAGTCGACAGCAAGCGTGATCTAGGCATAATTTCTGATAGTAAACTGCATTTTGGTTTGCACATTGTATCTAAAGCAAGCAGAATGCTTCGCTTCATATCAAGAACGGCCAAAGCTTGTAAAAATATTAAAACATATTTAACTTTGTGCGGAGCACTAGTAAAATTGCAACTTGAATATACTGTAATGGTCTGGAAACCACTATAGGTCACTTATTCTGGCGGTATTGAGAAGACACAAAATAATTTTTTGAAAGCTCTTCAGTATCGCATTAATAGCTGTAAATCATCATATCAAATAATAAGTATAAATGTGATATATTTTATCATAGACCTTTGTTTTTAGAGTTAATGATTATATTCAACATCTGTCAAGGTAATTATGACTCTCCATCTTTACTAAGTCTTATACAGATTGAAACTTTTAAACTAACTCGTAGCCAACTCCTATTTCATGTCCATAACCCACGAACAAACTCTGGTCAGAGCACCGCTGAGGCGGTTGTGGGACTTGCACGATAAAGAGATGTAGTGTCTTGATATTCTTGAAGGTTCACACCCCCAATTTAGATCAGATGTCAAGAACAAGCCTGTGAAATTTATGCAAAGCGTATGAACAAATGATTTTAATTTTATTTTGTTTTGATATGCTACCTTATTTAATTGATAAGTTAATTACGTGTGCTTTCTGTATTAATGTGTGTCCTGCATTATGTGTTATTATGTGTCCTTCAACCAAAATATTGCTCCCCTTATTTAAGTTAACAAAGTCACAATATAATTTTATTTGGTTGGGTATTTCATAAATGTATTTATTTATTTTTTTTTGGTTCTTTGTGGAAGTGTGTTCTAACACTTCCACAAAAAACAAAAAAAATTCAAGCTGATTTCGTGTTAAGACTTCATATAATATTTCAAATAGTTTGTATTTTTTCGCTTTACATAAAATAAAAAGATTAAGTGCCATAACGACATTTTTAAATATTTATTTTTCAGTGAAATCGGTATCCTGTTTTGGGTCAGCTTTTACACCGTATAACTATGTATCTTAATATTTTTGATTTATATTATGTCTTACCTCTCACACTAACAGCTTTAACCTTTCAAATAAGAAAATAATCGAGTGTTTCATGTTCAGATAACATTAAATATTATAATATATTTCTTACAATAAAACATGCACCCTTATACGATATGTTATTCCACAGATGAAGGAATAAGAGTTATAAATAACAAAAGTAAGCGTATTGGGTGGCGCGTGGAGAGCATGTGGAGAAATAAGCGTGTTTTATCCCATACAAAGCACGCTTACTTAGTATATTTATGAACTACGGGGCGACGGAGTGTTGACTAAGGTGTAATTGAAATCAATTTATTGAGTACTATCCATGTAGTGTACAGCAAAAGCAAAAATGTTGCCATAATTAAATAATAATCTAAACACACGATTTCCACAATAAAATTATGGAAATTGAGTATTTAGATACAATGTTGCAGTACGTTAGTGCTCAAAAGTATAACAAATGTATTCAAAAAGTATAAAAAATTATATCGAATTAAAAAGCTCAATTTATCAATCCAAATGATCAATACCGAGCGTCTAAGAGCTTAACGATAATACTTGAAAGGCTAGGCGGGCGGGGTGTCTTATTTTTTTTTTGTAAAATTTGTATTATATTTTGTTAATACAGTCATGTACTCTGAAAAACGAAATACTTTTTAATAATTTTAATAAAAAACAGAATCACTAAAAGTTTTCTGTGTTTTGCGGGTAGATTTTAAAGCAACTGCCTTTATTTTTTTCACCCTATTTTTCACCAAACATGACACAATATTGAACATTCTAAAGTATTTAGCTATTCAAATGGAAAACAAAAAATGTTTAATTTTATAAAATAAAAGTTTTACATTTTTATAGGTAAGGCAAGTTGGAAAGTTTCACATTAATCAATTACACCCCTCAATATAGTTGAAAGCTACAATTCACATAATTTCTGCACGAGAAGCGACCTGGATGCATGTTATCGCCTAGGTACAGATAAAGTACAGTGTAATGCTTCTAAGTCGACAATCGTGAAACTTGGTCGCCAAAGCGGTCATTATACAGCTTGGTCTTTTAAGAAATCATTAAAAAATACCCACCCATTTATATCGAAATCGCTCGCACGACCACCAGAGGAGTGACAGTCAAAATCAACGAGTGATGGAAGTACGATGGAAAGACGGTTGCAATATTTCCCGATGGGTTTAAGAAATTATTATACATCCCATATAACTAGAGAAAGCAAAAAATAGTTTTTTAATCTACCAACCGACTAGCAGTAACAAACTTCGCAGCCAGTCAAAAGTACGCTAAAGGTAATAAAATAAATGTTATTTTATATTGCTGCAATTACAATTATTATTGAAGTTACAACCTATGCAACACTATATTTTTTATGTATTTATTTTCATCCATCCTCTTTATGTTTTAAATAATTCATTCAATCATTTAATGTATTAATTCATAGAAATATTAGGAACAATTTAATTTAAACGCAGTAAATACTATGTTATTTACGCACAGAGTGTGCTGGCGATGAGTCTACTACCATGTCGTTTGGTTTTTTATAAGTTTTCAAGCGTGGATCACAAATCCTAATATTGTCTATGCCACTTTTGTTACTATTTTTTTTAATGTTCTTTATATAAAATGTAGGTATCTTCTCAAAATTTTATGTTTTATTTACTGCATATACAAATATATATATATATATATATATATATACATATACATATATATATATTTATATATATATATATATATATATATATATATATATACATATACATATATATATATTTATATATATATATATATATATATATATATATATATATCTTTATTGAATTAATACAATTTTATACTATACTAACCTCCTATACACATTCTCCTCAAAGTTCTTTTATTCCTTTTCTCCTAACAATTTGTTCGATTCCTGTCTTAAAGATATGTTTTCCCATATCTTTCATAATCTATCTAAATATTACATACTCAATCTATGTTCAGAATTATCGCTTTACGCAGACTTAATAAATTATTTCCTAAACTTAAATCTTCACGCTTGTCTTAGGGAGGTTTGACTCAAACCTTTATTTCCATCATATTTGTATGTACTCCTGGATTATGTTTTAATACGTAACCATTATATTTCCGGAAGCGGTGGCGATATTGCAATATATCTTTAGACTTATTCGCTCTTTCCTCGCTGAACTTTTATTTGAAAATTAAAGTAATGATTCTGTAAGTTTTTAAGACATTCAATATATTTAACAAGATATATATTACGCCTCCGAAAATATACTAGGGAATATATTTGGACGTTGAGAAATAACATTAAACTTTATGAATAATTCATGAAAATTTTATATAACCCTAAAGGTTAAACATGCTTTAAAATATTTTTATGAATATGGAAATAACCCTAAATTTTCCGCAATAATTGCCTTTAAAGTTTGAATTTTTTCAATCCATTTTTTGTCCTAATGTTCTTTAATAATTTATTATTTAAAGCCTTACTATTACTAGAGAAAATAAAACCTTTCCAATTCTCTTAAAACCCTTTTGGACAATTAAATATTTTTAATAATTTCAACTGACTCCAGCTGGTGCTGTAATTGTTCTAATTGTTGTAATTAAGAAGTTCCACACCTAAATGTGTGGAACTTCTTAATGGTTGGTCGTAAATCAACCGTGATTCAAGATATTGGCTACTAGTTGTTATTACTTGGAAAAACAACTAGACCATCGACCAAGTCGAGGCCAATAATAAGTTCTAGAGTTCAAAAACATAAATCCTTCACGAATGAAAATGAATCAACCGTGATTCAAGATATTTTCTATTGGTAGTTGTTACTTTGCAAAATAACTGTACCATCGACCACCTTAATATCAGCCACAATCATCAAAGAAGTTTACCGCGTGTAAATGTTACCGCGCGTAAATGTTACTTGCATTCGTTTAACTTGTTTTTATTATTCAGAGAAATATACCAAATTACGCTTTGAAATGATGGGTTAAGGAAAAAGAATAATTTGCATAAGCTTAAATTTCTACGGTACCGTCTGCGAGTTTTACTTCTAGTTAATATGCTTCGTTTTAATATATTATTAAATGGTAGTAACATGCAAATTTGGTAATTATCTAATACTTTACTCCTGAGATAAATAAAGTAACTCCTTAACAAATGATAATGAAGATATTTGTGTCGTTCTTTAAGAAACAATTACAGCACCAGCTGGAACCAGTCCCTTTCATACTATTGAAAATTACAAAACAAATTAATTAAAAAAATAGACTTCAAAAATAAATTATTTTTTTATCAAACAGTGAAAGTTAAAAGTTACTGTTGCACAAAACAAGTATTAAAATAATAATTGCGTTTATTTCTTTGAAGTACATACCGATACTTTTGTTTTCATTGGAATCGGTGCCAGGTTCAATTTAAATTTCGTGCAAATTTCCCTTCCGATTAATCCAAAGCTTAGTGGATACACCCTTCGGTAGCAACGGCAAACTCATTTTTAACTTAGCATCGACTCCAAAAAAAAGATAATATTATTATAACGTACTTAAAAGACATACGTATCAATTGAAAAAAACATTTTTTTTTGGAAATCATAATTGCTAATAAATTTTCTATTTGTCTTGAAGTCATTTTTAAGTTAAATTTATTAGTTTACTTACCATGCATACCAAAGAGAAAAGATTATATAGTTTATTTATCAATTTGCGCATATTAATTCAATGCATCAATTGTTTCTGTGGCTTGTTTAACACTACAAAGTTCTTTTTGATGATGCGTATGACAATTATGCAGACCCCCAAATTCGATTTTCTAATTCAGGAGCGCCTTCAAAAATTACTATTCTAGTTGATACTAAGAATAAAAACTTTTAAATTAAGAGTAAAGCTTGAACCATGAAGATATTTTATAATACATATTACGCAAAACAACTGTAAAAAGGAGAAATACGATGTTAATATTTGTTTAACAGAAGTACCCTCTGCCCTTAAATGTTCTCAAATATGAACACATAAGGGTCCATAATTTTTTTATTTTAGGAATATTCTTATATTTTAACCCCCTTGTATTTATAAAGGGGTTAAAAATATATGAATATTTTGTAAATAAAAAGAATATTGACAGAGAAGAAGACAAATTTGTCGCCTAATATATATTTAAGAGGTGTAAAATATCGTAAATTTCTCAAAAGCTCTCAGCTTGAAATCGTTGCGTTAGTGTTCCGGTTTTGTAATAATGTTGTATTTTTCATAGTTTCAACTCTATTTGCTATGGTGGAAGGGGACGTGACCTTATATTTCAGGAAATTTTTCACAAATATCTCCCGAAATAAATAAAAATTGATAAAAAAACGTTCAAGTCTCACTTTCAAATGATATTGTACACTATACATGAAATGAAAAAAATTGACTTCCGTTTGCCTCCTGTAAAATTTTTGTGTTAATGTTTCTCAATAGCAACTATTGGAATATATCGATGTCAATTTTGTTCAAACCTTATTTTTTTAAGTTTTTACTTACAATTATATTATTTTTGGTCACTCTTTTCCCTCGTCTAATCGTTACATGTGAATGCCTTTTTGATGACGGCAATAGACATAAAGCGAAGTGAAAAGTTTGTATATTTTGTATGAAGTTTTTAAAATTTGTCACGTTGTCCTGTAAATTATCAAAAATAAGTGAAAATAAAATTTACTATTATTTATTACAATGCCAAATTTAAAGTTTCTGCGTCAAACTATTTGTGTGGAGAGACGACTCTGATAATCAAAAATGATTCTACATATGCCCTTTTTTTTCTTTTTAACTATAGCACCCTAAAAATTATATTATCCTATCCTGTTTTTTCCCGTTTGGCAGAAAAATGTCATAATCTGATCCTTCAGTATAAATCATTTAGTTAGGTCTTCTTTAAATTAAATATTTATCTAGTGGTTTCAATTCACGTATTTGCTTTTCCTATGAGCGATACTCCGTTAATGGATTCTATTTTTCTACTACGTACAAATTAATCATGTGAGAAATATATTAATTCTACATGGGGAATGTAGTAATAATAATCAATGAATTCCCTTGAACATAAATTAATATGGCAGAAGCTAACTTAAAAAGAGATATACACAATAATAAAAAGTTTTATTATATTGAGACCTTAAAATAATAGAACGAAATAATTATTTTCCTTTATATATTTAATGATCTGTAGGAACAAAGTGAATAAATATAGTGACTTTATTTCAGAAGATTAAATTTAGCACGTGACTGTTAATTTATGGTGTACACCTGATGAGATTTTAGAAAGCTTTTCTTTATTTTATTCTTAAAATCCACTTTAATTAGTGTCAACATTTTTAAATCCGAATCCTCTCCAAGTAAGACAGAGTATTTTATTTTCATCAATTCTTTTGGTGAAATTCCTAAACAATGCATTAGTATATATTTAAATTATTTTTTCTCTTTGCCGTGTATTGAAATTATATGCATCAGTGCCTTTGAATATTGATATATTACGAAACGAATGTTATTACCCATTTAAAAATAATGACACAACATCTACTAAAGGGCAGGAATGGAACATAGCGCTATTGTTTTTAAATTATCTAATTTTGTTTTACTTTCGCAAACAATAAAACGTAGTTCTTGTTATTATTTTTGACAATAAACTCCTGTAACTTACCATCATCTATGTCAATACTTTTATTTATCTCATATTTTATTTATGTAATTTGCTTATGGATTCGCAGACTTGACGGGCATAATAATATTTTTTTTATTCAAGTGACTTTCAATTTAATGAAGAAACCAAAAATGGGAAATTGATAATAATTTTTTTTTGACAATTTGTGCAGAAAATTACAACCTATGTAATTATAACTATAAATATTGCTGGTGATTTCTTACATTAATGCATGTCGTTCATTATTCTGTTTGCGATTATTTTTTTTATTGTAATATTTGCTTAAGTTCGTTCTGTATTTTTTCTTATATTTTATTGATTTAAAGAGTGTAGTCTACAAAATACATTTTGGTGTACAAAATATTACTTAATTAAAAAAAATTAATATTATGACTTGGTGGCCATGATATTAATTTTGTTTAATTTAGATGCCTTTCGATATATTGAAGAAATAAAAAATGACAACTTGACAATTAATATTTTATCTTGACAATTTTGGCAAAAAATTGCGAATTATGTCTTTATAGCAAAAATTATTGCTGGTGATTTCTTACATTAATACACGTCCTTCATAATATTGCGTGCGATTATTATTTCTTGTAAATTTTTGCCTAATTTTGTCCTATATTTTTTTTTATTTATTTAATGTATGTAAACTGCGGACTACATTTTGATACCTACAATTGTTTAATCAGATTTAAAAATTTAATTAAAAAGATGCTTTCCAAACATAACTGAAATGTTAATCAAAAGGGATATTTTATTTATTTCCTTTCCATATATTATTCTGCTGACGTTTTTAGTTCATTAATGATAAGAATTAATGCTATTATATAGGGTAATGTTCAAGTGTAATAACAAAATGTTTAAGTGTACAGAAGTGTAATATCCCTGATAATCGTTTTTGGTTCAATACTTTTATTTTATTGTCGCAGTTATTATAATTTTTTACACCTTTATTGCAAATAATTTGAAATTGGAGAAATAATAATATTCTATTTAAATTCTTGACAAATAATTTGACAATTTAAAATTAATGAACCAAATTGAAAACATCACTTTGCGAATAGAATATAATATTACTAATATTTAAAATAATTCATTACAAAAAAAATATGCACATTTCTAAAACAGAATGCGTACATTGAATATTATTTTTACATAGTTGGGTATTATTTCAGAATATCTAACACGAGTTTTAATGTTTTGAAATAATACCTAACTATGTAAATTGTCACTTTGTTGATACCGTAAGCCGGTGGTAATTATAACCACACAAATGGAGCACATCACGAGAACACGACAAGCTCGTTCTTTTGTGCCTCCACAAAGCTTTGCTCTCAACTCAGAGAACGGTTTTGGTCTACTTATATTGCTATTCACGTACTGAAATAAATTTGCATAACTATTAGTGCAATAGAATCTTTAGTATCGTATAACCGCATACAATACCATGTAAGATGTTTAAAAAGGAAAGCGTTAAAAAAACATTGCGCAGTCGGAATTTCTTTCATTGACTTGAAAAAAATCCGTATTTGAAACCCAAATGGTTATTTTTAAAAATTAAATCCCTGTCGCAGCTACAAAACGTTGTAACTAAAATATTATTGTTCATAAAGGAATAGCATATATTTAGTAACCCTAGAGGAATCCATAGTCGCAGAAGCACTAACAGTGAATTAGTCTATAATCCTGGCAAGCGGTTTATTTACTTATTTAATTTTTACGATCACAACTCTTATTATAAAGTAGAGAGCCGTAGAAACCTATTACACAATAATAAAACTTGATAAAATTATGACATAACCTTTCCCTTTCTTCATAGTTAAAAATTTCCAGATTTCTTAATCATCCCTTTACTGATATCCTAACAATTATAAATGTAAAAAATTGAGTTATTCCAGAAGCGACTGTGATCTTTGGATGATATGTTTGTGAGTGCTGGAGTTACGAAATTAACGATTTTTTATGTGAATTATCTCAGAAATTTCTATAGACACCAATTTGAAATTTGCAAATCAGTAATCAAATCGTATTTATACGGGTAAGTTGATGAATTACGGAAATGAACATAGTTGCGTAACGCTTTGTATAAAGGATGCAGTATTCGATAGTGTGGCTCCCAATTTAGTTGTGTACTGCTGTTTATGCAGAAAACTATTATCATTTGATTAATTCATTTCATTATACTTTATTTGAGTGGAAATAAGCCTATTTTGCTCACAATTGGCTTATTTCCAACCAATTATAAAATTAAACTAAATTATTCATTTTTAAGCAAAGATTTTTTAATTGCCAAAATATATAAAATGAGCATAATTATTTTATCGAGTCACACACTATGTCAATTACATTATGGTGACAATTTTACTAGCATTTCTTATAATACATATATAATGTTTATGTGATGTATAATCAATCAAAACCTTTAAAAAAATGTTTTTGATGCATAAGAAGCATTTTCCAATAATGAGTTACATTGTATACATTTCGCTTGTTCTCGGAGTTCTATGGGATTTGATATATCTTGAAACTGATCGATCTCTGCTTCTAAAGATAAAATAATTTTTTTTGTAAATAAAGTGGAGATAGAAAGTGAAACGTACATTATATTCCAATTTCAGCTATTACTCTGAGTGTAATGACATAATACGGTTTCTATTGCAAGTAAATAATCCAAATATTCAATGATATAACTGTCTTGGCTCTAAAGTCGCCCACGTAATGGGAGGAAAAGTCAGGGAGGTGCAAAGCCTCTAACATCGCATTAACAAAATAGGCTCGCGGATATTTGGGAACCGACACGAATGTTGGTTGTATTGTATATGTGGAATATGAAATGGCGTATGGCGTCGTAATCGCGCATTATTGTCCAATATAAAAAAAAACCACATAAATCCTAACATTGGTGCGCTGTTATTTGAACATTGATTTTAATCAGATAACAATTTAAGAGGAATAAAATAAATATTTTCTTTACTATATCCAACAGAAAGTACTAAAACAAAACAAAGCCTTATATTTTAGGTGTTATGAAATTCCAAACCCAGTGTATCGTATAATCAATTCGATTATTTTAAATGCAGATCACTGTTATTAAAAATGTAATGAACTAAAACTCAGTCAAGGTCTATTTGAAGCATGGCGCAATCGTAACCAGTACTTATTCTCAGAAAGTGCTTGAAATCGTCGGCAATAAGCCAGCATTCTCTAATTTCACTTTTAATGGAAGGTTGTTTATTATTAAAAGACATAAGATGGAAAATAAATTAATACTCTGGTTCAGGCCAGAACTACTAACGTAATACTTTCATCTCTGGGTAAACTACTTTCGAGATTTCAAGTACATCCTCTGCGCATTACTTCGATTCGAACTTGGTGCGCTATCACTGTCGGTTTGAAAAATTACGTCATCATACCATTAATTCCTTGAGGGCTACCCTCGATCTCGATATGGTGCTGATTTCACAAGCAAACGCCAGGAAATTATTGGCTAAGTCATCATTAAATATATTCAATTGAATAGATTTATAGTTTTGCGGGGGGGGGGAGGTAGTGTATTGAAAGCGAAAGTACATTGAAAGACACCTTTACTCATGGATAACATTTATTAAGAAAGATCGCTCTTGATTAGTTGGGAAGCTCAAATTTCTACAATAAGTAAAACCGGCCTAAATATATTGCTGTGCTTAGGGAAAGATCAATGGACTGTTCACTTTCAGTTAGTCAGTACGATTGTTATAATCTTTGCTTATTGGAAGCTCAGCCCTTTTGCTATAAATAGAGTTAAAATTTGTTTGGTCTCGCAATACGTCATAGAAAGGAACCCGTTTGAAATATTTTATTGGAATCTAACACACATTTATATTTTCATTATGGCTGTTAAACACCGTAACCGCAACTAAAAAATTCTTGCAATTAACTTTAATCTATAAAGGTAATATAATATTTCACATTGTGCTAGTTGATACACTTATAACTATAATATAAGAATAAAATATACATAAACAACGAACCTAAAAAAAATGCAAGAACAAAAACTTGTATAACATTGATAATGATATCTAATGTACAGAAACTCCTAAACTAAATTGAGAACAAATTTATGCCCTGAAAATTTAATGATGCAAAGCTTTTAAAAGTGTTAAATAGTATTGTATTACAAAGTAAGTTCAGGTTTCTTGATAAGTTTTTTACAATACATAAATCTTTTAGTTAAACGTTCGTATAATCATCATTCACAAATATGATATGCCTAGGCTATACTGTACTCAATAACCTACAGAGTTTTTTTTTAAATAGTAAAGCAGAAAGACAATCAATATAATCAAGAATGAATAATTATGAGAAACACATACCATCTGGATGTTATCAACATCCATGTTCAAACTTAGGGGTTAACCCCTAAGAAGAAAATATTATTTTCATTATCGTCGAATCTCCAAACTTTTGTGTAGATAATGAAATGTAATCAAATATAAATATCCTCGTTCACCACGAATACCTCCATTATATAAACTGCGACGAAATTGCTCCATTCCTCATAGAAAATAACCGACAATTTATTAACCGTTTTGCTTATTAATAGCACCGAACAGTTTGTCATAAAGTTTTATCAATTGCTAGTAAAACAGTTCTACCACTGAATGACGGATGAATTTTGACATCTACTTTGGTGGATAAAGTGACTTTACGATGTAATATTTTTGATCTTCTAAATATTTTAAAAACCAAATTAAAAATATATGTGCGTCTTTAGAACATTTGTCTAAATTAATCGACTAAGTTGACGCGAAATTAGGCTTCTAATATTTTCAAAGTTTTGTGACTTAATATAAGAACTCATTCCACCTTTCTGATGCGAATAATTTTTGAACTTATTTCATTGTTATTTATAGTTTCAATGGTTTTATTTTTAAAGCGAAACTTCTTCGGACACGATAAGAATAAAATATTAAGGTGAAATTTAACGCAATGTTCTCAATGCAGCGTTTTCATGAAACGTTTGTTTTTAACGTCTGAATGTAACGAATCTATATTACTTGCCTGCATTGATATAAATATCATGATACCGTCAAAGGAACATAAAACCAAATATAAAATGAAAACAACAATTCATGTGCGCCATCTATTGCAACTAAACGAAACTACTTCTTAAGTCATATAGCCGATTGTAAGCAACTATATATGTAATATTGTCGTGGCGTTATCTTATTTAATTATTTTTAATCAATTTAAAAAAAAATCCTTCTCAATTTGTATGCATGTATATCTATATGAAAATATTTAAATAGCCCGGAATTTATGTAAAGTAATGAAACGAGCTATTTTTATCCAACAGAAGGCAATTATCATAGGTAGATACAATGGCACTATACTACAGGAAGATGTCAGAACTTGGCCTCATAGGCCTTGGTTTTGCAAGAATCGATATATAGTTCATCAATGATGAAAAGGTTAAGATTTAATAAAATTAAATTTATTTTAAAGAAATTGTAATATTATAATATTTAACATTATTTTAGTTTACAAATTTGTTTATTACTTTGGTGCAAAATTGTTAATGTGCAAGATATTTAGCAAGATACCAACTCATTTACCCTTTCTAATTAGTCCGCCTTGCTTTGAAATTTATTCAAACATTTGACACAATCAATTTAAATTTATTTTAAATAGCAATGCACCATGCCGAGTTGTTTTAAAATATTTCAAACTATCCGTGCTTACGATTTCGTTCCCGTGGAATTCGGAATAAGAAATATTATTAGAATTTTTTATCTCATATGTTTCTCTGGGTTATAATTTATCACCATACCAAATTTCATCAAAACTCGTTGTTTTTGTGTGTTTGGCGCACAAAGTAACAAACAGTCAAACAACCATTCAAAAAAAAGTTTTTCTGACTTCTAATATTCTATACGCTAGATCAAAAGTTTGATAAAATTAAAAACACGGCTGAACCTTGTAGAAACATTTATGGAGCATTTAAGGATATTAAAAAGAAAACACATGTTGTCTCTGCTATCCTAAATTCAGAGAAAAGGCAGAAATTTTAAAAATTTGGATGAAAAAATCAATAAGAGTTTTCGCTGTAATTATAACGAAATTCTTCAGATCACCAAGAAATTCAGCTGAAGCGAAAACAATCAAGCGTTGAAAATTTGGTGAAACATTGGTTATGTGTTAAGAAAACTTACACTTTTTAAGATATTTTTCATGTACAGAATTCACTCTCTTGCAATTTTGTTAAAAATAAGTATTATTTGATAGGTTAACTATATAAATGATTTATTGATTGTCTTTTCTGACGGAAAGAGGTAATTTTATAATTATCTATATTAACGCTCTATGGTACATACACACACAAGCCCACATAGACACACACACACACACACTCATCTGTATGTACGTATATAAAAATCTTAAACATTCACTTCGCTTCCTTACCAGTTAATTTCCAAAACTCTTCAATAATTTTTATTGATTTATTTTTCAGTGTTTCACAATGTTAATAGATCCTTCACATATTTCATAAGTACAAACTTTGAACTGCATTTCGTCCCTTTACAAGTTGTTTTCGAAAAACACTGCAAAATATTACATTGATTTTTTAAATTTATTTTACATAATTTTAAGTTAATAGGATTGCTTAATTTTCATACGAGCTTTGAAAAGTCATTTCAACCCCGTTAAAGTAGAATTTTGAAAAAACCGTTCCATAGCAGAAGCTTTCCTGTATACAGAACCACTGGGCAAAATTTCAATTTTCTGTATCAATGATTGGGCTGTGCGTTGATGTATCATTAAATCAGAGATTTAAGAAATTATAATGAAATTTATTGAAAGAAAGAAAATAATACAAAATATTTATATTAAGTTAAAAAAAAAGTTAAACGTATTTGAATACCTAGAATTGACAATAAGATGCTTCAAAAAACTGTTTATGATCAAATATTGAAGAAAACGTAACACAGAAATGTTGTTTAAATACCAACATCACTTTAAGTGGCTTTTTAAAAATAGACCGAGACACGTAATTAGAACAAATATTTCTTCTCTATAACATCAATATCTATACATCACGTGGTACTGAAATTTCTAATTCATCTCTAATTCTATTATTTTGTTGCACACAATCGTTACTCTGAATAAATTACAGTTTTACATAAGCTAATTTGTGGTAAAGGGTTTGATTGAAGGAAGTCATGAATATACAAGCATTTCTTTGTATTTCACCCAATTTAAACATACACTTTGAAAACATTGCTTTCTTATAAATCAAACTTTATGAAGAATTTCAAAAACGCCTGAAAAACATATACGTTATTTAATATTATTCATTGGAACTCTGAGATATTAAACACGTGACACCAGCAAAGTGGTTAGTATCAGGTGGCAATTCCTATAAAACTAAGTTTTTGTAGGTAAATTCTTTACAGATAATTTTTATCTTGATTGTGATATAAGCACATATGTGACTAGAAAGTGAAGAAATGAAATTAAACGCAGCTTGTAGAAATGAATCTTATTTGTGGTATCGCACTAAGCATCCCGCGTGTGATATTACTTCTATTTTCCTTTGTTGTGAATACATATGTATTAAGGTATATGGTTTTTCTTATATATACACATACATTTTTACGTTCCCTAATTTTTTTAATAAATTTATCACCATTGCATTGTGTAGTTGAGAGTGTTTTCAATTGTTGCTACTCAACTGTATGCGTGAGCTTATGCATTCCGACTTACATTCTTTCTACGCGAATGTGACGTTGTGACTTAAATAATTTGAAAATTAAATACAAAAATATATGAAGTTTTATTATGACAAATATTTCCAAATACCCAAATTTGAGTTAAATAAAATCTCTGTAGCAAAATTTAACGTTTCACGGACACTTAAATACTGAAATTGTAATTTCACTAAGGAACATGGAAAATTAAATCTATATTGTTTTTTACGACACACGTTTCCAATTGTCCACTTTATTAAAATACAAGATAGCCAATCAATGAGAAAACTCAAAATATGGAAAGACATAATGTTTAACTTTAACTGCGTTTCCGAAATTCTCCTTAATATTTTTAATTTTCAGTTATGTATAATGTAATCATTTGTACGCCATTTCCTGCTAGATACACCAAGAAGGAAATATACAAATAAAGTATGAATGTATAAATGTGTTTAGTTACCAAAGTAATCGGTAATGTTCTTTAGTTACCAAAATAATCGATAATAAATTCGGAAATATTCAGAATTATGGAAGAAATGCATACAAATTAAATTTTTAAAAAAATATTGCTCCTATGATTTAATAAGAAAAAGCAAAATGCGAAATATATTTTTGGTATAAAAAACCTATAGATTGCAGCGCACGTTACTGTACTTTTGATTTTATTTTTCTAATTATTAGTTTTTTTTGTCGAAAATCCAATTATATTGTGTATATTTCTCTGCTAGTACAATTTGTTTAGTCCATCGCCTACACAATATTTTAACGAAGAATAATTTTATGATGAATATGATAACTATGGTCATGATGAATCTTATCTTCATTTTTAAATAAAATTATTTAATCTATAAAAAAATGAGTGGAAAGGCTTTTGACACTATTAAAAAAAATGAGTGGAAAGATTTTGACACTTAATCTTCAGGTACGAATTCTCAATCATCCATTTTAATTCGAGTCTATGTCCGTCCTTTCAAATCCATACTAGAATTTTTAAAAAAGATTATTGACATAAGAATGTAGTTATTTCCGTTACATTTGACTTGATGAAATGGCCTGTCTGTGAGAAAAGGTCGAATTAATATTCGGCCGTTGTTTCTTTTCCTTTTGCTCACACAAAATATTTGTTCCGGAAATATTTGGAAAGATGCGTCTTCCATATTAATTGCATGTCGCTCTCAGATTTATTAGTTCAGTTGTGCTAGTGAGGTTTTTATTTCCGTCAAATACGCCAATACTGCTTTACGAGAATAAATAATTGTTTACATTACGTTCTTCTTAGGATGTTTTTTGTTCCAAATGAAAACAATTTGAAAGATAATATATTTTCCAACGGCATAGAAATGTTTGGAGTATATAAACTAAGGAAATCAGATATTTGTGACAAAACATTAGAAAATGAGTAATGCAACATGGAAACTTTTTAAAAATATTTTACCAAACGTTGCCTAGTTAATAGTTTTTTACCAATTAGTAAGGCTAAAATTAAAAACAACATAAATAATAAAGATCACTTTTTTCTTTATTATAAAACTCAATACATAATAGACATTAAAAAAAATCACTATTTTAGTGAGGAATTAATGATAATTTAATGCTCAATTGTAGCCTTTACTTTTACAAAAATAAAATAAAATGATAAGTGGTATTTGTTACATTTCATATGAATAGATTATTCTTATATCTTGTTTATGTAAACTTCTCAAAATTAATACATAATAAATGAAATTACACCTAAAGTACAAATGTAACAGTGTCAGTTGCAGATCAGATTTAAAAATCGTTCTATTATCTACGCTAATGAAAATAGAAGTTCCTAAATTTATTAGCTTGAGGTAAGTTCAAAAACGACCCAATTGATAATAAAAATTATTTCGCTGGTGGCTAGGTTACACTATGCATTCTAATTTAATGTATGATTTATTTATATGTAATGAGGTAGCTGTAAACTTGAACGAAAAGATGAAACTTGAAATCATTATTCTGAATTAGGGGACAGATTTAATAGGAAAGGTCAAGTGTCTCGACAAACAACTCATTATAGTAAGTTATTTTATTAGTGGGGTAACTTAAAAAAGCTTCTTGTAAAGTAAACTAAAATAATCCTTAAGTTACTTTATCTAAAAATGAACACCCGCATTTTCCCGTCCCCATCCCCTCTTCACCGACATTGATTGCTATTCAATGCCAATAATTATACTAATAATTAAGACCGATGTACTATTACCTTTCAAGCTGTTTTAATTTCCGGTGAAAGTATAATTTACTCTCACAGTATAATAAATCCCAGGCAGAATCTTTTATAATAGTCGCAGTCTATTTGAGTTCATTGCGTTTTTTGCAATGGCAAATCTATTTTAATACTTTCGAAAACGAATGCATTTTACTTCTGTGAAAGAAAAAAAACTACACATATTATGTTTACAGAAGTTCATACCAATAAAAAAAAATCAAAAAGTGTATAAGTGAACGTAAAAATGGGAAAAATAGAGGAAAGAATTAAAAATTCGGAAAAGGTGATTTATTAATTTATTATATATATATATATATATATATATATATATGTATATATATATGTATATATATATATAAATTTATATATATATATATATATATATACGCAAGGCATGATGTGTGTAAAAGTTAGGAAATTATATATATAAATACATGTTTTATATAAAACATTAAAATACAACTACTCTGTTGTGAGCCGATGTAAATCGATGAAAAGGTACAGACTATCAAATACGAAAACGTTTAGCGCTCCCTTTCAAATTCTTCAAGAATTTACAATAATTTATGACACGATATCTTCGCATGTATACATTTTTCCTAACAGTGTAAATAAATTCATAGTAGAAAAATTATATTTAGTTCTACGGTCAGAAATCATAACGATAATTTGTGGCACTCAAATATAAGTTAGGAACAATATTGACCTTTTAAGCCTTAAGGTTATTTTCTCCATAATATCAAGAATTTTCTTTAGCAGGTATATATCTTTTAATATGGTCCTATGAAGACTTGGTCAGAATCGGACTATAGAAATTAAAGATGTATCATCGAATTCCTCAATATTGTGGTGTTGATTCATAGAATCACTCATACATAGGTATATCATAGGTAGGTATATCCTTTCCTCAGAACAATTGCCGTGATCGATATTCCATGGTGTCGGTCTAACAAAAATGTAATAAGATACAACTAAGGGCGATTTAAAGTCGTCTTTAACAAAATTTGGGTGCAATGATGGAGCCAAAATGTAATGAAAGGAAAAAGTCTTTAGTGGTGAGGAGTAAATTTACCAAGTTTCGAATTGTTTGACTTATCTTGATGTAGCCAAATATAATAAGGTAAATAGGTAGGTAAGTATGTACGGGTACGTATAATACAATTTCAACCTTTGATCTATCAGTTCTGATTCTGCAGGCGTACTGCCTGGCTAAACCGTGAGACTTGAAGATCTTCTTTTTTTAAATAAGTATTTTTACCTTATATTTTTAGGCTGAAGGATGTTGTCTTATTAGATTAAGGATCTACTGTTTTTAAAATAGTATTGTGTATGTCATGAAGAGACTTTATCACCGAACTCCGGATTTCAACTCCTCAGTCTGATTCTGGAATTCAGGAGTACTGCCTGTCTAAGGAGGGAGACGTGACGATCTGTTGTATTTAAATAAGTTTTGTGAGTCTTAAGCAGAGACTCTGCAACTAAACTTTGAGTTTCAACACGTCAGTTTTGCTGCTGTGGGGTAGTTCTTGTCTAATTTTTGAGACATTTGAACCATTTGATTTATCCGTCTGTCACTGATCTCTAACTTTTCAGCACTATAATATAGGGAGTTTAAAATCAAATATAACATGTAGAATTATATTTCGACGAGACTCCCGTAGACGTAAAATATGTAAAACGGGATTATATTTTTTTTGTCTGCCATATGCGGTTTTGATGAAAGAATATTTTTGAGTCGAAATCGTTGTTTTGGTAATAAACAATTATGCTTTATTTTTTACCAAAACTACGATCTGATCGACTAATAAATTTGTTGTTTTGAGATTCACTTTGCTACAATTTTATTTGCTTTCGTTAAATTAGGTTCATTCTTTTACGATCTCACCAAATTTCTATATAAAATTAGCATTGTATGGAATAATTAATGTCATTTTATCCAAATTGTTAAGAAAAATTATTTCTTCAGCATCACGAAATTCACAGAGGGAGAATTTGATCGTTTCAAGGATAAAATTTTGCTCTGTAGTTTTAGAATCAAAATGATGAAATCATGTTTCATCTATTGCGATGCACCGGCAAAAAATGAGTTATTATCTTTTTAATAATTAAATACTTTTTTGAAGTAACATATAATGGGAAAAAAAATTTCTCAAAGACAAAATATTTATTATCATTAAATTGTATTAAACTGGATTAAGAAATTATATTTTTATACGACTTACTTTTTTATTAACAACTTATTTATTATACGTCTACAGCGATATGAAAATAATTACTGTGAGGAAACGAAGTATAAAATTTTGTTCCCAACCGGAAGATTAAAACGAATATTTTTCTATGAATATGTCAAGAATTTTGACTACATACTGGTTATTGCAAGCCCTTATAAAGAAAAATAACGGATTTATAAATATCTTATTGTAAATATTCAAACATTTGATTTCTTTTAGGTTATGCCCTAGGCAAGAGGATTGACATAAATAATGTTTAAGGGAATGTATTAATTGTACTTGACTACTTTTTTATGAGTTACATTATTCTAGGAAGGAATACTTGATATTAAACTTAATTAAAGAATTCCCACTTTACATATAAGAACTTGGTTTCAAATTGGTTCACCCATTAAGTTATGTATGAAACCGAAAGTCTTAAATAATATTCATTTATATCGTGAGACATTTTTTGTTCCACATCTAAACAAATATTTAAATGCATTATAAACAATGAGTTCAATAACTTGTTTTCTAAAAAAAAAGAGAAATTAAATTTTGTAATTCAGTTTTACCGTCCATGCCTGAACATTAAATTTAAACTAATAAATTTATAAATTTTAAGACGTGGAAACAAAAAAAAAAGTGAAAAAGTTGGAGCACTTTTTTAAAACTTCGCTCAAAAAAAAATTTGCTCAGCTGAATTTACATCCGCCAATGCTATTGGTCAATTAAATTTCAACTCCTTTTTTAACTGACGGTGTGTCTGCTTCACAAACGCATTATTATATTGGGATATCCTATGGCTAACACAGGAAATAGGCGTGCAGAAATATGAATAAACATCCATGTGAAATTTAAAAAAAAATGTTCTTGAAAAGATCCTTTTCTCTAGACATAAATCATTGCTAGTGGAGCGTAGAACCAGATAGTCCATCCTCTTTCTATACTGAATGGTCAAAGATTGCGTTAGGTGCTCTTCCCATCCTATTAATTAATGTCTAAGTCATTAATAGGTAGGAATTGCTATAACCTTATTCGGCATTTTTTGGCAGACTTATTATTGTGTATGGTAAATATTTGACAAAAAATCTATTTATTTTTTATTCCTATATATATATATATATATATATATATATATATATATACATATATATATATATATATATATATATATATATATATATATATATATATATATTTATATTACATACACTTCAAACACTTGTCCCATAAATCATCTGTAATCCGAAAATATGTTATTCTTTAAAATAGTCGCCTAATTTATAAAATAATTAAATTTGGTATGAAATCATAATTATGTTTAAATTAAGCTTTACACTTTTAGTTTGATAACCTGACACGCCTTTTGCAAAGTTTGCAAACTGTCAAGTGTCAAAATGAAATGTCACTTATCCGTTTCCAAAAACTAGAAAACACAAAATAATTGAAATACAAATTATTTTGTTTTAGAATACGTTGTTAGTAAGTGACCTAAATTCTATGTTCCGTTTTGGTGTTATATGTCTTTCCCGTATCTGCTCACCGCGCGTTCGCAACCAACGACAATAATTTTGATTTAAATTATCTACGCTGTGCATCTGGTTTTGCTCCCTTCCAAAATGAGTTAGCACATTTGATCCCCATTTATATATTTATCGATATTGTTGCAGAAGTTTGACCTGATATCTCTAAAATTATGGGCTCATTCTCCTGTATTGCATTAATAATAAATACATTTGGTTGTCGGATTATGTTCGCCTAATTCTAGGACTATTATAATGGCATTCAGTATTTACTAATATGTTCCACCAGCACTAAAAAACGACATAGTCGTAGTTTCTACTGACTTGACATCACAAATAACAAATTATTTAACGGAAACCAGCAACGCGCATTAAACCAATTAATCAACTATTACGTCAAGACTAAACTTTCAATAATATTCTAACCAGAAAAAATGTGCGTGGATTGCCATATTAAGTAATAAATAATGCATAAAGATAAAATTTCAAACAAGCAATTAAATTGAATATTATATTATTAACAAGAAGCTAATAATAAATTATCTAAACGAGAAAAGAAAAAATATCATATTAATAGTTATTCCAACAAGTTAATTTTAAAAATCGACAGTAATATTTTTTATAATCTTTTATACTTGAAGGAATATTGAATGCATGTTAGATATTTTTAAATGCCAGCCATTTTGATTTACGAAACTTGAACATAGTTGGCCTTGAAATTAATTTTGATGTCCCTTTCTTTTTTTATCCTTTTTATTTAAAACAATGCAAATGAAAGGGATAGTTACATAAGTCAATTCTACTACCGATCGCTAAGAAGAGCAATCATGCAATATTGCCACATTTCTTATGTTTATATGAAATGTAAGATATCGGTTGACATATTTTCATATAAATGACTTGTGGCAATTTTTAAATATAAAAAAGTGGTATGATTTTAAAAGAAATAAGTTTGTTGGAATCTACACATGGTGCACTATTACGGATTATAGTCCCGAAGTTTACTTACTTTGCATACTGTATATGTATATGTGTATATATATATATATATATATATATACACACACACATGTATATATGTATATATATATATATATATATATAAATATATGTTAAATTTTTCAGTCCCTAATTTTAAGAAATATATCAAATTATATGTAATTATAAAAAAGGAAATGGAATTTTTTGGAAAGAAAAAATATTAATACCATTCATTTGTTTGAGGGTATCAATACGCATTTCAAATTTTAACATTTTTAAAAAAACATTATATTCGTCTCAAATAAATTCAATTTGGAACTCAGTACATATAAAATCAAAGTATAGAAAAGGGTTCTAATCCTACAAGCGAAAAAAATACATCATCGATAATTAAGCACGGTCTCCAAAATTTTTTTTAATTCATGCTGATTGTGATAAAGTAATGAAATAATTTCATTTGACGTTATTTAATTCCCAAAAAAATATTTGTTTATCTAAATATATCTACCATACACACATATAAATATAAATTTTAATCAATCATCCAAATCAATTTTAACAATTTGAACACTTCGTTATGTAAACTTAAACCATTACGTATCTTAAACTGCGTAAAATATTAAAAAATATTATCGTAAAAAACGACGTACATAATTTTAAACTAAAAATAAGTGATATTTAAATTTTCTTAACTTTAATCATACACATTTAGTATAAATACCATATTTCCAAATTTCTTGTAACCAGAAATAATATAATAAAATATAACATTTGCTATGAATAACCGCCCTGATTCATAGAAAAATAAAATCTTATTACTCTGTAAATAAATAACAAATTTTTATACAACAAATAATTATGGGTAAAGCTAAATAGTTAATATTTGTACAGTCGACAAAAAATCTCTTAAGTATTAAGTATTTAAATAAAATAAAATTTACTTAAAAAGACCTGAATTGAAATTTCTCTTTATAACTCTTGTTTTTTCTTCAATATTTCTAGGAAAAGTATAATGATGTCAATACACAACTATTTTTTTCTAAATATATGGAAAGTGAATGATAGCAAGAATTCTCATTATAAATAGCAACTAAATTTTCTACTAGTTTGAACAAATAGTTTCCTTAATACTCGTTAATATTTAGCGAAGACCCGTTAACGATACTCATTGAATGTCGAACGTCTGAGAACCGCTTTAAAAAATAATTTTAATTGTTATAAATTATAGTGTTGATTCAATTAAATTAACAATGAACAATTACCATATCCAATCGACCACAACACTTCGCAAGACGATTAAAATTCGAGTAAATGGCTAATTGTAAAACGCAAATGATTTTCGAATAAAACAAAATTTTTTTGCACGCTTAGCAGTCTCTTTTTTTCTTTAAACATTTCTCTTCATCTTTCAACTCTTTGTGTAGCTGATTTATTTCTTAATAAAAATTTACGATAATATTTTGTTATTTAGAATAAATGTAATTATTAAAAAACATATGTTTTTTTTATGTGACCTCTTAACTTGTATTTTCGTGACAATATTTTTATAGGTGGAGAATGTTGATCTAATCAAAAATTAATTTCATATATTTTGTCGCGTTTCGTAGTTTCATTATTTATACTCCTTGATAAGTATTTCCGCGGTAAATACTCATCATGGAGTGTAAATTACTTAATAAATTTATCATAGAAACATAATCAAAGAAAATCTTTATGGTAATTAAATGAAATGAGTTTTGAACCTTTTTATACTTAAATTAATATATCCAGTATCAAATATATTTATGAGTTTTTTTCATATTGAAAAATATAATCAAAATAAAAATAAAATCTTCATTTTGAATAAAATTTTGTTGTACTTCAATATGCCATTAATGTCCACTATACGTTAAAGGTATTTTATTATATTTCAACAAGTTTAAACTATATATCTTTTATTAAAATATACCAAATTTTGCAGAATTTTTATAATTCTATTTAATAGTATATTTCATAATAAATATTATATTCATAAAAATCATATAGCGACACAAAGAGAAAAAGAGTTAACGAGGCCCTTTATTCTTTCTTGAATTTAAAATACCTCTCTTGTAACCTAATATTCTCTCTTCACGCAATTGCAAATTTTATTTTAAGTTTCGTATTTGAAAGAGATATTTCAATGGCTCTACTTTTAGCTGAAACAAAAATTACAAATACTATTGTATTCCTTATTAAACAAAGAAATATATTGCCCTTGGCATTTTAGATGCAAATATATAAAATATTACAAAAAATATAGGGAAAAACATGCCACGAAATTCGTATTATTTCACACGACAAATGAAGAAAATAAAACATCTTTTAAAAAACCGACTTCAAAAAAAAGTATGTACTAAAAATTAAAAAAGAATTAACTCAAAATAAGTACCTACTTATATGCAATAAATAACAAAATTACTTATTTTTGAAGTCAGTACCAATACTATCGACTAATTAAAAGAAATTTGTAATTAAATTTAATTTATAATGGAAATTTAAAACTTTATCTTGTAATTGACTTACACAAAGGGCTTATTAATTACATAAAAAATTACATTTATTAAAATAATTATAATGAAAATTTACATATTTTCGTTTTAAAACAATAATACTTTTGAAGTATAATAAGGATATTAGGGAGCGTTCAAGTATTACGTAACGCAATTTTCGAAGATTTTTGACCCCCCCTCCCCCTCTGTAACGAACAGTAACGTTTTGCTGTACCCCCCCCTTCCCCCTCTCTAAACGTTACGTAACACTCAAGTGACCATTTTTACCCTAAAGTCGCAAAAAGTTTGTTTATAGTTTCCTATATTTCCTTGGTATACTTTTAATTGCCTTTGCGGTAATAATACTAAATAAAACAAGAGATTTTTAATCCGCAACACCTGCGTATTTTGTTTATTTTTTATAAATTTTTGGCTTTACACACAATTGTATTCGTCCTTTATTCTCCTATTTTAGCTTATTTTAATAATAAACTCTTAAAATAAAATAATATTTTTATTTTAACCTTTGGCAATGCAATTATAAACAGAAACCCAACTGAAATTAAACATTTTACTCGAAATAAAATCGTATTCTTAACAAAATTAAAAAATAATCAACTATTAACCAAGTATCTAAGTAAATACTTGGTTAATAGTTGATACTTGGTTAATAGTATAAAAACAATTCGATTGAAATTACTGCTCCTCTATCCACGGGTTTGCTAGCCATTCAGATTCTTTCATCACTGGCACTTGGAGCGCAGACGAAGACGGTTCTGGAATTGTGAAGCCACTTGCATCAACTTCGTCTTCGTCGACCCAGTCAGCATCCTCAGACGATGTTTCATAACGACGCACAATGCAGAGAAGCTCATTCGCCCTTCTGGCAGCAACGCGCTGTGGCCGTACTATAGTTTTACAATGGTCTGGGACAGTCTTGCCTTGCACGTAACGACAGTGTATTTGAACACTTTTGTGAGATGTGAAATAGATCCCACAGGTTGGACATACTTTTTTCTTTAGGTCGGATTGAACAGATGGACAAAAGAGATCGTAAGGCACCTGCTTAAACCCTTCTAGAGGAAGTGATAGATCAACGGACAACCTTGCAAGAAGAGGCAAAAACTTGGATGTTCCTTTGTCTAGCAAACTGGGTACTACGAGCTTGCTTGGGGTTAGAAGTATTGGGCAAGGTGGCGGCATGAAAGCATCCGCAAACACAGATTTCAATGCACTTCTCGGTGGTAAACAGCAGGATTCATCCGCGCATTTTATAACCTGTAAGAAATTTTGCGTTTCACCGACGTGAACGCTATATCACGCCAGATTTGGTTCTGCTTGATCCTGCATGCTAACTTCGGGCTGTCTTTACTCCGCCGAAACGTCGTAATTATAAATTTTAATTTCTCTCCACACATCTGCAAGTGTTTCCCCAGCGTGCTGAAAATTGCGTTTTTCCAAATCATCATCCGTAGTCATTCCTTTGTCGTCGAGATGAGAACCAAAATGTTTATGAGGCAGAATGACGCCTGCCAGTCATTTGCTGAGGGAAGCCATCCGACGTTCAACTCGGTTATATGCTCTCCGCCCAGGAGCATTAGTCGTTATAAACAGGGCGTCCAGGTTGTATTTTTTAAAGTGTTCAATCGCAAAGTTCTTGACTTTGCGATAACGGGGGGTTTTGTCCGGCCCACCATCTACAAAGATGATGATCACTGGCTTCACGGTGTTCGATTCTGTCATCATTAAGGGTTTGAATGACGGTATTGATAAAAGTGATTCGAAATCATAAGCATGGGTGTTTGCTTTGGAGGATGTGTGTTTCCCGCTCCTTATGGATATGTGTGTCGGCCCGCTATACCCAGCAGCTTCTTCCTTGCCGAAACTATTAGGTTCCACGTTGATGCCGGCGTATATAGAAGGAATAAGTTTGTGTCGCTCTGTCACGACCCAGTCATGATCAGGTAAAAGTATTGTGTATTCCATATACATCAAAAGAGGGTTCTGACTTTTCACTGCTGGTAAACCTATTGGTACACGTGCCTTATCGTCTTGTGAGAGAACGAATACTTGCTGCTGTCCCAGAAGCGACGCGAGAGATTCCAATGACCTGGTTGTAGCAGTGCAAAATTCCCCGTCGTCGTGCTTTTTGTGCATCTTGGTCTGTGGTCTTGCTAACTTTACGGGTACGGTACGTACGTACCTTCTTCTATCTTGAGTGTTAGAAACGCGTGGGAGTGAATGAATATATGTACCCATTCGAGAAATTTGGAATCCCATTAACAACAGCCTCTTATGCAGGTCGGACAGAGTGAGACAACTCCTAATCATCTCTGTTCGGCGGCGTTCATCAGCAGTGCTACCATGAATGGCAATATTAATTATGGTCTCTAGGAGAGCAGGTTGCGAGTCAACTAAAGGGGGCTGTCCAGGGCAAGTTCCAGGTTGTGTTGCAGCAGGATTGTTTCTCTGACGTTCAGTTTTCTCCAGTTTTTCTTTGGCTCGAAATTTTTTTGCACGCTTAGCAGTCTCTTTTTTTCTTTAAACATTTCTCTTCTTCTTTCAACTCTTTGCGTAGCTATTTTATTTCATCGTGAACATCATCTTTGGTTATACCAGTCTCCCTTGCTTCAGTAAGAACATTTATTCTCTGTTGCAGTAGATCAATTTTCTTCATAAGAGTTTCTTGAGCCGATTTGCTTGGAACATTTTTAGTGATGCCTGAATCAATCAAAGTCGTATGTGGTTCCGTAGACGATGTCTCCACAGTTTCCTCATCAGTATTCAGATTTTTCTCATCGTGTATATCGCTCATCTTTCATTTGACGGCAGTGCTTTCTTGTCCAGCGGCTGCAACAATCGATTCCATAAGAGATGAACACGTGGATGAAGCTACAACATCCGAATTCTACAGACCAAGAGAAAATAAATTAAGAATAGGTATCATTGACACATGCGATAAAAAAGAACATAATATACAACATATACAAGCAGATGCACCTGTTTTTGTTGAAGAGCATGCGAAGTCGAGGGAATATTGGGCCTTAGTGTTGCTGGCGTGCTTGATGTTTTCATAGGTAGCTAGAAATATATAATACTTATGACCAGTTCTTTTATGAAAAATCAAGGTTTGGATTACATATTATACACCGTGTTCGGGAGTATATACATTAACTTTGCAAAATGGTTCTGTAGCACTTGTTCAACATATCGTGCAAAGGAAGTAGTACTTTTATATGGTTAGTTTCTAAGTTATTTACAATTTAAGTTTAATAAATTTAATTGGGTTGTGCAGTGAGAAAGACTCTTTATCCTCTCTACACATAATGATGACAATGTAAATCTTCTTGGATACCGGTTGTTGCTATGTTTACCGAAGAAAACATTGTTTAGATACAGCAAGAAGTTTCGAAAAATTTATGCCAAATAAGGTAAAGAGTAATACACATAACATAAATTATAGTTTGTTTGAAAATTGAAAAATTAAAAAAAATTAAAATTCATAAAATTGTCCATAATAAAAAAATGATCATTTCAATGGTCTTAACAACATGCCGAAGTTAATGTATATTCTCCCGAACACGGTCTATATAATACTTATGTCATTATTACATTTTAGCAGTAAACTTACCTGTGTAAAATAACTAAGCATTATTGCTTTCTTCTTCGTGGCCTTCACCTTCAACTCTCGTATAACATAATTTATATGTTCTATAAACTTTTCTTTATTTTTTAGTTTTTCTTTAGCCGTCTTCCAAATTGCTTTGGCCTTTTATTGACACAGTTGCGCTGGCAAGTCAGCATGAGAGCCTTTATAGGCCAAGAACAGCTGATGATACAAATCTCCCTCTTTTGAGGACATTACAGTATGAACACTATGAACTCAGTTTAATAACACCGACTACAGTAATGTGCTTCTGCATAAACACTAACGAATACTGACAACGAAAACAACATTAAATGACATACAATACAATCTAGGGATTCCCCGTGAAATATAAACGAAAAGGTTTGCTAACTAGTGAGAACAAATTAAAAATGACAACCAGACTATACAATCAAGGGATTCCCCGTAAAACGTAAATGAGAAGGGTTGCCAATTTGGGAGTTTTAATTCCCTAATTTTTTATTTCAAAAAAACAATGTTACGTAACGTGTTGTAAGAAAGACCCCCTCTCGCCCTTGTAACGCATCGTAACGTTTTACGAGACCCCTCCCTCCCCCCCAAATTGCGTTACGTAATACTTGAACACCCCCTTATGTACCATTAGATGTTCATAAGTGTCTAAATGTGTACGAAACCCTGTAGTGCGAGTTCTACTCGTGATTGATAGGTTTTTACTTATGAAATAAATGCTCCTTGATTAAATGTCTCTGAATATTCATATGAATGGATACATGAAACATAAAGAAAGCTTTTGTGGGCAAATTATTGTAGAATACGAATTTTTATTATTCCAAAGTCACGCATGATTGTCAAATATTTAATCGTTGACATTTTTATACACCTTTTTATAGGCCTTAATATGGGAACTTATTAATTTATAATTACAACACTATTAATAAATAAACAAATTATAATAGAACAATATTAATTTATATTTGCCATGCATATAATTTACGAAAATCTGCAAACGTATGTACTCGCATTATTTAACCAAGTAGAAATACGTAAAAATTCAAGAATACTGAGCTACATTACGTTACACAAAATATGAATAATTTGAATAAAATATCTTAGGCACGATTTCAAGAATAATACAATATTATGCAACATTTTCATTGTAAAACTAGATATTGATATCCAGTAGCCTTATTTTTGAGAAATCTTTTGAAAATAATAATTTATTTAACAGAATAAAGTTTAAATTTATTTAACAGAATAATTCTAGAAGGCAGAAACTACAACATTAGATAATATAGATGTGCCAAACATGTCAAAATTATCTGTTACCTCAATGAAATACATATACCGTTTTGAAAAAAAAAGAAAAAAGAATTTCAATTATTTAAATCAGTAAAATTATACACAACTGCAATCGTGTTGAGTGACGATTATGCCACCGTATATTCTTGTCGAAATGATAACTTGTTATATTCAAATCAACGCACCTTCACTAAACCTCTGTTGTTATCGAACTTAATAGACATTACTAAATATGCTATTGCCATGAAATAGCCGTCCATGATAAAGATAAAATAATGTACCTCAAATATTAGAATCGTAACGCTAACTCTAATTAATAGTAATTATAACAAAAATATTAGTGTATATCTCTACATATCTAATATTTATTAACTTATTAGTGATTCATTGAAAATTTATGAAATATTCCACGAGTGAAAATCAATTTATGTCTTGTTTTAGTTTATAGTTCTCTAAACATATTTACTGTGTCTCTAATTGTAATTAGAGAATTGTTTTACACTTTTTGGATGAAATGTGAATCTACACATTTCATCCAAAAAGTGTAAAACATTCTATTAAATTCACAGTACTATTCACAGTACTCATCTTCATTATTAAAAAATAGATTGTCATTATTTAACTGATATTCACATGAAAATCTGAAATAAAATCACAAAAAAACTCGCAGGGAGGTGGATTTTGTAGGTTTGTTTACGACTACTGGAATCATTTAACCAAAAATATCTTGGTTAAAATCCGTATCAAATGCTGAAACTCTCATGTTTTTAGTTTTCAAACAGATTAAATAAATACGTTGAAAGGAGGTCTATTACACCTCAATTTGAAGTTTAATATTTCTTAAGGGAATATTAAACTTCACAGTTTAAATGTATTTTACTTTTGTATGTTTACCATTCAAATTAAAAATTATAAATATTATATGGTAAACAGACACATAAACTCATTTAAGTAACTGTATAATGTTACCCAAATGATATCGTATGTGACAAAAGACGTTTTGTGTAGGTCTAAAACTATAGAAACTATAAAGCTGTGATAGAAGGGTTTACAGAAGGACACGAAGAAATTACAAGAGTTGATGTGGGACGAAATTATATTGAAAATTTAACGAAATCCTTTTACATCCAATGTAAAAGAACTTCATACAATTTTCTGTATTTTTACACAATTTCGGACAATTATGAAAGCTTCCTTCCCCAAAGTAAATATAAAAAAAAATTACATTGGATATTTTGCTGTCAATAATAGTCGACCGATATGTCTTATTTATCCTAGTTTGTTTAAAATATTCTAATAAATTTACCAGTTTTATTAATTCAAGTTATTTGAGAATTTTTAAAATTTCTAAAGTTACACATGATTTGCTACAGGCGACTTTAATCGTGTGCAAAATTTTGATTTCTCCTCCTTTCACTTGGATATGAAAACTTTCAAGTAAAGCAACGAAAAGGAAATAGATGAAGCATGTAATTGGTTTTTGCTGTTTGCTATTTAATTTTGAGTAATTTATAACTGGATATATATTTTTTTCAGAGATACTAAAATTAAATGTTTGTAAATAAATAACAATTTCTGTTTTGGAAACAAAATGTAGTAAAAATGGAATGTAACTTTTAAAACTACAACAATTGTTACAAAAAAATATTAATTAGTTATTTTTTTCGTACATTTGATTACGTGAGATTATAAAAAAAGAAATATTAAACACCGCATTCGTTTAATAATTCTTTTTTTATAAAAATTAAATTTATATAAATTTAAAATTAAAGGAAAATGACGGGCCGAGCATAATTTCAATGTGCATGCAGGAACGTGCTCACACAAGCAGTGCCGACACAATAATAAAATAAAATCATGAAATACCATACATATGCGAATTGTTAATGTTTTAATTTTATGACTTAATATAGTAAAATAAAAGTTATAAAATTAAAGCAAATATGATTTAAATGTTCTTTCATATTATTTTTTTTCGTTTTTTTAATTCTTGAATGGACAATTCCTGCATAAATTACTTTATATAAATATGAATATTTTCCTGATAATAATAGAATTTTTATATAATTCCTCAATGAGAATAGCCGCATGTGACCGCATTAAATGTTCTTCTGTGAATAAATAAAAATAGTGACAACAATATGTATTAAAAATGTTCAAATATTAGAAAAACAATAGAAAGACCATGTATAACATTCAAAATACTGAATCATAAACTAGCACTCTAGGCAAAGGTCGTTGAATTTTTTGTAGTTTAGTCAAAATTCCTAATGAAACGTTACTTTACAAAATTGAAAATTGTAATTTGCAGCTATAACAAAATTAGTTACCGTGTGTTTTGCGCAAAATTATAAAAAAAACTACAAATGTTGATCTATCTCACGTTAAAATGAAATCAAACTCATGTAATATTTGCATACCATGTTAATGTTTCATTTTAATTTTATATGCAAACAATATTTTTTTGAGAAAAAATTCTAAATACGGCTTAGTAATTAAACAAACTGCTTTTGATGTTTTTTAATATAGGTTAATATCTAATTACGGTAATATCTGCGTTTGTTATTGTAACATTCTGTAGCAGACCAAAATAAAGTACATCACAATAATATAAAAATATTTTAGGAAAAAGGCAATCAACATTTTCATTACACACATTTAAACTACTAAAGATAAGTAGATTGTCAAAATTATGGTCATAAATTTTGTTGAACTCAATTGCCCATATTAACTTAACTGTTAAAATAATCTAATATCAACCAACAAAACCGATCTCATAACTTTCCTCAATTAATCTCTTCAGGAAAGAGAGGTTAATTAATTTTGACTGTAAACGAGTGAGTGTGCGCTAAACTAACTTTAATTTGAACCAGAGATTCATTGAAGCACTGTTGTCATGTTACAAAATATAACGGGGGTAATTTAAAACGTTTGTACAGATTCCAACTCAAATAAATGATTATTAAGCTAGCACAATCTTCATTCGAATAGCTGTTACCATGCAGCAAAGTTCGTAATCTTCAAACATACTTCAGTTATATTCTATTGGTGTTGATGACGAATTTGACAATTTGTTACAATCATATTTAACATTTCATCGTTAAACGTAAATTGATGTGTTGAAATTTTCTCTACATTTACATTACAACCCAAAATATCAACAAAATAAACTTTACGAAAAAAAAATTATTTTTATTTATGTTGTTCTCTATTGTGCTCTCTACTACGATGATTTAAATTGTTCGCATATATGCAAAATCAATTTCTTCCTTTGTTTTTTATAAGTAAAAGTTATGAAAGAAAAAGATTAATTTGAATTCGAATAACATATGTATGCACTTCTGTAAAAATTGAAAAAATGTATATATGCATATATATATATATATATATATATATATATATATATATATATATATATATATATATGTATATATATATGTATATATATATATACGTATATATATATATATATATATATATATATATATATATATATATATATATATATATATATATAATATAAAATTACATTGCTATTGAGAAAAATCAACAAGCACCCATATCAAAAATTAAAATAATGTGTTATATCAAAAATGGATATATGTTTATTTAAAAACTGTTTTTTTACGAACGTAAAGAAACAGAGTATATTCCTCCCACAAAACCAACGGCCTCCTTGAAAAAATGTTGATGATCATAGATATATCAAAGAAAGCAAATACAGATTGCATATAATTGTGTGTTAGTTGCAATTGGTACGATAGATAATTAAAACTGATGGAATATACTTAACATAAGGTTAATTTGAAACAAATACGCAAAATATCCATGTTACACAAAAAATATCTATATAACAAAGAAAAAAAACACATTAACAGGATCGTCAAAAATAAAATATCTTTTAAAAACCGACTTCAAAAAAGGTGGGTATTAAAAAGGAAAAAAATAATTAAAACAAAATAGGTACCAATTTTTGTGGTAAATAACTAAGTTACTTATTTTTAAGTCAGCGCCAGCACTATCGACAAACTCACACAATTTTAATTTAATTTAATTTATAATGCAAATTTCAAATTTTAACCTCTAATGTAATTACAATAATAAATAGATTCTAATATAAAGATTTACATTTGTTTGAGTTAATCAAAGTGATGGCACTGAGTTAAAAAATTAGTTACTCAGTCATTTATTGCAAATAAATAGGTACGTATTTAAATTTAACAATGTTTTTACTTTTTAGTGCCTACCTTGTCTGAAGTGGGTTTTTTAAGAGATTTTCTTTTCTTACAATATTAGATAATTAATAAAAGTCAAGGAAAAAAGCTAGTATATATATAATTTCCTCTCTGTGTAAAATTGATTATCAACAGTACATAGAAATGAAGCGAGAGTAGTAGCCACCAATGGTTATCTGTTAGCCATTGAGGAGTTCGGTTCTCCATATTCGAAGTCCAATATCAGATTTTGTAATAACTAACCAGTAGGATATATATTCAATAACGATCGATTTACTGCCATCCGTTAAGGAGTTATATCATTAATCTTCAGAACTCATCATCATGGAGCAGTTATTTTGCAAAGTAAAAATTATCAGTAGTGGATATCTTAAATTGCCTCTGATTTATTATCATTCGATAAAAAGTTCCATTGGATTCCATCTCCAGAATGCATCATCAGACTCTGCCATGATCGATAGTGTAGTTATTTTAAAAAGTTAACAACTACCAGTAGCAAATATCTTGAATCACTTCCAATTTACAATCATCCATTAAGGAGTTCCACTGTTTATCTACAGAACTCATCATCAGACCCTCATCTGGTCGACGGTGTAGTTATTTTGCAATATAGCAAATATCTTTAATCACGGTTTATTTACGCATATCTGTTAAGGAGTTCCATTGTTCATATGCAGAATTTATCGTCAGACCGTGACCTGGTAAGTGGTGTAATTATTTTGCAAAATAAAAACTACCCGTAGCAAATGTCCTGTAATAATAGTTGATTTATTTCGTTAAGAAGTTTCATCGTTCATTTCTGGACCTTATCATCAGATCATCAATATGTTTATATGGGACCATCAAAAACCATCAAAACCGGTCAAATAGATAAAGAATTATAGCTAAACATACATAAAAAACAGATTCCGACGAATTGAGAACCAACTCCTTTTTTGAAGTCGTTAAACAAGCGAAAGCGTATTTTATATTACTTGTCAGATTGGACATAAAACCTTAAATGAAAAAATAATTTTTTTCATAATAACAAATTGGGGTTATCAATAACAATATTTCGTTCAATTTCCTGTGATTAATGTAAAGCAAAAAAATATACAGAAAACAATGTGTATGATTTAGAAATAAATAGAGATCCTAATAATTTCAGAAATTCACGGCGAATCTTTATATTTTTGTATAAAGTATATTAAGGTATATGAAAAGTTGGAAAACTGTCATAAATAATCAATTTCTAATATTTATATCTACTACAATATAAAAGAATCTAACAGGTTATAGTTCATAGTACAAAAAAACTGATTACGTAAATAATGTCGAAAACGATTGGGTAATACAGTCTTAACAACACATTTTAAAGTTGATTTGTTTTAGATTGTCATTTGATTCAAATTAATTTGAAATAACTTTAGTTTTTCTTTTATACACAGACGCGACACTAGTCGCGTTTATTGCTATTTAATATTTCTATGAAATATTTGATAATAAACTATAATTTTTTCTTTAAAAACGTAATACCAATTACACAAGTATCTTTCGACACTATAATGACAATGGGTTTTAATGTGTGAAGATGGTTTTGTTCTTTACAGATTGGCTATAAACAGGGTAAATTCGATAAATTATAAACTTAATTTCTTCTTATAGTAAACTTAGTCTTTAGTTTTTCTTCTCACATCAACGTTCGTCTCATAGCAAACTTAGCTTTTCTCTATTATCTTTTTATACACTTTCAGCAACTTCCTTGCAGCCTTAATTTTGTTCTCAGAAAAATCGTAAATTATATTTATTGTAAACAATATTATATAACTATTTAATTCACTATATATTAAAAACAAATATTCAATTAGTGAAATAATAAACAAAAATATCATTTAAATAAATATTAACTCGTACGTTTATGAAATACAATGGGAAACCGGCATATCTCCATGCGGTTAATCAACCTATAACTCTTGTAATCAAACCTTCCTCGTCTATTATTTATATCCTAAACAAATATGCGTGTAATTAATTTATGCTTAAGATTTTTTGCTAATACAACTTTTTCTCACTAAGATTTTTTTAATCAAATATCAACGTTATGTTTGAAAATTTTACCCGTTTAAGATATTTTTCATCAAAATATGAGGTAGCAGGCAGCTACAGTAAACTTTCTCATGGTACTTAAATTTCAATAGGGTAAACATTATCTCATGAAAGGCATTGAATGATGTGGTATGAAAAGTGAATTATTTCATCGCTACATTTATAAAGTATTAAATTTATAGACTACATGTACCATATATTACTATCAAGAAAATATAAATATTTTGTAGACTTTTAAGTAAAATTCTAAAAAGTACTAAAGATTTCTCTAACCTTTACTGAAAATATAAGAAGTTTCCTCAATATAATATGGACAAAAGCATTCAATATTAGTACGTAGAACCGATAATTGGAATTAAGATACCCATAAAACCAGCTTATTTCAAATGATTTCATACATATTTTCATAGAAAAAAATAAATATAGCCTTAAATGCAAAAAAAACAATAACACCAAAATTCATGATAACTGTGTAATCAAGTTAAAAAAATGAGTAACGAACATAAATTGAAATAATATTGCAGATACTAATAATATCACTTACTAATAATATCAATATCTGTTACATTAAATTTTCTTCTAAGTGAATAGTTTTAATGTAAACGTAATAACAACCAATGACGAAGTTTAAATAGAATATTAATTAAATTAGCTTATAATATGTATATATATCAGAAATACGATAAAATATTTTTCTTTATAAGGAAATATTTAGCACTTTTGAAAGGAATAAAATCCAATTGGGGTGTACTCTTAAATATGACAGATATCGAATCATTCTCTGTTATACCTTAAACCATTTAGTTTGGAAATCTACCTTCATACTGACCAACCTGACTCTAAGTCTTGCAAGGTGTTGATGACTGTAATATGTGGGTAGTATTGTAATATATACTTAAGGTACGAAATGCTACCCGCATTGTGAATATTACTGGATAAAAATAGCACATTTTGAGTAACACACACAACATAAATTCATCGCTTCATGTCTTGAATTCTATATAAAAGTTTTGGGATGTAAATTTATTTTTTTTCAATAGAATCAACATGGGTCTATATTCACAACCGCATTATTTTATATACCTAGCACGTGTCTATGATAGGCCCAGTCTACTTTACATACTTAGCACATACCTGTGCAATTTATGAACACTATATGCACAGTACGAGCTGTATCCGCTATTACCAAAAAGCATTAAACTAAGTTATTAAATTATAATGTAGAAGTGATTACTTTACTTTATATTGTAATCTAGTGTAACGACTGAAAATTTATATTTCTTTACAAAATTAACTCTATCAAATGATATTATTTCCGTTTGGTAATTACTTCTTATCTTTTAACTTGATTTGAGATTGTTAACATAAATTGAAACGAGCAGTCTGGTAGAAAACTTACCTTTTAAAACTTCATCAAAAATTAAATTGTCCAATATAGAAATTTAAAGGATTTCCTTTACAAAAAACGGCCATACCAAAGTAAATTTTAAACCATTTTATTAAAACAAATGTTAAAATATCACATGTTCCTGACATGGTTGATTCTCTCTGTAGACAGAAATTAGTTATTAAATTTCTTTTTTTTAAATATAGATTACTCTCAAATTAAAATTATTTCTTTAAATAATAAAATTGGGAGCCAAATATTTAAAAAGAAATTTCTCACAAAAATAATGAAACAATCAAAATCTAACATGCAAATCTAAACGATTGAAAAACGTCACTAAAGCAAATACATGAATTCTATCATAACGCATAGACATAACCTCTATATTTTTTAGGTCAAACCTGCTTGTGGTGCTCGAATAAAATGAAGAAAATCCATTTTTTGCATATTTTCTTATCAGTTATCTACTTTATCAGCTTTGTAAAAAACAGTTAATTCTATGTACCAAAATCATGAGTATATGCAAATAATATATATGTCGTCGATATTGCCATAGATTTATTCATTATCATAGATTTATTTTTTATCTAGAAACCGAATTTAACAATTCTGGCAAACAAAATTTAAATTATTTATGAGAATAATATTTGAAAGTTGAAACATGAGAATCGTTCAAAGAATTTTAGCGGACATGTTCACTAACCTTGAAATTAAAATAAAATGACGGTATTAATTATTATACAATTTTATTCCTCATTTTGAATAAATAAACTTTTATCAAATAAAAGAATATGCTCTAATTGCGTTATTTCGTTTTTTTTACCTGTAAAGCTATTATGTCAAGTAAGTTCCTTGACTCACATCCATTTTTAATTATAAATAATGTTCTTCCCCTATATATGCCCATATTAAAGTTGACCAATTTTAATTAAAGGTAATTATAGTAATAATAGCTTTGGAGTCAACTTCTTATTCATGTTTAAGACATATTTCTGTTGTTGAAAGATATCAATTTTATCTTTATCCAACTTTGGAAATAATTATTTCTGCTCTTTTTTATCTTATGCTTATTTTTTTAGGTTTCAAACCAACTTGCCCAATTGATTGATGTAAAGCTATAAATTAAGGAAGGTTATGAATTCAGAAAAAAAACCTAAATAACTTGTAAGCATATAAGTTGAAAGTACGTAAATAAATAAATAATTTTATATTTGGAAACTTCATTTTATTTAATTTCCTCTAATTTATCAAATGGTTTTAATGAGTAAAATTAAATTAGTCTGATCTCTGACAAATCGTAAATGTGTTAGTGATATTTAGAAATTGTTATTTCGTTTCTTGCGATGCATAAATATATATTTATTCTCAAGTTATTTTAGAATTGTAACAAAATATCATCCTGCACGTGGCTGGGCAGGTTAAAATTTCAAAACAAAAATATTTTACTTTCATAGCGTACAATTATTACATTTTATTTTATTATATTTCCAAATATAATATGAGTTACATTTCTAAAGACTACTAATTATAGAAATAGATTTGAATCTGGAATCAATTATGGCTCGGAGAGTAAATATTTAAAAAGAAGGAACGTATAGTTTTCAACTAATATAAGTCGGCCGTAATTATTTACACCTACCTTTCGAAAATGTCTCTATAAGTTATTAATAATTACAGAAACCTTGCGAAATTTTCAAGCCCAAAGTTTAAAAAAGCGGTTGGGGGGAGTTACAGGCTGCCCCCAGTATTACATTTTGAAGCTAAGTTAAATACAAAGGTGTTTAAAAATAATAAATCCAATGATCCAACGATATATCGCACTGTAGAATAAACAAAAGAAACACAATTTTTTAGAGATACGGAAATTTAAATATAAAAATTAATGTATCTGCCCAAAGGTCTAAAAAGTTTTCATATCTTTTAATTGAAATCTACGTGTCAAGTTGTTACTTCTAACATTTGACGTACATAGGCAGGCTAGAAATCATTCCTCATGAACTACATACATCACAAAGAAATAATAAATTTCGTAACAATAAAATTCTGAAATTAAATATTAGCCCTTTATTTATTCTATTAAAAAGTTCAATGTATTTTTTTTAAAATAGACTGGAACTTTGTGATTTGAATTTGCAAGATAAAGAATTTTAAACTAGGTACTCATTCTTGATGACAACATAGCATTTTGTATAATTATCAGGTTTTAGAATCGGGAAGTTAATTTCTTTAAAGTTAAAAGATAGATAATTAAATATGCCATAAAATACGCATTTATAAAAAATACGTTGACCATTTTTATTGCAAATTTTTACTTTTGCAACAACATAAACTAAACATTAATAATTTTGGTTGAAAAAGTTTTATTGATTCTGGCCGTACTTTACTTTAATTACCAAAAATATTTAATTAAATTGAAAGATTTTATAAATTAACCTAAAACTAATATGATTAATTCAAAATGTTCCTAGTATACAAAATTATCGTAACGCATATGTTGCCATAACAACTAAGTGAAAACGACTTTTTTTTAAATATAGCGGAGTTAGTTTAATTCAAATGTGAATATCTCTCTATTTTGTGTAGAAAATTTAAATTAAAAACATATTTAAAAAAAAATAGCTATTTTTTTATTTATTATGAAATATTCTTATTTTATTATGAAATAATTATTTAAAACGTTCGATATTTTTTGCAATGAACTGTTTGTTATAATTTTTTTCTACTTATGTGCGACACTAAAGAGAACGCTTTCTTAGACATAAGGGAAATCAAGAGTAAGATTCCAGAATTTAAAAAAAAACAATATTATTTTGAAGATATGTGTAAAAAGGCACAGAACTTTGTTAATAAATGTAAGACATGCAATGTAGCTAAATATAGACGACAGCCGACGAGGAAATTATTAAAAAAAACGCAGGTTATAAAAATACAGATAAAAATAAATATGATGCTAGAAATAGAACTAAAACTAGGCCTAATAGAGAAAAATTTTAAATCGGGTATGAAATCAACGTTAAGGCACATAAGCGAAGTAATTATATAAAAACCGGGGATAAGTCCACATAAAGTAACATAAGTATTAAAACACAATGTTATCGAATACCACAGTGCCCGTGGTAAAAGAAAAATCCATTTAAACGACAGAAAAATTCCAAGTTATATATCGACGATGAACGAATTATTCTCATAAATTTATATACTGTAATAAATATTACGACGATACTACACAGTATACAACTAAATAAATAAAAATGGTAAGTAAAAATTAAAAAAGGCAATGTTTAAATATTATAAGTAACAAAAGTAATAAAATAATTTCGTCAATGGTTTAGGTTCTATTTTTAAAAGATTTAACCGATAGATCATACAAATAAAAACAAAACCTACACTTCTTAAATAATCGTCGTAATAAACGTTCTTTTAATCTATCGCCTGAACATAGTAATCTTTGCGTATAATTGCATCATGTATCATATTATTTGAGAATAAATGAAGTATTGTTTGAATTCAAAAATTTTAGCTAAATGAAGGATAAACATTCACACTACGTGACACATTACATCCCTCAATTATGAACAATATATATCTTTATGATTAAAAAAGAAGCTAAAAATATATCGTTATTAGAAATGTTGAATCCTCGTTTCAAAAAGTAGACCCCATATTGTGAGATTAAGTTTTAAATTTTTTAATAACAATCCCACTATTTGAAAGTAAAAAAAAATACAAAATGATAACTGTATTAACTTCTATAATTCCTAAACAATCCTTTTACACATTTACCTTAATTTCCCTCTCCAAATTCATAAGAATAAACCACAAACTGAGAGTTGAAAGCAGCAAAATGAACGAGGAAAATTCTGAAGATTAATACTGGGTATCAAGGTCAAGCATATTCAGTGACATCATATTTACATATATACATACATATAATTTTGGTGCTTCGATACCTTTCTAGACGCAATATACGAAGACGCCAAAAAATTAAGATAATGTGAATTAAGTGGATGCCAAATTCTCATGCTGCGGTCCGCCGCCGAAGTACTTGGGAGACATCGCACCGATTCTACGCCAAATACACAATTGAAATGGCTACAGATAAGGCAGATCTATGAAAAACCAAACTTCAAGGGCCATGGAACGCGCCACATCGAGTTTAAGTACTCGTATATAGTTGACTTGAGATTGCTTTTATAGCAATAAGTCCGCCATATGTACTATACATAAAAGATGATAAGTAAATAAATAAATATAAAAAACCACTTCTTGAGACCACTGTCGACTTAACGCCAAACACACTGTTGAATTCGCTACACGGATGACAGTTTTATGAGAAACAGATCTTTAAGTACTATGGGAATGAATCGTATAGAGCTCAAGGACTCGCATAATTTTTCGTGAGGGAGCGCGCAGATACAAACAAGTAGCAGACAGAGACGCATTGATATAGTATTAAGTCGTCTTGTATTATTAATTGTAATTATTAAATAATTAATTAAAGTTTATTTTTAAAAAAAATCATCTTCTTGTCTCGTCGAATTTCCTAACTAACTAAACGTGAGTAGTAAATTGCTCGAGTGCACAGGGATTGAATGTATGGACGTCTAGTATCCTAAAATTGTGTGTTTCGAAATGCGCTACTCAAATCACGCCTGAAACGCCTCATCTGAACACGGACTTAACGGTTCATGATGGATCACTTAAAACCAGCGCTCCAGATATTAATTAAAATTGTAATGTCATTTCATGCTAATGATTGTTCGCTTCCTATTTTAGGACAACTTTTTTTCTTTACACGTCCAACGCTTTAGGTGTCAACTTTCACATTGGTAAAATATTGTTATCTACGTTATAATGTTATCTACGTACTTCTGTGTTATATATATATATATATATATATATATATATATATATATATATATATATATATATACATATATACATATATATATATATACATATATATATATGTATATATATATATATATATATATATATATATATATATATATATATATATATATTACCTCAACAACACTTAGGAGACCTTAGTTTTTTATGATCAGGGACAACGAAATTTGACCAATATTTTCGGCTTAAAATTAATAATTTTGTCTGACGGTTTCACAAGCGTAAAATTATGGTTCCACTGTCGAACCTATTATTGTAACTAAAAATCCTAATAACGTCGTTGGCAGTACCAATATTGTAATGTTTACAAAGACATAGGTGTTTTAATCTGTAATATCCAGATAAAAAGTATCCTATATATTGCTCGGGGGCATAAATTTTTATCGTACCAAATTTTACCAAAATCCGTCCCGTATATATCACGTGATTGATGAACAAGTAATAGACATTGACAACATACATACCGACATATAAAAATGTTAAAAACAGGTTTTCTGGCTTCTATTATCATTCTCTATGGTAAATCAATTATCATTCTTTATAGTAAATTAATTTTAAAATATTTTCTGTGTATATATATATATATATATATATATATATATATATAGATATATATATATATATATAGTAATTTTAAAATATTTTCTATATATATATATATATATTCACTGTTTCATTTTTATTTTATATACATAATAACTCAATATTTGTTCACTTGGTAAGACTAATTTTACTTTCGTGTATGCTTTTTTTTAATTTTAGAGACTTTCAAAAGTCAAATTATAAAATTACAGCCTTTGTTATTTTAAAGCCTATGATTTGTCTAAAAAGATAACTTGCCAAGTTGATTGTAAAGCGGATACTTCATTAAAAAAATTTAATCACTGAATTCGCTTAACATTTAAATTATATTTAGGGATGTTTTAAAATTTTTTAATCCTTCCGAATTATTTTTTATTCTATATAATTTTATGTATTTCTTTATATTGTATGATTAGCATCAAATAAAATGTTTGTATCACTATTCATTTACTTAAAGATAAATTCAAACTCAGGCATAACGAGGTTAGATGATAAAATAACCAAATTTTTAAATAAATTTTTCAACATAAAGCTTATTAGCCTTTATCATTTTCAAAATAATTCACTTAACTGACAGCCACCACTTAACTATAGAGTTCTAGAAGGCTTTTTATCTTTTAACACTTATTTTAGTATTGAAAAGAAAGAAAAAATCAAGGGTGGGCTGGAATAGAACAATAATTCGAATTTTATCATAAAACTTGTGAATTGATCAAACTGGATGGGCAGGCGCATTTTAATGATACATGAACGTTGAATCGTCTGCCTAGTCTTAAAAGTCTATTGTCCTTGATGTAAAACTACGTACGAGGAATTTTTTCACTCTTAAAAGCTTACTTCAAATGTCAAACATTTCCCCAAATACTTTGTTCAGTTTGACTCAAATTTTCATGTTTGAACGATGCTTTCGTAAATATAATTTAGCAAAATTCACCACCAACCCTAAGAAATGTTATACTATAATATAAATAATATAGAGATTGAAGGGAATGTAAACAATTTGAAAAAAAATTGTTAGCAGGAAAATCTTGACAGTTATTTTTTATGGCAATGCTTTTTTAGAAGGATTAGGACGCTTGTAGAAGTGCTCACCGCATGTTGCTAGAACCTGTTACCGTGTAATTAAAAATGTTTGGCTATATGACTTTGAACATTCATTAACTTCTTGCTACCTAAGTAATCTCGTAAATTATAGGGCCAATCGAAGTTTTTATATTCAAAAACGATATAATGTAGCGCAGCAATAGATTGCTAGTGGAAAGATTTAAATCAATTAAATATTAATGCATTTATAGTAGGCAAACAGAATAAACTAGCGCACTTTTATTAATCAAAGTAAATATACATGATCAAGACCATTTTAAAAACACAAATCTATACAATGCTTCGAATATCATAGTAGAGTCCGGTCCAGAATATGGCAAAGAATACAGTTAAGGACACCTCGTGGAAAGTGATACTATGTTTTAATTTGTCAAAAAGTAGCGATGCATTTATAAACTGTTCTATTTTTCTTGGTATGACGTTGAAGTCACTTAAAATCTACTAAATGAAAAAAATATTGACTCCATTTCAATCGTACAAAATTTTGCTATAACAATTACATACATAAGAAATAATCTTCCAAATAAAACACTGCTCCCAGTTAGATCACATAATGTTGAAAGTAGTAATAAACAACCATTCCTCGAGTCACCTGTGAATACAATGACTCTGCATTATTAATGGCGGTCTTTCATAGAGTCTATGCCTACCTTTCGGAGCCTATCTATCTCTTTAATTCCATTAATTTAGTAAACGACCCTCTTTTATCCAAGTGAATTGAAAGGGGCCTAAATAAAGACGTTAACTGGCGTACTTCTTAATTTACTCACGTTATTTAATCACGTTACGAATTTTCCTGAAAAATCTACAAAACCAATTGATGTGATAAAATTACATGTAGTAGAACTATATTAAGAAACTGATAATTTTGGGTTTTACAAATAAGCGGTTGCAAATATATTTATTTTTCAGTGCAGTAAAAGATTACTAGGCCTTATTTGTAATAATTTCGGGCAACGGTAACGATACTATATACGGTTTATATTGGTTTAAGCACGTGAGATGAACATTCATATAAATAAAAATACACACACACACACACACACACACATATATATATATATATGTGTGTGTGTGTGTGTGTGTGTGTATTTTTATTTATATATTTATATGAATTTGTGTGTGCGCGTATGGGTGTGCGTGTGTGTATGCGTTTGTGTGTATATTTTGGCACATAATGACTTACGATAAATGTAATTAGTCCTTTTTAGGGTCTGCAGTTGTATTTTGTCGTTAATGTAATAACAGGAAATAATATAATATTACTATCGTAGTATCTTCAATACTTTCAGGCAGCCCATTCCAAGAGCCTTTTTCCAAGAGGCTAATAATAATTTATTATTAATAAAAAGTAAATAAAGATTTAAAATTCTTAATTATATTTTAGACTATTATAAACTACAATACATAAAAATAATTTAGATTTACCATCAATATAGACTTATATATATATTGTCGATTCGGCCAAGTCAAAGAATTCTACATATAAAACAATAATAATGAAGTGTTTAGTACATACGTTTCCAAATAATAAAAGACCCCATTAAACAAAAATTATCAACTTTATTTAGACTCGATAATTTGTAAGAGCAAATGCCCGGCGCGTCGAAATTGGATTGGATTCTGTGATGCTAGTAAAAAGGCGTACAGAGCATGAATTTATGTGAGAATTATAGACAACACCGGCCAAATATCTACAAATCTATTGTGTTCAAAAAATTTAATTGCCCTACTAAAAACGACATCTTTAACTAAGTTGTAACTATGCGCGGCATTATTACTCCCACAAGTCGTAAAAATTGTGTTGTCTGATCTGTTTTTGAACAACTGATGAAGTCATTTTGTGATCTGATTCATCCATTGCTATTCAATGGATTAATACGCAGTCATATTTACTCAAAACGTTTGTTGCCAACCGTGTTTCAGAAATTAGAAACTCAACAAAAACGAGGCATTGGAAACATGTGCCATCTCAATAGAATATGGCAGACGTTCTTTTATGTGGACAACTACCATTGGAATCTCAAAATAATAATCACTGTAAAACAGGTACAGAATGGCTACGACAAGATCAGGGTGAATGATCAAACAGTATTATTAACGGAGTTAAAACAAATAATTATAACTACCATTATAGACTCACGTTCAATTAAATACTCATCATTCGGTTAACCCAAACGCGTTCTAGATTATATAATGCGATATAAACAATACCATGAAATACCAGCCTAAATCTGTTGGATACCTCACAACGAAAGAGTTAGACTCGGCGCTAAATTTGATAGAAAAATGGAACCAATGAGAATGTTTTAAGAACGAAATTAAACAATTATCCACTACAAGCTTCCTTAGCTCTAACAGTAAAATTCCGACATTAAATTAATTTTTAGACAAAAACGGACTTGTTCTTGCGAGCGGCAAATTAAAGAATTCAACATTTTCGGACTCACGTAAATTTCCAATAATCTTACCGAAGACACATCACGTTACGGACTTACTTATACGCCAACAACACCTTCTAAATTTACATAGCGGAGTAGAAGCAAACATGAATGCAGCTAGATTAAAATACTGGCCCGTTATCTGTTAAAATGCATTATCTGTAATATCAGTTATTGGAAAATGTATAACGTGTTTTAGGTCAAAATCAACTGACTGCCAGTAGACTGACTGACTGACTGACAGTAGAGTCACACAAACTTTAAATGCTGGAACCAACAATAGTAGACCAATTCATATTAAAGAAAAAATATAGAAACAGTGGTAAAATAAAAGATTGTGCCTACATATTTATGTTTTGTGAATAAGGCGGTTCACACTGTATTAGTATCCAATTTAAGCACTGAAGCATTCATTCCTAATTTGCGCAAATTGTTTGCTAGATGTGGACAAGCTTTAAATTTATATTCTGATAACGCAACTAATTTCGTTGGTGCCAAAAAATGAAGTATACAGCTTAAAAAATTAATAAAGGAAACATTCATAACGACATCATAATAATAAAAGGATAATTTGACACTCCCTACCTCCGAGATTACCGCATTTCGGTGTATTATGAGAGGTCGCTGATAAATCATTCAAGGCTCATTTTGTACGAACAATAGGCGATAAATTGTTCACCTACGAAGATCTAGAGACATATGTGGTAGAAATCCTTAATTTGAGACCCATAACCCCTTTATCCGAAGACCCCAATAACCTTCAAGCCCTGACTCCCGCACACTGTCTCATAGGGCATAGGTTCACAAGCATTCCCGATCACAGTTAATCGATTGTCAAGCTGGCAACATATTCAATACGTCAAACAACACTTTTGGATAAAATGGTAGCAAGAGTACTTGAATCAAGTGATGGTCCATAACAAATGGCAGGTTAAAACAGATAATCAAATAAGAATTGGCATGCTAATTGTGCTGAAAGAAGACAACGTATCATCTTTACACTGGCCTCATAGACGTTCATCCAGAAGACGATGGCAAAGTTTGTGTTTTCTTTTTTTTTTTCTGTAAAGCGAAAAAAATAAACACAAACTATTTGAAATATTCTATGAACACTAAACACGAAATCAGTTTGTGTTCTAACATTTCCACAAAGAACAAACAAAAATAAATATATTTAATATATATTTAATTAAATACAACCATACATAAATGTGATTACGTTAATTGAAGTAAGTGAAACAATATTTTTTTTTAATATTAAGACATAAAATTAATATGGAAAACACTTGTTATTAACTTATCAATTAAATAAAGCTGCAATTATGGATTACAAGTTATTTATGTAAGGCACTCTATTTAACTAATTTGAACAAACAATGAATAAAGTAAAATGATAATAAGATTACTGATCCGTCTGCTGTGCATAATTTTACGAAGCCTGTTCTTTACATCTGATCGAAACTGGGAGCATGGACTTGCAAGGATGTCAAGTTCTAGGATGTCAATCTCTTTATTGTATAAGTCGCACAGCCGCCGTAGCGGTGCTCTGACACCGGCGTTTGTTCGTGCATTATCGACATGAAATAAGATATGGCTACAAGTTAATTTGGACGTTCGAATCTTTATCTGACTCAGTAGAGATGGGCAGTCATAATTACTTTGACAGATGTTGAACATAATTAACAACTCTAATAATGAACGTCTGTGATAAAGGGCATCACATTTATAAATATTAAGTAATACTTTATACGATAATTTACTGCCACCTATACGATGCTGAAGAGCTTTCAAAAATGTTTTTTGTATGTTCTCGATACTATCAGAATAAGTGGATTCCAGACAACAAGAGCGTATTCAAGTGGATTCCAAACAACAAGAGCTTATTCAAGTTGTGATCTTACAAGAGCATTGTACAAGGTTAAGTATGTTTCAGCATTTTTAAATACTTTGGCTGTTCTTAGTACGAAGCCAAGCATTCTATAGGATTTACTCAATATGTAAACTAAAATGCAGTTTACTATCGAAAATGATACCAAGGTCACGCATGCCGTCAACTTTTTCAAGTGAATTCCTTTCTATCGCGTATTTAAAGTTTATTTGTTTTTTTTTTACAATAGGAAATACATCAGGAAATTACTATATCTAAAACAGGTTCTTATATCGTTAATAAATATCATAAATAAGAAAGGGCTTAATACAGACCCCTGTGGTACACCAGAAGTTACTTGGATATATGGTGATAAGAACCCATTTACTTTAATTGCTTGCTGCCTATTAGTTAAATACGAAATAAACCATCTAAGCAAGTTACCCCTGATACCGTTAAATGCTAGTTCTTGCATCAATATTAAGTGATCAATCTTGTCAAATGTCACGTCAACTTGCTGTCCGGAATCCAATGACTCGAAAAATGCTGAGAGTAAAGCAGTTGGTTAGTGGTGGTAGATCTACCACGAACAAAGCCGTGTTGTTCAGGCATAATGTAATTATGGAGTATTGTATATACTCGTCCATATACTAATATCTCTAAAACTTTTTGAATTACTGATAAGATTGATATGGGTCTATAGTTAACTATGTTTTTTTTAGATCCATTTTTATGCACAGGTGATATGTGCGTCTTTATCCAACATGTAGGAAAAGTCCCACGTTTTTACGCATTTATTAAACAAGAGAGTTAAAGGAATGCATAAGGCATCTGCAGTATATTTGAGGAAGGCTGGTTCAATTCTATCTGGTCCTGGGCCTTTGTTCAAGTCTAATGACGTAAGAATTTTTAAAACATCTGCAACCTCATACGATATGGAAGATAAGCTGACGTTATTTAAATATTAGTAGGCATGTTTTCAACCTTTTCGATGAATTTATTTATGTCTGGATCAGTGAACTCAAAAGTGAAACTGAAACTGAAAGAACTCTGAGAACATTTGGCAAATTTCGTTCGGGTTATTACTGGCACTTTCGCCGAATGACATAGTTGATGGTTAGCCATTTGTTTCATGTAGTGAAGAGAAGTAAGACCAGAATCCTTTGAGGTCTCGTTCTTTCTGTTTAGAAAGCCGCATGAGTTTACGAGTAAACCAGACAGTATACTTGGTGTTATGGGTAGTCTTTTGTGGCACAAAAGAGTCAATTAGATTGAATATAAGGTCGTAAAATCTGGTCATAGCACATTCCGTTGAGAGTTCCTTTAATTCATTATCCCAGTCTATTTTACTTATCTCTTTATTTATTACCTCAAAGTCGGCCTTATAATAGTTATATTTTTTGTTTGGTAAAACGGGCAGCAATATTTCAGGGATACACACAATGGTAAAAGTGAAAGCGGGATGGTTGCGATCTTCACTTAACATTGGTGCAGTAAGTATGCAGTCCATATTAGTAACAGCTAGGTCCAAGATTCTCTTCTTATAATTTTGTAAATAATTATATTGTTTAAGATTCATGAAAGATAATGCACTAAGAGCAATATGCGTTATTTGAGACGTGCCGTATCCTTCTTGACGTTGCCAGGTAATTGAAGGTATATTGTACCTACCTACAATACAAAACTTGCTATCGCTTTGTTCCGTATACATTTTCTGTAAATTATTAAAACAGATTTCGTATTTATTAAAAGGCATATCTGGTGGGAGATAGACTGCGTTAAGAATTAATTTCTGTTTACCCAAGGATAAATTTCACATTATTTCTTTTATCTCAATACTTTCACAGTCTGTACGTCGCAGTCCCACATAGCCAGACCGTAAGGCTACTATCACTCCATCACCACTCTGTTTGTAACTCGTGTGAGCATCTCTATCTCTGCGATAAACTATATACCTACTGTCAATAAATTCTGAATTGAAAATACTTGGTAATAGCCACGTTCCTGCAATCACGATTATATCATAGTTATTTGCCAGTATATTTAGATATAATTCATTAAATTTAGTTCTAATACCGCTACAATTCTGATAATAAATTGAAAATTTGTCATTTGTCACTGCAAAAGATTAATCTTATAAAGATAGAAACATTCAAAGGCACCTTCTTTGCCCTCTCTGCTCAAATGCCGATTTTTTTCCACTTAAACTATTGATACCAAAAATATTTTTACGTAATATTGCACATTACTACTATTTAGAAGAAAGGTTCGGTGCATGTGCAGCAGGTAATGCACGCAAAAAGACCTTTCAAATACAGAACAAAAATAACAGTTAATATACCGCCAACAAAAAATATGGAGATATGCAGAAAAATTACACGAAATATGGAAAATTCTTAATACAAATATAAATATAGAAAGAAATAGTCACATCTTAAAAATGTCATTTTCACATCTTATTTGCAGATACTTTGAGCCCGCCGTTTTACGAACATAAATTGTACCGTTTTTAATCCACACAAATCCATAGTTCTTTTCTAATTTGGCTTTTTTTACTTTTATGTAAAGAATTTTGTTTCGTAGTGTGAGGTGCTCATTAACGTAGACCTGCTGGGCAGCTCCGGCGATTTGCAACGACTCGGTGGTGAGTGTACGACGCACGCGCGCTGCAGCGATGATATCACGATGATATTACCCGGGCGGTCGAAGTGTGCGCGCGAGCGCATGCGATGCGCCGCACGCACCTGGTCCATAAGGATCGGAATGTTTAACGCAGCGCTTAAATTAGAGACGATGTTTAGAACATTTTCAGTTTTCATTTCTGGGACATTTTGAATTTTTAAGACGCACTGTCTATTTATTTGGTCCATATCATCGTATGTGTCTTTGTAAGCATCTAGTTCCGCGGTAAGTGCATTGTATTTTGTAATCATATTATTCATTTTTTCTGCGTGAGATTGTATAGTAATATTCATATTATGTTGCAGTTCATCTATTCGACAACTATAATCAGTCAGGGTTAGGGTGAAAGACTGTAGCTTAGTATCAATACTTTGCATGGCCTGATTTAAATTCAACTGCCAGTCGTTTTTTAGTGTATCAAATTTTGAATCTATATACGCGATCAAAGTAGCAGTGTCAATAATTGTGTTGAAGGGGTTTTCCTAACAGTCACGTCAATATCTGAGTGGCTGGTATTACTCTCGTTCGCAATAAAAGTTTTATTGCTAACAACCGGTGGCGAGTGCTTCACGTTAGAACCCGTAGAAATTGATGGAGCGCATCCTGTAAATGACGTGGGAATAGCGGTAGTCGACGCGAGGAATGGTGCATCTCCAGTCTGTTCTTCTGGCTGGCTAATAGCGGGCTTTAATTGTTGCGTCTTACAAGAATTTGCACGATGCATGGGAAGCAATTTAGAATAGGTCGCTTCACTAAAACCGCCCCAATAGAAATTATATTGCTGAGAACATTTACTACAGATAATGTCATCTTTATCTAATATGGCCTCATTGCACTTACTGCACAGCTTCATATCAACTGTTATTATTGTAATTCTAGTTAGTAATAAGAAAAAGTGTGCGCGCCCCCTGGTCTCGAACCCGAATTGCCTGGGTGCGAACGTGTGCGTTACGCAATGTGTCTTATGTTCCTGAATGTGTCTTATGTTATCACCAGCAAGCCAAATTCAGGAACGTATAAACGATCTGTATTCCCAATGGTTCCTTTACCTATAACCTATGAATGACAAATGTGATTAATCATTTCAAAAATATGTATGATTTAAGTAACAAAATTAAAATGTAAATTTTACAATTCATTTATTGAACGTGGCTCGTTGAAGGCGCCCCTTATGTTAAGGATTGTATTCTCTAAAATATTTCAACTTTCAACACGTACCTGCCACGTATTTTAAAACTCTCTCGGTAAACTGTATTTATAAAGAAGTTGGAAAACCCTACTACGCCTAATATGTATACAGACCGGAAAGGCCATCATAAACATGTTTTGTCTTACAATTTTCATTGTCTTCGTTAGTTTTATTATGCATTAGGTGCAATAATAGGGATTACAAAGGACTGAGCATCCCGAAGGTGGGCGAAGTAGCCGCCCCACCGCGATAGTTTAATAAATTTTAGCCAATGAAGTAATTTCGATTTAAGCACCCATGTTTTTTTGTAAACCTAACAAAATTTGTAAACGACACGTTGATCTTGGCAGCCAAACAGTTGACAGCATTTTAATAAACATCACATAATCAAAATCTGTGTCAAACATTTAATTTTTTTTTGCGAGCGTTTTAATATATTAAATCGCTAGTATTGTAACAATCTTATAATAATTAGATATTGTTATTTTAGCTATGCACTCCATAACAATCAGGAGCGTATAAGTTTGCAAAGTTTTAAATTAATATACCAATTTAGAGGTAGTTACATTTTAAGCAACATTTTAAGTAATAGAATTCGTTATATAAATATAAATAAGTGACGAAAATTATTATAATGATTGTAAAAATGCCAAGAATTTTTGAGGTATTTTAAAAAAATTACATGAAAATGTTGAGTAATATCGATAAAGATAATAAAAATTATCAAAAGTAATTTTTTGATAATAGATAAGTAGTGCAAACTTTATACCTGTATTAGCAAAGTGATAAAAAAATGTTTATTCAAAACATAATTTCTCCTATTGATTGTGATTTTTTCCAATTTTTATATTTACCACTAGTGTTTTTTTGAGGCATACAACTTTAAAATGAAAAGAAAAATAGATAAAAATCATGACATTGCCAATGCTTGACTAAAAAGATAATTATATTCCATTTTTGTTTCAATACAATTTTAGGCATTAGGACAGTTTTAGGCATATAGGCTGGCTGGCTCAAATGGAGCGCCATATGGAAGTCCAATTTTCCACCACTTTTTCGAGCATTCGGGGCAGTATATTGACAATAACATAGCAAATGTTATCTCCCAAGTGGTCCAATGTCTGGGGTTTATCGGCATAGCCTAGCCACTTTACATATGCCTACAGAAAATAATCCATAAGCGCGACATCACACAATCGTAGAGGCCAATTCACAAGGGCATTAAGCAAAATTATGCGCTCATCGAATGTTACCTGCCAAAAATTGATTGCGTCGCGTGCTCTATGGTACCTTGCACCGTCTTCTTGAAACCAAAGCTCATCAAAATTTATATAATATACATTTGGTGCCAAAAAAGCCAGTAATAATAAATCTAAGGCGGTGTCCATTGCCTGGCCAACTTGCAATACAACAACAATGGCAATTTTTTTAAGTAAAAGGTTGTGGTCAACCGAGTCTCAACGTCTACGATGATAAAGATTACGTACGTTTTGCTTAGAAATTTTCTATTAGTATTAGAGTTGACAATAAACTTGCTTTTGATTTGAGTAATTACTCAAATCATCAAAAGTAGTGGTTAAGTGAAATTTGGGAGAAAAGGGTATTTACTCATAAACATAAAAAATGGTAACTACTGCAAACCTAATCAAAAATATGTACCGGTAAAATGCGTAAAATAATTACATATATGTATATCCGACGTTGATGAATTGGATATTCCAACCTAATCAGCAATTTGTACCTTCCAAAGATATACGAGTACAACAATTATGCATGCTTATATTAACTTTGATGAAATGGATATTTTCTTTCTCATCAGCATCTAGACCATTTAGACTTCAATGACGTAAAAGTATTTCAGTAAACTTCTTACAGAAATTTTTATATTTGCATAAATCTATAAGAAATCTTATCGCGTCACGGTAAAAAAATACCTTATTTTATTGTCTAAATCTAATTTTTCAATAAATTATTTAATAAAAATAACAAAGGACAATCGCTAGAAGGATGGACGCACTGAAATAATTTACACACTGAGGAAAAGGAAATTTTATTTAATATGGTTTGACTACAAAACTAATTAAATAAAAAAATTGTATTGTGTAAAAATATTTCCAAATATTTTCTCAGTCCGACAAAGAAAACAAGTATAAGGTACTTTATTGATTATTTTTTAATTGATTATTTATGCGATTTGGTTAGATATGACTAACCAAATCGCATAAATAATACTAAAAAATACTATTATATAATCTGAATCATTAGCTATATCTGAATCATTAGCTATATAAGGTCTCAAATCTATTCAAAAGAAAATATCGGAAAAACATGCTATTAAGATCTCAGTTACTACACTTGTTATATTAGAATATAATTTTATTAATATTGCTAAAAATAATCCTCAATTTAAACACTTATTTTCGTATGTGTAATCAATCGTACATCAAAGATTACAGTAAGCTTTTTCGTTTTATATTGTTGCAACAAACTATATTGACGAAAAAACTGTTGCTTTTATGAGGTCAATAAAATTGTATAATGATAAATGGAATGAGACGGGAAGAAACTTGTAATACAAATCTTACATAACTATAATCAAAAAAATCTGAAATGTTGATTAAAAACTAAGAAATCATACTCTGCCTTATTACAATATAATTAATCCATAGCATTATACAAATTATCGAATGGAGCCAGAAAATATAATCACAAGTTTTTAGGTAGGAGGTCTATTTGATGATACCACACGTTTTCAACGAAATGTATTTACTTATTTAATTTATTTATGTATTAATTTATATCAGTTTCAAAAGCTAGGCTGTTTGCAAACATAACAACTTACATTGAGAAAGACCTTTTGATTTCAACAAATCTGCGTTTTTGTAGGTCACTTATGTAGACAATGAGCCTTTAATGCTACAACTTGTGTTTAGCTTATGTTATATACCCCCAAAAATCATCTAAATTGATTCAATAATACTTTTTTTTTAAATCCTTCGTTTCTTAGTATCAAAAATGTATACATGTGTGTAAAAATGTTTATGTATATACAGAGTCAAAATTTTCGTAGAATTAAGATCAAAGAAACGTGGTGCCATTTTTTGTGTTATCCTTTTACCCAAATTGATTTCTTATATCGGTCGATTAATTTATTTATACACTATAAAGATCTTTTTTCTTTATCCTCAAAGCAGACTAAAATTTGAGTCTAGACTTTTTTTTCCACATCGCTTTTTCTCCAGGAAGCTCCTTTTTTATTTTTGGAAAAAGGAAAAGAAAAAATCTTGAAAGCCTCAGAAAGGTAAATTTGGGTTGTAAGGTGGGTGTCGCAATATTTTAACAATAATATTTGTAACAATTCGGCCCATAACTTCATCCCTATCTTATTCTACAGAGATCCAAAAAGTCGTGTAAATATTCGACATGTTATTGCATTTGCGGCGACGTGAGCATTCGGTACCCATCATGCGCTAATTTTCAACTTGATAAGATGGTCATGAAGAATATTCAAATTGGTTTTAGAAGATACTCCAACCATCTCTCCTAAAGGCTTCTTCTTTAATGGGGCACGTTTAAATATACATTTTTCAACTTTTTAACAATATGCGACGAGCCTGATCTGCCATCCTGAGCACTGGTATTCTTTCATCGAATCTCTGCCTTGTTTAAAGGAATTATACCACTTGTAATTTAGGTCTTATTAAGGCAAGTATCCACATTAACCTATGATATCCCAGTTTACAAGACTTGTGGTGTTTTTTCTTGCTTTGTCAGGAACTAGATGAAAGCAAGAAATTCGATTTTCTCTACACTCGATTATTTCTTCTAGAATGAGTTGCTTGATAGATGGTAGTTCAGAAGTTAATGACACAAGTAAAGTGAAACTGGGTATACATACTCGTAATGAGTCCCTCATTAGCAACTATGTAAGTAAGCAAGCCCGTTCACTATAAGCAAGCACATCATCCCCCCCATTTCGCAAACTTTTTGACCAACATTCGTACGCCCACAATTAAAAATAAGCCTTTATCGTTCAGCAATATTCCAATCTAAATTCACAAATAGTTTTCTTTTTCCATTTTTTTATACAAATTCAAATAAAAGGATAAAATTTATTTACCTTTAGATACATTTCAGAACAAATATAAAATGGAAGAAGCAGGGATTTTTAATCTTTAATGCCTAAAATCTATAATATCTCACTACTATAAAAAATAGATCTTATATATACTTTACAGGGTATTTTTAAATTACATTGAATTCTGAGACTATTAACTTTTTATCCTCTGTGACTCAAATACAGTGCTTTCCGCTTTTAGTTTTGCTTTACAAAACAGTTGATAATTGTAACTTTTAACATTAGGCAGTTTATTTAATATTATTCTTTAATTACCTTTTACTTATGTTTACAAATAAAGTACACTTTTTTAGGAAACCAATATGCTGAAGATCAATTTAGCTTAGCTCGGACTAAAGTAAAAGTATGAATTAACTAAACTTTGAAATCGGTATCGATATAGGCTTTTACCTACGTTGTGAAAAATTTATTTCTATCTTTATTCTTTACCAGTTTTCTCGATCGCTTTTCCATTTAAATATATATTTAGTAATTTCTTTTATATTTTAACTTTTAAAAAAAGTTAATAATATGGGAACAATATATTTTCCTATCAATATGAGTATATGATATCTACAGATAAATTAATGAAGTATTAACTTTATTGAGGAAGATTTAATAGATCTTTTGAAGTAATGCAATTAATTCATTTCAATTTACTGGTAGCATGGCCATCGCAAATGATGAAAGCAACTCGTTACATCTAAACCAAATGTTGGTACTTGACGGACTCCATACGGGTGTGGCGTTAAATATTCATTTAATTGTAACAAGAAATTCATTTTACCCGCAACGACAAATTTCTCTCTCAATTTGTCACTCGTGTTATGTTGTGTATTAACAATTAAAAGTAATACAAAAGTATGTGTACACAGTACAAATATAATAATGTATCAAATGTTTGAACCATACCCAAATTTTTAACTTATTTTGATCATAGTGAAATCTATTTCAAGTGGCAAAAATTATAAATATTTAAGTATGTTAATATTTTAAGCTATAAACAAATGCTTGTAATATTATTTTTTTGATAACCAAAAAATAAAATAAAAAGAAAATTATTAAAAAAATGGATTTCCTAGAGAAGAAACTAGACATAACATTTAATTATATAAATTGTATATTAATCCCTAACTATTAACTTTGAAGTTCGTTCCTCTTTACTACTTGTTGAATAGAAGATAAAAATAAGGGAAATATTCAAAATATCTTATTAAGAAGAGATAGAAGTAAGCGAAAAAATTAAACCTAATTAAATTTTTGGCTGTAAATCAAATAAATTCTACACTATGAGGAACGATTTAGAACTTACTTTAGATAAACCAAAACTTAAATAGTGACGTAGTCTCAAGTTAGATATAGAGTTAATCACTTCAATTTTTAGTAACAATAATTCTAGCTCTTGTCTTGGCCATCACCATGTACCATACCGGTAAATGTTTTGAAAAGCCATACAAGTCACTTTATAAAATACTGACGCATCCTGATGAGCTCTATCACCACATATCTATCCATTTAATAATTAGACGTTATTTCTTTATACGACCGTCATAAGGGCAAAGTCATCAGTGACAAAGGGTAACCAGTTTTAGCTACGTGTTAAGTTAAGTCATCTTTGTTGGCAATAACGACGGTGGAGAAAATGGTTATAGCAGATAAATAAGAATAAGTTGACTTATATGACATGTAAGTTAGACTTTTGAAAATAATTTTTGCAAATAATACTATATTAGAGGATGGTCCTTAAATAACTGCATTTTATGCACAAAAGCTTACACGCGAACACGCCACGTAACGTGTGATGCAAACTTTTTTGTAGGTACTAAGTCCACGATAAATAACAACCCACTTTGGTTGGAAAACGTCAGCCATGCTTAGTCTTTTTCTGCATTTGGTTTCAAGTAAACTAAATATAGGTTCAAATTAAACTAAATACGAAAAGGTTTAACGACAATGCCATTTTTAGAGGTCGATAGCTTCAATGATAATAAGGCGGAAGTAATTCTATATCTTGTCACGATGAAAATGGTTTATTGTCAACTGGTAATTGTAGCGGTGTAGGCCTAAGTGTGTTGACCAAGGCAGACTACCTATCTTGCTCACTCTCGTTTCCCACATTGCAATCAAGATGTTGGAGCGAGATAATATTTTTACCTTTAATATGGTTATTACTCCAAGATTAACTCATTTCAGTTGCCAATTTTTTTGGGAGATTATTCTAAATTAATACTTATAATAAAAATATAAAAAAATACAGAAATACAACAATAAAATAATATTTTTGTGTGATAATTCTAAGTTAATTCTAACAAGAAGGGTGTCCTCAATGACGTTAATAAGTTTGATGTCTGAGTAAATAAATGATTTTAGGGCTATATTGTTATTTTGATTTGTAATAAGCATGAAAAAAATTAAAGAAAAATTAAATAAATATAATGAGATAATTTACAATTAAATTAGTATTATTTATATAATATTAATTAAATACTCTGTTCTTGTTATTTTGATAAAAAATATTGCAAAGCTTGTTCAGCTTTACAGCTTGTTCAGCTGTAGCTCAAAGTGTAGAAAACGAAATAAAATAAATCTACATAAAATAAAAATTTTGCAAACATTACGAAAAAGTCTATTTCTTATAAACTAAAAAGTTTGCCAAACGTATTAGTGTTAATTCGAATAGGTAAAAAGGACCTAAAACTTTAGCTTTTGGATCGATATAAGAGACATACTGCTCAAAGAAGTCTCTGCCGATTTTAAATTTAGATTTAACCGCCTTTTGTTACATATATGAAATATTTTCAATGTTATATCTATTGTATTATCGGGAAGTCTTCAGAAGAAATAATTCAATTTCATAACCCGTAAATGCTCACCGTGCATGTCATATAAAATACTATTTATATAAAAATAATATTGGTTTCATATGGCTTTTTCGAAATATTTGTTTAAATAAATAGAACGGTTTTTAAAGTGTAAATGTTGGTTTTTGATGAAAAAATCGCTTGTTTTAGTTATTAAAAAATGCATGACTGAGCAGAAAGAAAAACCTTTATCTAATAATAATAATCAGGAGGTTACTTAATTTACCTCATACTGAATGAAACATGAACGTAATGTAAATTTATTAAGCCGCAATAAACAAGAAACATCCTATGAAAATATTGTTCTTATATTTATGGTATAAGAGACCGCTTCTTCTTTAAGGAAATACCCTTCACCATACTTTGGTACTGATTTAGTCTAATCATACATTAGTCTCAATTTTTTGCGATTGAATAAATAACTTCTCCTAGAGTAACTTAACCTGCAATTAGGGTAAATGTGAAGTAAGGATAAGATATACAGAGGGACAAGCTTTCTTTACCTTACTTCAAAATTTTAAGATTTTTAGTTTATTAAATGTAATTATTCTTTTAAAAGAAAAATCTTATCAGACTTTGCACACGACTCAGACTTATTCTCTAATAATAATATTTTCACCCCAAAAATACCTTTAATTGGGATAAAAATGAAGTAAAATATAGAAACTTTGGTCGACAAAACTCACCATAAACCTGTAATTTATTTCCTCAAAAGCTATGCACATTTGTGGAAACAAAGCAACACATCTGTAATCTAACTATAAATAACTTATACTCGTCCCTTAGCTTGAATTAGATCTACATCTCAGCTGGAATAAAAACATCTTACCTTAAACTTAAGCCGATACCCGCTATAAAAGGCTCGTCGGTTCCTATCCGTTAGTATTAAACCCGTTTGCTCGGTTTATCTGCCTGCTATTTAAATTTTTTGTCGTGCTAACGATTGATTCTCAAAATCTTTCGATAATATTTTAAGAAAAAATACTTTAAATTTTAACTCGCATCTTATGCATTATATCAATGAAAATTTATTTTAAGTTAGTTTATTAGTCTTTTTTAAGGCAATATAGATTTTAATGTCAAATAACATACTTAAATTAGGTTAAGAAAAGAATAAATGTAAGGAGGTGTTTATGGCATTATTTCGCTATGAATTTGTTCACCATTATTGAAAGCGATATTTATATATGTTTGTATGTTTCAACAACGCTGTCAAGCTCTAAACGAAGTTTAATAACAACTTTATTAAAGTATAGTATTTCTGAAAATATAGTGTTTCACATCGAAATCAAATATATATTTTAGGGAATAGAAGTTATATTTTAGAAGAGGAGATGGTCATAACTAATTACATAGCATTGAGATGCAAATAATTTTTTCAGTCTATTTTTAGTCTTCATTAGCGACACGTAACTGAAAAAGTATCCAACTATTAACAGTTTATATTCAGTAACAAAAAATATTTATTAATCTCGCTATGACATTTAAGTAGGAGTAAATATTTAATATATTTTTCCAGATCATAACCTTTTTCTAGTGTGCTATGACTAGAAATCTTGATTTATGGAAGATCAAACTTTGTGAATTTTTCCGCCTATAAAGGCCAATAAAATGCTGATTAGAGGAATTGTAAACATGTCTCCATTCAGTAACGTCATACCTAATCGCATAACATGTCTTCAGTGTAACGTGTATGAATAACAAACCATTATTTTGCACCGAATAAAATGAATACGGTCATTTGTCTGGCAGTAATCGGCGAATTTTGACTATTCTTTCATAAAGTTTATTGTTTTTGAGCTTAACTTTTTAAGTATAATAAGTATATGGTACTATAAACATTTTAATTTTACTACGTTATTATAGCATTTAAATTATATCACTGGTACCATTTATAAATATTTTAAAGAGAAACAAATGTAATTGCAGCCAAAAAATAACTAAGATTGTAAAAAATGTTACACGCTCACTTCAAATTAACGGGTTTCTTAATAAGCAACAGTATATTAAATTTTGCAAAACCGTTACGGTAAGAAATAGAAAAGGTCTATTGTTCGAAAATTTGTATTCACGGAAAATTTAGCTGGAATTTATACATATTTTCGACAAAATAATGTTAAATTGAATCGTTTTCAAGTTTAGAAAGCTTCAAACTCGAAGCAGATAAATGAAAAAAAAACTTCTATATATATATGTACTGTCTACTCCTTTATTCCTCTTTTGTAAATAATTATTCAATTTCCACATAACAACGGTGAAAGTAAAGTTCTAATAAATATTTATATTCTACATTAAATTTGCAAATAGTTCCCTAATTTCAGCTTAATTTCAAAAGTTCATATCCGTCATTTCTTAATTTTTATATTAAGATTTAAAACACTTAGTTTAGACTTAAAGGCAACTAATTCAGTGATAGATCATTGGAATAGCAATCAACTGTAAGGAAACCGATGCATTTGGAACTTGAATTCTTGACAATCGAATTGTAGAAATTAACCTTACTGTTCGAAATACTTCTCATTATCCATTTTTGTCAATTCTTAATTTTGATACATAAATGTATTATAGTATTATGTTCTACTATAATTTATTAATATCTAAATAAACAAAATTTTTAATTTAATGGCGCAGACTCAGCTTCTGAAGCAGATGCGATGGGTTAATTTCAATTTAGTACAGCTTCATTGTCGCCAGGACAAAATGGTTAAAGTAACTCGTTACGTATGAATAATGCAAGGCCATCTTGGGAATAGTTGCTAAGTTATTCGTGTGTAGTGTTAAATATTCATAGAATGTATAATAGAGAAAGTAAAGTAAAGTGTTGCGTGAAGTCACATTCAAAATAATTTCGTTCATTTATTACTTCACACACATAGGTAGTGGGACAATATCCTGATGGAAAAGAATCGTACTTGCGTATGCTTATCGTTGACGTCGCGTTCATTTTTGTCGCCTGTAACTCCCTTTAAGGTTTATAACTTTCTTTTCACAAACAGTCGTAAATTTTATTTAATCTCTTTCTTTTCGTGCAAATTCTTTTTTTGTATTCGTTAGACCTTTTTTCATAAATAAGATTTTTTTATCTTAGTGTAAAGATTCATATTGTAAAATTCACATTTCATAATAAAACGCCCTAGGGATAATAAGGCCCAGTGAGTACGAAGTTCTCAGCAAAAAGTGTAAATAGACACTAACTTGCATGTATGGACGAAATCATATCAGAAATCGAAATAAATTAATTCAAAATATTTATTTCGGTGACGATATTCGTTAAGGATTGCGTGCCATTACAATGATATAAATTAAAACCAATGTTCTGTGCTTCGTGTTAAAATTGATTTAAGAACTCTATATGAATAAATATTCACTACTTCGGATAATACAAAAATATAATATATAATAAAATATGAATATTCGTGCGTAAAGAAACTTGCTATATCTATTCGGTTAGTATGTCGGTCAGTCAGTAAGGTTTCAGTGAAATTATATTAAAATAAATTGATAGTTTTAAAAGCTAAAAAAGCACGTTTTCATGTATAGTACACTAAAAAGCAACAATAATTGTCGAACCTGTATCGTCTATCTAATTTGTAAAGACTTTAATGTAAGCAATGTTCTTTGTCTTGAAATTTAACTGAAACCTTATACGTTTTTGTTCACGTAATATTAATTTCAGAAGATTTTTTTCTGAGAAAAAACGCCCCACGCTTTTACACTCAAATATTATACTGAATAATAAATGTGACCATGTTCCATGTTAGTATAGTCCTTACAAAATAGACAAAAAAACATGTTCGATATTTATTTTTTTGCTTTTTATCAAAACGTGTTTTTTTTTTAATTTTTTAAACTATTAATTTATTTTTATATTTTGATTTCTCTTATATGAAAGAAGGAAATATTTTTCAGAATTTGCTTTTTATTACATTTAGAACAATATTTACAAATATACTCTTTTGCAAAAAAAACGGGCACTTATAGGAATAAACCTTTTTAGAGTTGTTTTATTATTATTTGATACATTTTATATGGCGATATGATGAGAATATTGTTATTTATTATTGGGATATCGTTTTTACCTACTTCAGTCATTAAAAATGCGAATAATTAAAAAAATGAAATGCTCGATGAAACGCTCGATGTAAAGTCACATCGAGCGTTTTCATAATGATACATTAAAATAGCTAAAGTATATTATTGAATATTTTTTATTAATTTAACATAAAATTTAAAAAATTAGTAACGAGTATGGCCTCCTCTAGCCAAAATCAATGCGTTAAATCTGCAAGGCGTGCTTTCGACGACGTTTTTATCATTTCCTGAAGAATATGTACCCAGTCAGTGACGATCACATTTTTAAGGGCCTGAATGTTTTCTATAGCTGGTTTTACGGCTCTGACGGATCGTTTGAGATATCCCATATGTTTTCTATCGGATTGATGTCGGGACTTCTAGCTCGCCAGTCTAACCGACGAATTCCGGCGTCCTGCATATAAGCGTCAACATCTCTAGAGCGGTGGGCGCAACCGTTGTAGTCCATAAAAATGGACACACCTTCAACTGCTGTTAATTCGGGTTGGGCATGAGGAATAAGAACCTCTATTCTGCATAAGAACCTTTGCGCATTAAGTGTTCCATTTTCGATAAAAACTAACTCGGTACGGTCATCTGAGTTAATACCAGCCCAAAACATTACGGAGCCTCCACCGTAAGGGGTGATTTCCTCAAAGCACACTTCTGCGAAGCATTCTCCAGGTCTGCGTAAGACTCGCCGACAACGATCCTCACCACTAATCGATATACGAGCTTCATTGGAGAATAAATCACTATTCCAGTCTTGTGGAGTCCATGACGAAAAACTTTTAGCAAATCTCAATCTGGCAACTCGATGCTCACGGAGCAATGTAGGGCCCCGAGCTGGGCGACAGCTGCGTACATTGACGGCCTGAAGTCTCCTTCTGACCGTTCATAGGCTTACTAGTATACCTCTGACGTCCTCGAGGTTCTGTTTGAGATCCACATAATTAACTTGACGATTTCGTAGCGTTTGACTGACTATGAAGCGGTCGTCCCGTGGTTCAGTGCATCGTTTTCTTCCAGAATTGGGCCTTCTACTCACGGAGTCCGTTTCTTCGTATCGTTGCTATGTCCTTTGGATGGTGGAACTGTTCACATTATACTGCTGAGACACATAACATTGGCTACAGCCTTCTTCAAGTACCGCAATAATTTTACTAGCTCTTATCGTTTTTTCAGCCATACCTAGAACGGCAAACAGAAGTGAACTAATGCAGCAAACAGCAGAAATTTAATTAAAATTTATTAAATGAAAAATAAGTTAATAAGAGTTGGATTTCATTTACCGCCAAAAAATACGTTTTTGTCAGTGAAAGAGAATTTTCATCAAAAAAAAATAAATTTCAAATTTAGAACTTTTTTTTTTATGTGCCAGAATACACAATACCTGCTAGTAACAATTACAATTAATACAAACTCTTAATAAATAATACTTTGTTAATAATATGACAAAATCAAAACCGCCCGTTTTTTTATGCAAGAGTGTATTAACACTTTATTAAAAAAACTTCTACAGCATTCAAATAAGCGGAGCAGCTTAGTTGATTAAATTAAGGTGTCTCCTCTTGGCTCTTTGTCTATGTGTGACTGAGTGCGCATCCTCACCACCTCTGCCAAAACATTAGTATTGCAAGTCGTGTTTCCGACAAGCTGGAACAATCCAATTCTTTGATCTGGTCCACAAAGTAATTTTACTCTACTTAGAGCTACTTATCCTTACCCAGGCGTAAAAGTTCGCGATCCTAAATAGACCACAACAATTAAAAACGCAAAAACGGTTAGAATACCTTGTTCCGTTATTGAGTTCAGTATCTAACTTCAGGTTCTATTTCACTGAACCAGGTTAATACATTGTCATCAAAACTACAGAATACTGCCAAGTTTCATCGTGATACAACAATTAGAAATACATTAAATTTTGTTATGATCTGCTTCTGACGCCTTAAAAAAAAATTCGTTAGTTTTCCTCCTTTATATTTTTTTTTACATTCCCTTACAAATTATCTAGAATTTAATCCTCTCTTGATGGAACGCTAAATGATTGGAAATGATTGAAACACTATATTACCTGGTTTGTTCACACTCATTTACGATATAAGATGTAATTAATTATATACGAATACAAACATTTTTGAACTATCGTGGCTCGTAAAATATTTACCCATTTTTTTTCTAAGTATTAGTTTATTCATAGGAGTACAAAGAAATTTAAAATATAAAGAAAAACTAGTTATTTAAACTTGATAAAAATATTGATTTTCATTTGTAATCTGCTTGCCAATGTAATCGGCATGAGTAATTTATTAAATTATGTATTTGGCAAAGAGATATATATATATATATATATATATATATATATTTATATATATATATATATATATATATATATATATATATATATAGAGTGATATATTTGTTAGATGATTTTGGGGGAAAAATTCGCGATTTGACTATTTTGTTTTGTGTATATTACAATGATAGGTCCATTAACATGCATAACATTCGGCATATATAACCAATTTTTTTTTATTTTTTTTACTTAAAAAAGTGTAATTTAAGGGGATCCCCATATAAATTTGTCCAAGAGATGATGATGCATTCCGAAGATGGATAATGGAACTCCACAACTAATACCCATACACTACCCATGATTCAATATTTTTGTATAGTTATGCACATTTTTGTTACCAAACCAATTACAGCAATAGCTACGTTGGTTGTGATGATAATGCACGGGCTTATGTCAATAAAACTTTTTAACGGATGACAGCGCTTATTTCATGACTAAACATTTTTTTAAGGCTAAACTAACATTCATACATCACACTTGTGTTGCGATCAGGATCTTGTATGCTTTCATTATTTAGGATCATTTTCATATACGCTATCATATTTGAAAGCTTAGCTTTACGCTGACTGGAATTCGTCCTTGAAATATTCCCTGAATATCTTTCTGAACTTTTTGAGTTTCTTTTCTCAAAAGAAATCAGATCCTTTTAAAGTCACTAAAGTATTTATCTGCCTGCTAGATCCGTTTATCTCAGAAAAATTTGAAGTACAAACTTAAAGCTATGTGTCAAAGATTTCTTATGATATCGGTAGACTATGGCGATGTTCTAACTCTCATCGCTTTTGAAAAATTGACTATACATTTGTCTATTATAATTTGTAAATAATTGAGTATAATCAATGTTCTGAATATTTATATCAATCGTCGTAATATGGGTTCCCCTCGCCCTTAAAAGCTTTATTTTTTCATCCCTTTCCTTTCTTACTTCGTTACAAAATAAATTTACTTCAAAAAAGATCGACTTCAAAACTTACTTTTGTATGAAACAAAAAAATATATTATCTGTTTTTAATAAGTGTTATAATAAAACAATATGTTGATTTCTTCTAAGTATGATTATTATTTCTTCATTTTGGAACCAGGACCAACTAAGAACAAAAGTAAACAGAAAAATAATAAAACAATTTACTTAAGTTTTATGCTAGATTTCATTATTATATGATTTATATTATTGATTTATATTATGATTTCTTTGTAGATATTGCCGGTCATTCTAATCAAAATATTTTTATAAAATACCAACCTTGATAATATTTTTTACACATATTAGTAAAGTTGTTTCTTGAACTCAGTAACCTAGGGTGCTTATGAAATTTTTGAATTAAGCAATTTTTCACTCGGTATTTCCTTCTCATCTAGCTACTTACAAATTCATGAGTAAACAGTTCATTAAGTTGTTTCTAAGTAAATTTTAGAATCGAAGTAAATTTTCATTAACGAATAATTTTTTTAAACGATAAAAACTTATTGAATTTCTTAAACATGAACTACTAGCAATAAAATGAAATGTGTAGTATAGAAAATATTTTTTTTATTAAAACAACAATTTTAAAGGAAAAAGAAACAATAATAACTGTAAAAAGTTAAAATAGGTTGACTATTTGAAATACGGGACTGATTACATATAAATATCTTCTGAATTGATTTCTTCCTTGCAAAGAATTTGTTTTTGATTTGAAGTTGAAATATTATTCAATTTGTATACAAAGTACTTATGTGCGCCTTGTGCCGATATTGTGCGCCTTGTGCCGATAGTATACCTTAATACAGGAAACAAATTAAAAAATACGAAATTAAAATCGTATTTTAAATTGATATTGATGTAAAATTTAAATCCACTTATTCCTAAAAATAACTGTATTTCGTCACCTAGATGAACCCAAAATTAAAACGAGTCGCAGATTTTATATTTCAGTACTTAATGAAGAATATGTAATACTGGAGTTGTTCAGACGGGATTTCATTTGTAATTTAGAAATGGGATTCGTTCCTAACGCTTTTTTATTTTCCAATTTCCGAGCAAAATATATATTTTCAATTTCACTTTGAATATATGTATAAGACTAAAATAAAGATTTGTCTTTCTTTACAGTTCGAATAACATCGCTTTTAATAATCAATATTTTTTTGTAAACAAAATGAATAAAAAAATTGAGAAAAATTACGATAGTAATTTTTTGTACAAAATATGAAATTCTAATGAGATTTCATTTTTTACAAAATTGTGCATTATTTACATTCTTATAACTTTAGAAATAATATGTATAGTACATCAGAAACGCTCGCAATTTCAAGTTAAACGGCGTTCCAACTTTTTTGTAAAACAACAATTTACTTTCTGACTGAACCATCACTCTTTAAACTGTTTTAATGATATTTGTCCAAAAATAAGTACTGACCAAAAAGTTAAAACTAAAAGTTAAACACATATACAATAAATTGAAATGAAACAAGACATAAGACTGTTTACAATGGAAAAACGGAATTTATTTCTTTGGAAGGAAGGGTCGCAATTTTGTAAATTTGCATTTAACTAACGAATCCAAACGCCCCTGAAGAAACGAAATAATAACAGAAATTTTGCATTCTGTCAACTAACAAACACTAAGACGAGGGTATAATAGTAGAGGGAGCATCAGGTCGAAGTGACTGATGTAAATATGGAGGGAAAATTTAACACAGATATTTAATAACTTTTTACAGTGATACGTGGAAAAATATATATCTTCACTAATCAATTTTTTTGTTTGAAATGTATAAAAAGATATTACTCTTTATCTGAACCCTGGAAAGAATTTCTTAAATAAAAATAGAGAAACAAAACAACAGAAATTATGAATCGGGTGTCACCAATGTTACAAAAACCTAATAAACTACCTTAGAATACAATTTTTGCGCCTAATTCACTTGGATGAACTGAACTATACACCTTTAAAAAAAATTAAATAACAAAATTCACAGGACCCTAGAACCTACAACCATTTATTTCACCCTGATATTTCAGTGGATAAATCTCACTTTCATTTTTCTAATTGCCAATCATGTAAAAAAACTCCCCCAATTATTCAATGATCACATATTTTGTAAAAAATTCGCGAACTAATTTACTTAAAATTGTGGAAAAGTAGATTTTTAAATCATAATTTTATTTTAACTCTACGTAAAGCATAAAATTTAAAAAAAAATTTGCAAGATCTTTATTTTTCAAAAATTCGATATAAATCTTTTGAATGTTAAGTGTTAAGTTAAATGTAGGTTAATATGTATTTTTTAAATTTCAAGTTTATACCTTGAATAGATTCTGAGAAAAATAGCTTGGACGGATATATAGATGAATGGACATATGACTGAAGATAGTATCGTAAATATCTTTCTTATTGCTGACCGTTATTATATAATTCGTAAAGGCGATTTTAATGTATACTTAAATACACATAGTGTATCTGCTAAAGTATATACGAGTATTAACATTATTTTTTACCACCTAAATATATTTGTCTAGTGTATATTATACAGGCATAACAATTTCCCAATAAATAAGTTCCAGGAGAGATTCACGACCAACATTTTATTAACATCTACTAACTGCTTTTCATTTTAATTCAGGTTTAATTGTTTCAGAAATGGAAAGAGGATGGAAAAGAAGTGCATCGCGTGTTTACCTTGCATTTTACACTTATGTGTATCCGGAAATATGCTTACTGAAATTAGAAAAAGAGGAATTTTTATGAAATTTTTTATTTATTACTTTCAAACGATACAAGAATAATGAACATAATTTTTATTACTAAACTTGCCCTCTTTAAAATTGTCATATAAATAACTTCAAGCATTAACTGATGACGCCCCGGTTAAAGGTTAGTATGTTTGATCTCCTTCTTCTTCTTTGGCCTTCAATGAATCAGTGCTGGACACAAGCCCATTCTATTTTTTCCATGCTTTTTTATTTACAGACATTCTCAACCTTCGTTAGAATGCTATAATATTAACATTTTTGACCTATTTTCTTGTGCGTTGTCACACATTTGGTTGCTCTGCTATTCTTTAAAATTTTGACAAAAATGAATTTTAGGTTCACGATCACTTTTCTTTTACGTAAGGAATTCAAAAAATAATTATAGACGTTTTGTACATTCTATTTTATATAATGTTACATTCGTTTTTATATATAATTTAAAGAATAACTTTATTCTAGGTAAGAACTATATCTTTCCATAACAATCGAAAATAAAATACACCGTTTTACTGTTCAATAGTTGAACAAAAAAAACAAATATATATATATGTATATATATATATATATATATATATATATATATGTGTGTGTATATATATATATATATAAATATATATATATATATATATTTATATATATATATATATAAATACATTGAGTAAAAGGCTTCTAATTGAACATAGTTTGCACATTCATATATTCAAAATAAAAACTCTCACATGGTCTTTCTGACCTATCAGACAGAATACTTGAAGAAATAAATGGTGGAAAAAAAATATATATCACATTACGTAGGTGTGAAGTATTTTTATAAAAAAAGGTTAAAAATATATGTAGTAAAACAAAAGTTACGATGGGCAAGTTGCAAAGACCCCTGGTGTAATAAATACTTTTTTTGTGAATTAAGCTTCATCTTTATGAGAATAAAAGGTGCGCTGGCTGACTACATTCATCCCCGTAAAAGCTCGTGTTATGATTTTATTCGTAATATATGTTGCGTGAATAAATCACATAGGTTTCAAATTTACTCATGGAGGAGACTTTATGTGTCTAGCAAACATTTTGCTATATCCGAATTTGAGCTACTATTTTTTCGGAAATTACTAACTCCTAACATCAGTAGCGAAACTATATGACATCAACTTAGACCAAGGAGCGTAAAGTTGAGCATTTATGTATCCGTCCGTTTCCTCTTGTTTCTATATTGCAAATAATGTCTTAATTTGTGTCAGTTTTGGTTTGTGGTAAGTGTTTTAAAGTGGAATTTCATTTTATTACAATATTAACGACGTTGAAGATAATAAAATGTTGCACAAGCTGGGTTAAATGTAATTAGTTCTATTTTATTGTGTTTTATTATTAAGATATTAGACTCAAAAAAAGAAACTACTGCAGGGTTTTCCCTACAGTAAGACCGATCTTTTTCAGTTTTTATGTTTTTTATTTTTTTAACATACCTTTTACGTTCACATTAAAATGTACATATGGGCATATGGCATTTTTATTACTATAATAGCAATCTCTCAAACAGTCAATCAAAGATAATTTAATACAGTCAACCAGAATACGTCAAAAACAGTGATAATTTTAATAACAATTAGTAGTAGTAGGGCTCCAAGAAAGAAACAAGGCAGAGATGTAATTCTGGAAGTAAGAAAAGAGAAATTATTTCGACTATTTGAGATATTAGAAATATGTTATTGAGATATTAGATATTAAAAGAAAAAGTGGAAGAAATTTGCATTCGCTAATTCTACTTGTCTTAATAGGGCATGTGTCTGAACAGTGGTAAATATAACATATAAAACTGGAAATATAACTCATTTATAAATATTTAAGTGGCGATTTAGAATTATTGCAATAAAAAAATATTGTCCTCAAATTTTTTCTGAAACATTTACTAAAAAGGGCATGTTTTTAAGTCTTACGTCCATACGTTTACTTTTCAATTAGGAATATTATAAAAATTCATTATTTTTCAGCGACTATTTTCCAACGAACGGAAAACAGTAATTTATATGCAATACTTTTTGAGAATCCATGGAAAATCCCGGATAAAAAGAATCAGTAGACAGTGTGTATTATTTAACACATGATAGTTTGTTTTTGGAAAGCACTTGATTGTATATGGGTAAATATTAGTGAAAATAAAATCATATTCGCCGGTTTTGACGATTACGATTTCGGTAATAAAACGCACGGTTGTTGTATTTTTTTCAATTAGTCATTGATAACGTTATAACTGTGACGAAACTGCAAATTTGTTATACTCTGTGTTATTATAAATCAATGTACCCATGTCATTAAGGGTTTATGGTACTTTAAGGAAAGGTATAAAAACATATTTTAAACGGTGATAATACAATTATTAACCGCAAAAAATAAATACACATTAGGACAATTAATTATCTGAACAATAATGGCATGTGAATGTGGATACCTTGTTCATATTCATTAGCGTGATCAGATCAATGACTAAATTTATGGCTGCTTTTTGTATAAGTATTACCAGCTTAGATACAATAAAGCAAACTTTGCTAGAAGTTTAGTCCCTTTTTTGCATCCTTCTCCTTTTATTTTCCGCTGATTTCGATATGTATTAAGAAAATATTTCACGCTTAATTAAGAAAATAAATAAATACAATTACGAAATACCTAGCATCCACGAATCACATGAAGTTTGAACAGAAACAATTTTTTATTGAACATACGAATTATAATTTCAATTTCGGTCAACAGGAAAAAGAAAATCGGCAAAAGTTTCTCTTCTTTTTGTAGAATATATGAAGCAGGGTACGGAAATTAAAAAAAAATTATTTAAATCATCTATGAGATAAACGAGAAATCTAATATTTTTCATGAAAATAACCTCTCACTTTATTTTCAAGGTATTTGGAAAATGCTTTTAAAACACCATAATCAAAAATTGTATAGATTTTTCATCATTATATCGTCCATATATAGACATAACATATTAATCCATGTAACACGTGAGCTCAACAGTTTCGTTAAAAAAGCCACATGAAAATTAAAAAGAGCTGATAAGGCAACCATTTGCGCGAAATAGGATTCGGGTGTAATTATTAATTGACAATATATTTTGTGTTACTTTAGATTATTAATTGACAATATATTTTGTTTACATTTAGATTGTACATATTTAAAAAACTGTCGATATTGATTTTTATTTCAATTCTTAAAGTCATTATTTATTTTATTAATAATTCTTGGTCCGTAAATCATATATTTAAATTATATTTAAATGAATAACCTTTCTTGTTTTGCATTATCATAAAAGAACGGGTATTTAATTTTGCTATTCGCTGATTGTAGTTATAAGGTAGAAGTAATGTAGTTATAAGATGACATACTTTGAACATAATATAGAAATATTTCTCCTCTCTTCTGAATTTTTTTTTTACAGTTGGAAAATTTAACAGAGTCAAAGTAACCCTTGAATATTATATTTTAAAGCAAATTATATATTTCACGTAAGGGTTTAATATCTAATACCTAATAGTAAATAATAAAAAAAATAAATGAATTGTTGCTATACTACGTAAGAGAGCTTATCATTGATAAATTAAATATATAGAAAAAAATAATAAAAAATCATAACGATATAATGACATTTGTTCTGCTTTGAAATTTTATAACTGTTTATTTTGTTGTATTTTAATTCCCAAGTTAGCACATCATCAATCCATTCTGCGGAATACGGAATATATAATTTTATATACGAACCTGTATTAATTTCATTGTGAATAAATAAAAATTACACGAATATAAAGGTTGATCTCGTAAAAATGTTCTCGTAAAAAACTTCAGTCCGCACATCAATAAATTTAGGCGTTGTTATACTATATGCTGAAAACGGTTTTCGATGGCTTTCTAAGAAAAATATAAATAAATGTGCCACATAATTTAAATTTTTGCTGTGGCGCTCTTTTCCGTGAAGTTTGTATTTCATCATCTTGGTGCTTCGTCACGAATTCATAAATGTAAACGTTTTTTATATATCAAGATTTTTATGGTATCATATTGTTCAAACCAAATTTAAAATGTTTAAATATTTATAAAATTACATGTCAGGGTAATTAATATTCAGTCAATTGTCCTCACCATATTCTAATATATGTTTAGAAAAACGAAATTGTACCGATCTTACAACCTTCCAAAATTCTACGCCAATATTTTATAAAATCTTATTATTATCAAATATGTGAGTCAATAAGCTTCATAATTATGCTAAATTTCAAGTGTGTACTTTGAACGATTTCTGAAAATAACTTGTAATTTATCAATGGACACGTTCACGCCTCCAATACTTAAGAGCTCTTCCTTTGATTGTACTCGTCTCAGATTGTTTAGTGTTTTTAATACTAAGATCCACTACTTTATGGATAATTTAATTCTCAATTTACATCACTATTTTCTTCGTTCCATAAAAGCAAAGCCGCTGTTCGATTCTAGTTTATTATTAAAATATTTATAATTTAGGAAACCATATTAACCATTAAGTATAATAATATCATATTAACCATCACGCACAATGAGTATTATTTTATTGATATACATCACAGACCAATTTTTATAGGTGTGCTTTTTATTCCACTCCATCTAAATATGTTTGCTATATTTTATATTATAAGAAAATAAACAATCTGATATTATTCACAACTTCTTAATGTTGTATTAGTGAAACTTTATTTATATGAATATACCTTATACTTTACAATGTTGGAAACCTCTTTTTAGCTTTTTAGTAATTTTGAATATTACGGGTACTTACAAATATATAATCAGATGGGAAACCATTTCAAAATCGTTCCATTTCGTTGTTTAGTGTATTTATCGTCCTTAGCACTCGTTCTTTTTCAAAAAATCTTTTGTAACTTTAAACTATTTTACTTTCAGTTTCTAAGAATTTTGGAATAGTTTGTTTTGACCCATTTTTGACCATCAATCTGAAGATACATATATGGATGACATATAAGACGTTCTCATTCCCTCTTTTATAACACCAGCCAACAGTCGTTGTATTCACATGGCAAGAAGCAGCCGCAAGAAAATTTATAAAATTGATGAAGGAAAAAAAGAGTAATTCATAAGGAAAACTGGATGATCGATAAAAAAAAACACTAAATATGAATCTAAATCACTTTCTGAAGAGTAATATTTTTGCAGTTTTCTATAGTATTTATCTGTCGGTGTACATTTCAGTTTGTAGGAGTACATTAAAAACGCCCATGAATTATCGTCAAACGACTACATAAAAAAAACCCGATAATTAAAACACATTTATTTATTATCTGTTTACTGAGAAGCATTGAGAATAGAAAGGTTTACAAGTTCTTATTTCTGAATAATGAATTTGTTTGCAAAAATATGATTGGGATATGACTGGCCCCATTAATGGTATATGTCCTTAAAAATTGTTAAACATGAATAGATGGTCAGGATTTGCAACAACGTGAATCATTTATCACTCGTAAAATTGCACTGTATTTGAAAGACTTGTATAAATAAATATATTTGGAAGAAGTTAAAATGTGTCAATGGATAAGATTTTATGATTCATTTTATTACTACTTTATACAGTTTATGCACATTTCTAAAGTGTTTTGATTCTGTCAACGTAGTATATTCCCCTGACAGAATATATTACATAAATTTATACCGTTTTAATAGTATTTGTTACATGTTGCAATAGCATTCTCTCTTTATAAACAATTTAGATTAACATACATATGTATAAATCGAATTATTGTCTTAATTTTTCAGTAAACGTTTTAGAATTTTTCTTTATTTCAAAATTGTAGTTATTAATTGAATTTATCATAACGAAGCGTCAAGTTATGATATCACAGATTTTAGCACAAGAAATTATTCTTGGTCTATTCAGAGAATTGATCTACGCTTCGTTTGAGCTTGTTCGAATAAATATAGTATATTAGCGGTGCCCACCCGCTTTGCTGGGCACATGTATTATAAATATATAAAAAAAAATTTAAATATAATTTTGATTCTAAATTTCCAATTATTTTATAATGTAATAATGATTTATTATTAAGCAAAATGTTGCAAAACCTGATTTGTTTTATGTTTCGATATATATGTACCCATATTTTCTGATTAAGAATTGTATCAAAATTATACATCGCAGATGTATAATAAAAGTTTTTGAAATGGAATTGAGTAACTACCATTTGTTCTAAGAGAAGGAAATTTGTAGGCATTTGATACAATCCGCAAAAATACTTTAATAACTGACGCCTTAGCAAAAAAATTATACATTTTTCATAATTATTTAAAAAATATATATTGCAGACAATTTTAAGATAAATGTGTATAAATTTTGAAAACTGTTTTGTTTTACATTTCTCAAAAACAATAATTATGTGAAAATGTGATAAACGTGATTTTTACAGCTTTACGAATTTTTTTCTGAATATATTAAGCCTCCATTAACCAAATTAAATATAAATTTAAGTACTTAATATTTCCCTATGACAACGTTCTTTGCCCTTGTCCGGTAGAAGAATTTTGCTACTATGTCATGTCGATCGCAAGAATTTTGACTTTGACATAAAAGCTCTCATATTTTGCACCATTTACGTGATTGTAATGAATAAATCTGACTGTCCAAAATGCCGCACATAAGTCATAGCATCTTAAGTTTGCTCATGTATATAGCGAGTTCCACCAGTGAAAAAAGACGGTAATACAACCGTCTCTCCCAGCTCTGAAAACTTTACAAAACTTATTGTCATGGCGTCTTTAAGATGAAAATATTCCTTACTTCTCAGTTTTTTTTAGTTGTTATGAATAAAAGTAAGTCTGTTCATCTCAATTTTTATAATATTGAATGAAAATTTATTTAAAATACTGCGAACGATAATAGATCATTCTACATTATCCTGTAGTCATAAAATTCTGAAGGAAATACGGTCTGAATGCGGTCGGGTGGAGCGCAACTTTAGTTCTCACATTGCTCTTAGGTATATTTATATTATAGCCGTCTTTCAATGGCAAAACATCAGAGAATATTGGGGAGTGTCATATGCACGGTGCATCTAACTGACATAAATTTTTGCCTCTGCTGTGGAGAATTATATGTCTTTTTTTAAATCCTATCCATAATGAGAACTGTTAATCCTTTAGTCTCAGGAGCATTATAACCATCTTTACGTTCTTTAGAAGGCTTCTTACCAGCATCATTCTATACTAGGAACACTTTATGACCCTTAGGAAATGAATTTAAAGCAGTCTTAAAATGAAACATATAATCGTCTTTTTCGCGCAATATACACACGATATTCTGCCAAATATCTGACCAATTCTCGATTAACGCAAGAGTAAATTCTACAATGGATTTCAATCTCATGTTCATTATCACCAAAGAAAGTACATCTGAAGTAATGAAGGCTGTAGATGAAGTTCAGCCAAGAGTGAAGAAAAAATGTTCTGTTATTGTATGCTGATAAATCAGAACAGAGTTTAATGGCTAAGGGTATGGTACAACGGTAGATAGCTGGAATTAACCAGTAGTGCACCACATTCCCTGAGTTTTATTCATAAAGTTTAAAGGGTTAGACAGATAATATCCATACATCATCAGTTGGAACCCGAATATTAGTGAGAGTCTGCAACATTAGGACTGAGGAGTTGGAACCCGGTATTCAATGATCCTGTAGTCTCACAGTTTAAGCAGACAGTATCATGCGCTATCTGGACTGAAGAGTTGGAACACAAAGTACGATTACAGAGTATCTGCTTGATAGCTACAATACTAATTTAAAAATAACCGATACTCAAGACTCACAATTTAGGCATGAAGCACACTTGCACTATTAAAACTGAGAAATTGGAACGGGAAATTAAAAGACAGGGTCTCTACTTAAGACCCGTAATACTTCTTTATTAAGTACAGTAGAAATTTCTGAGACAATTTTTGGAAATTATTTTAAAAGTTGTTAAATTTTTTGGAAATATTTTGTCGCTGGGTTATATAAACAGTATCAGCTCGCAAGTTTAATTAGTATATTATAATTGCTGACAAATCAAACATGATCGAAAACGTAGCTATTTTCCTCGAATTACTGAGAGTCCTTTTTTACGAGCTCCGTTTGAGAACTTTAGTACAAACGGCTCCAAGAAACTCAGAAATCCTGACACTGCAGGTATATTACCTGCCTAAGCGATGAGACTTGAAGAGCTGTTGTTGATTTTCTGCAACGAAAATTAACCAAATAATGAAAGAATGTATCGTCTCTCACGCGACGTTGTTTTGTTGGTTCAATCACTTTTTAAGGGCGACATGGAATTTGATGATGCTCCACGCTCCAGATGACTGCAAACATTGGACATCGACGCTGCTCGGACTCTTATTGAAAAAGATCCACGGTAGGTGACACAGTGTTTTGTAGAGCCATTTCAATTCTTAATTTAGGTAGCAGTACCTATACAGTATCAAAACTAAAGGGTTAGAACCCGGAGTGAGCCTCTGCTTGAGATCCAAAGTACTCCTTTAGTATACTTGCAATATCAGAACTGAGAATTAGGAGCTTGGAATTCAATGACCCAGTCATTGAATTTCAATGGTAAATATGTTATTATTTCCTCTAATTCGGCTACATATTATTCATGATCTTAAATTTCTAGGATATAATTAATTATTTTTCCTAAATAATATGGTGAATATTATTGCAGAAATTCCGTTGAGTATGCAGAAATTCCGTTGAGTAATTTTCAGTTGAGTATTAAAAGAGAAAATGTTCATTCATATCTTAGTCCAAATTTATATAAAAAATTATAAAGTTTGTATTTTTAGCATAATTTGAAAAAAAAATTTGGGTTGTAATTAAATATCTTTTCATTGTTATTAAGTTCTGTAATTGTGTTACTAACATTTTATATTGTGGTTTCACTACACAAATTTGAAATTTCCATTGTGATAAAAATTATGTTCATTATTATTTATCTTATTGATAGCTTCGTTTTAAATTTTCGCAACTTCAGAATATGACACATAATATCTTAAATACAAATACTACTCCATCGATATATCAACAATTCTGCGTGAGATAACCCAAACCGTTACAAAAAGTGTACAGAAATACGTAAATCTTGGTCAAGATATTTTTATGGCAAAGAAAAACCAAAGCAACGAAATATACAGATGCTTAAGACTAGCGTACTCTAAAATTGAATTCACCTTCAAAACAAAAATTACAGCTGAAGAGAAAGCTTGCATACATTACCAGGGTATCCTACCAGTACATATTTGTGGAGTTAAATCCTGGGTGTTCACAAAAGAGATTATCACTAAGCTTAGAATGGATTGGATTCTGTGCTCATATAGCAAATATAATTAATTATTTTGAACATGCGAGATATATGTGTTGAATTATACGACCTGCTGAAATCTTATAAAAAATATTTTCATGTAATAATATTATTGTTATTGTAAACGAAAACAGGGACGGTGACAATAAGTAAATCTTTTCATTTGTAGTCACTATCTGCATAAACCCAGTAAATTTATAATAATTCAAAAGGACAGGTTAGAAAATGATATCGAGGGTCAATAACCTTAGATGTGGTATTCTCTTAGCGTTCTAATATCACTAGAAAAAATATTTTAGAGGCTTCTCCCGAGAATTATTTTGCTACATTCAACTATGGTCTCGATATCAGAAAAAAAAATCCGCGATGCATGAGGAAGCGAAACAGCTAATAGCAGTTGTGAGACAAGAACACGGTTAAATGCCGATAAATTGCCCTTTTGTTAAATATATTTCCGTCAACTGTATGTGCGGGTTCTTTGCGGATTTTTAGTATTGAAGCGGATGGTATACATGCAAATTGGTAATAAATCAATCATAAATAGATAAATAAATAAATGGACAAAATTTTGATCGTTTTGCTTGCGACAGACGTAACGTTCAAAAGAGCTAATAGCATTGGTGAGCGCCATTTTTGTTTTTTTCGCACAAAATTTTCACATACATAATGTACCAAACAGGTGATAGCGTCAATGAGCGCCATTTTTGTTTCGTATATGTAAGTAATTTTTGTCTTATTGTACCGTTTTTATCTATCTCTCTCTGTTATTAATTATGTATTTTTCGATTTCCTTGTAATAAATTTGCAAAAATTTGTCGTCAAAAACGTTGAAGAAAGTATGTTGCGGCCTTCAAATTTTATTCTCATTGGATTCAAAATTATACTAATTGTAAGTCCGTATAAGATTATTATAATATATTACCTTCAGAAAAAATCAACAAAATGTCATTACTAAAAAACTGAAACATCTGATAAAATTTTTATATAAATTTGCACAGAAAACTGTCAATTAAAACATGGCGGCGATACCAGTTATATATATATATATATATATATATATATATATATATATATATATATATATATATATATATATATATATTTATATATATGTGTGTTTGTGTGCGTATTTATTTATTTTATATTGACTATGTTAAAATTTTGTAAAATTACACAGTTCAAAATTATTTGCTGATTTTGAAATTATCGTGAGCATTATTCTAGCAATTTGTGATTGCTCAAAACAAATGCAAACGTAAAAAAAATATTATTGCCAAATTTACAACACCTTTCTACTTTTAACTTAACTCAGAATAATTCACTCAGAATAATGGCAATTTAACTCAGAATAATGGCAAATGTGTCCCACTAACAAGATAAGTAAATTCTATTGTATTTTAATAGATCGCATGTCTTCTTCTTATGTCAGAAAAAAGATCATTGTCAACATTTATTGGATTTGCAGTTTAAGGCACTTATGCAAAAAATTATATTAACATAAGTAGTATACGTTTAATTTAATAACATTCTTTAAAGCTATATATTTAAAACACAAACTGGGCTTTATTTCCTCCTTACACGGAATCTCATCCCATTTCGGTTATTGGAAATAAAGGATTAAATACAAAATTAGACTTTATTTCCACTCTATATGGAATTCGTTTGTATTCCATGCATATGTTCTTTAGTTAATATAAACAGCTTTAACTTAAAATGCTTAGTATAATCATTGAACTTTTATCAAGAAAATAAGTAAAATGTGTCCCAAAAATTCCTGTTACACATGAGTATAAATTATGTCGACTATATTTCAATAATTATAGTACTAAACGTTCTCATCATGGTAGATTTTCTATTTAAATGCCGTTATTTTAGTTATCTGAAACATTAGGCGACCCATATTTTGAGGCTAAAACTAGATTTCTTAAGTTCGAGACAAAATTTAAACAACACATAAGCACGACCCACGAGTATAATCAATTCAAAGAAAAAAGGGAGAATGACCAGAAGCCAAGCCAAGTTATACTTTAATCTTCAGCATAGGAATTGCTAAAATCATTAAAGTCAGTGGCACATGAAATATTGATTTACAATTGTGAACAAAATAAATAAAAACAAATGCTTTTAATTTGATTTAATGCATAATACCGGAATGAAAATCATTGAAATAATTCAAAGAAATTGGTTTCAAATATATTAATTGCTTGAGCATAATAATATTAAGTTCAAATTCGATCACTTTAACATGAAATTAAAATGTTCTTATTAATTCTTAAAATGTTACCCTAGTTTATACATATGCTTCTTACCAAAGATCATTCACATAGATTTATATCACGTCAAGATAAGTCACATTTTTCATTGTGGTAGTGGATTTAATCTGATAGTGGCAAATAATGACTTAGGTAGAATATTGGTGCCTTACTTTTATTAAAGCCTTCTAGTTGAGCAATAAATATTTTCGGTTTAGAAGAAAGTATTAATTTTCCCTTTATTACTTCTTAATCCCCTACGATAAGTAAATTTGATGCTGACGGAGGTAAAGTCGGCCAGTTAAAAAGTATCCCAAAATTAAGGGAGACGAGTCATTAGGGTCTTATATTTAGGTAGTGAGAGTACAGAAATTAAGGACAGCCTCCCTCTGCACGAAAATTATTTCCAACTCCTCGTAAACCAAGTGAGCATGGCCCACAATGCATTATAGATCGTATTTTTTTCACTTTACAACCACCTCCCGTAAATTGCTAGAATAATGGTAACACCGTGACACATTTCTATGATGACACCAAATAATTTCGAACTGTGTAATTTTACAAAATTCGTTCTCACGTAGTCAATATAAAAAAATAAAAACAAACACACATGTGTATGTGTATATAATATCTACAAGCCAAATCGATATTAAATTTTTTTAGCCAAGTCATTATTTACAAAGGCGTGTACCTTATTTGTGAACCCAATATCTGATACTACACGTATCATGTATAAGAGCTTCGTTGCGAGCGGCAGCATTGACGAGCCAACCCTTTCATTGTCCTGAGTTACATTTGACAAAGTGCTCTTTAGAAATATAATGGAAGTCACCTGCCTCCCACTGGTCTAGCGCGTCCTCTTAATTTATGGTGTCTTATACGTCGTATCTCAAAGACATTTTATAAAGATTTCGCAAAGAATATCGAAATTAATAGACGCTTTACTATGACTTCATACAATAATTATTTTTTATATGTGTTGGCGAGAAGAATAATGAAAAAATTCGTTGCTTTTTCACCCTCAAAAAACACAGTCATAGATCTGGTATAATAATGTTTATAGTACTTATTTCGTTTAGGTAATCAAGATGAAAATTTTACTTAGACAGACGGACTGAATCAACACCTAGATGGCGACCGCCTCCTTAAGATAAAATAATTATACTTATCGCCTATTTAAATTAATTCCTAATATATCGTTCTTTAAATTACAACTCAAGCAACTGATTGGCTTTAGTGAGAAAGAGATTTATAACATAGTCGAATTATAGGTATGTACCTAATAAAATATGGATCTTTCACAATACCACAATAAACTGTGAATATAATTTTTATCTTCATATATCCATGGAATGATCATATTAACACATTTTCGTGACACTATATTTTTTAATAAATATTGAATGGTTATTTCTTTTAAAAAATATAGTTTCACGAAATTGTGTTAATGTACCTTTTATTATAACTACAACTTACTCATGTCAAATTAAATATATTTTGGGCGAATGCTGGTTGCCTCTTCCAAAAAGATATGTTGAGATAACATTTTCGGAATTTCTGCTCATCTTCCATTCGGTAACAAAATATTATTTTCACCTAAATGGAGACGGAGGAGAACATATCTAACAATAACACGTCGAGAGAACGAGAACTTTAGTTTATTTGATAATACATACCTAGTTTCTAAACTATTGTCACGTTCATATTTAATGAATTGCTCCATCTTGAAGACGGAGTAGCGTCTGTTGAAAAAAAAAACTAGTTGAATATGCTTCATTTCACAAAACATTTTACTTATTGATCTAGAAGGTCAATGACCATATTTAGCTTTATTTGGTATATATAAGTGGCACAGACAGCTTTCATTCAGATATTAGGGATGGACTATACGCAATTCCTGAACACACGTACAATTATATGCGATCCGTAGAAAACTAGTAGATGTATGAATATGTCATCAATTGAAATCAAGTTTAATTAGTAAATAACAATCACAATCAGTTCAAAATGGAATAAATTAATATATCATATATTGTAAATTAGATGAGAGAATGGCAATATCAGTATCGGGAAAAGAATTTGGTATCGACATAGATTTCCTCACTAGTAAGTTAAATTTTAACATTCAATGGTTCTTTATTGTGCGTGAGTATTTTACAGGAACATAGGTGTGTTTGACTTATATACCTTACCAGTCTCGATCTGAAAAAAAGGAGTGACTGTAAATCCTTTGCATCCAACGTAAAATGTAAGGCTTTCTTAATACATCTATCATGCGAAATCTTCTAAAGGGACAAATTTCCTTATCATGACGAAAATTTAAGGGGACAAATTTATCAGAATGCGAATCTTATTAAAAGCATTCCTTTTAAAGGATTTTTATATAAGTATTTAACTTAACTTCTCTTCATAATCCTGATACAATTATAGATACGTTTAAAGCAGAAGATGCAGAAAGAGAGAGAGATAACCTTATCACCGGACCTCAGACGGATATCTGAGCGACAATCGAGGAGTAGAAATGAAGTTTTTGCTAAAACCGCGGAAACTTTACGGCCATCGTCCGAGGTAACGGAAGATTTTTCTACGGGTCAGCCTACCAGTGAGGTATAGGAAATCATGATCAACGTGAATGTACAATTACACAGAAAATGCACCAGCAGCCAGCATACGGATGTCCGATTCACTTTTACCCAACGTCAGTTACTTCAGACGGAAGAATTAAAAAGAAATTTCATTATTCATAAAGTGGAGTAGAGACAACGAAGAGATGACGAGCTCCATGAAATCCACAATTAAATTTGTTAAATCAGGATCGAGAAGCGAAAGCTCGTACTGAAGTTACATAAAGGTATATATATATAAATGTATATATATATATGTATATATATATATATATATATATATATATATATGTATATATAAATATATATATATATATATATATATGTATATATATGTATGTTTATATGTTTACACACGCGCGCGTGCATACACACACATACACACACGCACACACAAATGATGAATAGAAGGAAAAATAATTTATTAGTGAGATACTCTAAATTTAAAGGAACGATATAACTTCTTTTTACCAATAATTACTTCATTGAAATTATGCTCTATTCGTTCATATAATATCGTAAATTTTCGGAAGAGAAACTAACTTAAGTAAACATTTCGTTTATATTTGATAAACTTTTGATGACTTTTGAACATAATTTAATTTTTTATATTTCTTATGAAAATGTATTTATTTTTACATGTCTTCATTTCAGTACAGTTACACAAATTATCTATTTTAACAAAATGAAAATAAAAACATGTGGCAATTTCTGAAAAACATATTTTTATTTTCTATCTAATGCAATTGAAATTCTAGAGGTTAAATATTAGTCAGACGATTCATTAAATGTCACAACATTTCAAGAATTTTAAATCACAACAAAACGAGATGGCGACTGAACTTCGTTTAGACCGATGACCAATTGGCGCCGTTTAGTTAACAAATTAGGCAAACAAATGAATAGAAAATTTAATTATATCACTTGGTCACAAAAGTTGTAAACTAAAATAAAATGGCAAAATATTTGATTCTTTTGAATGATTTTTAAAACAAGGAATGAATATTTAAGAAAATGTAACACTATAAAACTAATTAAAATGGCTGGAAATAAACATTACATAGAAAAAGAAGATTAGGAAAGTTTCTGATGAGATATAAGAAAATTAGTACTGATTATATTTTTGCACTGTGCTTTAGTATTTAAAGAAATAAAACGGAACTATACGATAATACATAAAAATTTAAATAACCTCAATTCTGGGAAATCTGATTAAAACAAATACTAGTATATCTATGACATATGAGACCATGACACCATGACTTCGTTTATCAACAATACTCCGCGATTTACGGTATGCTTAAATATACGAAAAAAAACAATATATAGGAGGAAAAGTCATCAGTTATTCAGTTTTCATTCAATAAAATAATACTGTATTCTCATAAAATATCATCTGCGTCTAACATGAAGCAATAGGCTAATAAAACCAATAAATGCTTGCAACGTGTAATAGAAAAAATCATGGTTACAAACATTATGGATTTCGCAATCGTATTTTTCCCATTATCATCCAAAATAAAATAAGTATTGGTTACTGACATATATACATTCAATAATAAATTTAGACGAAAAGGAAAAGTGATGATGAGAAGATAAATTGTTTTTTTTTCAATTATCATTTACGAGTACTATTATCATCTACACGCAGTAACAGATAGTAAAAGGTCCATGGGTGAATTAACGAAAAACAAACTCAGCACTGCAAGATTATAAGATGAATTGTTGGAGAATTTGTTTTGTCTGAGTGCTCAGACAATTTAAAAAATTGTCTGAGCAATCAGACAAGTTATAAATAGGAAATGGCAGAGTTTCTTCTAGAAATGTACCATTTAATATACTAATAATTATATATAGTAATATTTATATATAATATAAAAATAATTCCCATTTTCTTCAGTCACATTACTCTCCTCTTATAAAATTTATTCTTATTCATAAAATACAATTCAATAGATATTTATCTCCCAGTATTAAATATAAATGAAAGCAGGGAGGAACAATAACAGAAATATTTTATTCTGTTTATTATTGATGCGAATGTATGGCAGTTGCTGGATTATATTAATAACAGTTGATTATTTAGTTTCGGAGTTGACTAAAAATCGACGTTATTAAAAGTACAATAAGCTCGTTATTTATAATCTGCATGTTATTTAAAAAAAAAATATCACCAAAATAAATCTGCGATTGAAGCATCTGTTTAAAAAATATCATAAGTTTAAGCATTTTCATATAGGTTTAAGCCATGAATAATTATATATTATTAATTTGGACATTCTTAACCCAAATAAAGGGTAATAGTTAAACATTAATAATTATAACAAAATTAATAATAATAATTTAACTACAAAATATGTCTAGAGAGTATAAATCATTTCCAAAAAATAAAACATATCGGCCGTGTTAACTGCTATTAAACATCTGAATTTAAATTTAGCCAATATATATGGTTATCTTTGTTCCGTTTATTTGCTTTCAAATTGATTACTTTTTAGCTTGCTGTAATCCAAATATTTATCAAAATGTTTACAACTTTTTAGGACCTACTTCTACCTCCTATTTCTGGTGAAATTCCATTCTTCTTATAAATATTTGTCATTATCACGTAAACAGCATTTTTATTAATACATATACAATTATGATAATAGTATACCAGATATCATATTTATTACACCTTTTATTTTACTACATCTATAGCAGTTGTGACAAATTAAAACTGAAAAATGTATTGGACCATTTTGCTTTGATGCAACAAATATCCCGTAACCGATTAAAATATATATAAAAACTAAAACATATTAAATGGTCTGTCAAGTGCGAGTTGGGTTCGCGTGACTAGGGTCTGTGGCTGACTTAACTTTGACATTTGAAGATATTAAAAAAATCCATGAGGTCTTCTTTGGATAAAATTAAATTCAAGTCATATTCTCAACACTAGAAGAGGTTTATAAGAATGTATTCAATCTATAGAACATGCCCAAATAAACGTTTTAAATTTATGACTATTTCCATAATCCTATATATATTTTCGTAACATTCTTATTACGGGATTTTCGTAATATTCGTATCAGATGTACTTACTAGTATCAGATGTACTACTTCAAGTTTTTGACCAATAACTTTAGAACTATAGGCTTAAACTCGTAGATTTAGATCCATCGGTCTAGACTATTAGGTTTAAACCTATAGATTTCCGACCCATAAGTCCTAAATATAATTATTTCTTTTCATTACAACTACTCACCAAATAAATATAGGTTTTTTCAGCTGTAATCAAGAATTTCAATTAAAACTATTTTATACACTATATATATTTATTATACATTTGCTCCTCTAGTCAAAAATATAGTTCTGATGCACACAGGCTGCTGTAAATGTTATTACACAAACTGACACACTGTGTGTTTTTCGGTGATGTCAATATAATTATCATTTCCATCTTATTGTAAAAAGTGATTGGAAGAAAGATTAATGTCAGGCATGAATATATTCTAAAATAAATTATTTTGCACTGTTTAAAAAAAGCTTTAAAATAGTTATAATTCGCAATCACAGGCAGATTTCATAGCGTCACCACAATTGCGCTAAATTGATAAGTTATATATTATGTGTGTGTGTGTGTGTACATATAATTAATTTGCAAATCCTTCACCCTACTCCAACCTTCCATTATTCCCTTGGTAATAAACTTTCCATCATTTCTCAAAATAATTTTATTCTTACAAATTAAATTGTGCTTATTTTTTACTGTCTTTGCTTTTTATTTCATCAAATCCATTTATACATATAATGAAAGTGTAATGGGACAATTTCCATTAAATAAATAAATAAAATAAATATATATATATATATATATATATATATATATATATGTGTGTGTGTATACATGTATACTTAATATTAAATGTTATATGTTTAAAAAACCGAGTAAAAGAAGCCCGCACCACGAATGGTATGTATACTGCAAGATAAACAGATACATCATGGTTAGGATAGAGAAAATATGAACTAACATATTTTCTGCGATCTTTTTAATGCGAATTCTTTTCTAATTCTAAGCGAATTCTTCTAATTAATAATTATTTTGCACGACGCGATATCCAATTATTACTCAAAATAATGAATTTGGAAGACGTGTTGTTTTCCTCACCAAATTGGAAATCGAACGTAGAGTTATTGTATATCTAAACAGACTATTGTGGTTAAATGATAAAGGATTTATTGCAATTAATAATATTGGTTTGGTCTGTAGTAGGATAGGCTTTGTAAAATGAGAAAAATTTATAACATCGAGAAAAATTTGATTAGTTTATTACAGATCAAATTAATCCTCCCCTCATGCATGTAATGTAAGAAATTAAAAAAAATGTGTGCCAAACTTTAACACAAAATAACTATCGTTAATTATATTTACAATAACTTACTTTTTATAATTTTGGTGTCCAGTACTCATATTTTTAGATTATTTGTCTTTCTATTTACCTTTCTTTCCTTAAGAGTTTCTTGAATTCTGAGAGTGGCTAAGGTAACTTTCCCAAGAGTAAAAACCTTATTCGCATGAGGTCCGAAACAAAAAAGTCCGTGTAGATTAATACAAATGCACTTGCCCCATACAACCGCTGTTGTGTTCAGAGTAGGCAAGATCTAACAATTAATCCTTTTTATTATTTATGTAAATAAACCAGCAATAAACAATGATGAAGTATTCATTTCATAATAATTTATAATATTTTGTCTCAAGACTCCGAACTTGTCTTATTAATACATAGTGAGTACAACAATTATTTTTATATTTTTATAACATATTTGAAACATTTTGATCACCCTATTAATACATTAATAAAATGTAAGCAATATATTAACAAATAGAATAAATTTGGCATACGATTAATATCTGAATTACAGAAACAAGGGCATCTGGAAATTTAATATCAATATTACTATAATTAAACATACGTTGTAATTTTTTGAAACACAAAATGAGATCGCCTTGAATATCTGTTTCTACTGTCATTTTTGATAGGATGTTCCAACTATGTGATATAAACAGAATTTTCCGATCCACAACGCATGGAATGCCAAATATATTTAAGTAAGGCGCCAAAAACTACTATCGATGCCATTGTGCAGAGACTGTACTATACACATACACATGAGGCAGTCCAGCGAAAATGTTGTTTCTAACAGAAATTTACTAAGTAGATAATTCTTCATTTTATTAGAAAAAAATACTTAATTCACAAATCGGTTTGGATGTTTAGTGTTATAAACATATTTCAAATGTTAAATAAATCGTACATACAGAAACAATAATTTATCGGCTAATGGCCTTTTGTCATTCATCGAAATCACTAATTATAATATTAAATGAAAGAACTAAATGAACGAGTTAAACTTGTCTAATAAAACTCATCTGGCTTTCATCGACTAAATAGATTATAAGCGATTCAATTAAATAAATTATCTATTCCCGGCTCCCTTACTTTTCGTTACCCAATTAAATACTTCCAACATCACTTCCATCTCTCGTTCGCATACGAAGAACCTAGAATTAATAAATGTTCACTTCTTTGTTACCACATTTATAAAATAATTAATTTTTAGAGAGATAATTACTTTCCACGGTTTTCAACGTAACGTCTCTTTACACTAATATCTTACGTGATTTCATTGTAAGCAAAGTTTGAAATAATTTTCGAAAGACGTAGGTAATCTGGGAGGTTTCGTTTATAGCTAATATTTCAACATCGCACTATGTTCGCATGGAAAAAATAATTGAAAGTAACTAATGGCATGCTATCTAAAGCAAGACACAGCTAATAAATATATTTTGGAAGCTTTTATTCCTCTATAGCAAATGACAAGTATTTGCGATTTTTCTTCCGCGGGAAGGTAACTCTATAAATGGAGATGTGTGAATTTCTTTTTGACACCAAAAACGTTGAGATATGAAAGAAAAAGAACGAAATGAACTCTGGTGTAGAAAAAAAATTGTAAGTTAGTAGGGACAGAAATAAAATTAAAAAAATTCGAAATTAATTTCGAAACTAACGTAACCTAAAAGAAAATAAGAAAATAATAGATAATATAGCATATTTTTGAAAGAATTATAATTATTAATGTTTATTTTCAGATCCTCTATGCGTAATCAAAATAGTAACTGCAGTACTGTAAATAATAATATTGTTACCGTAGGAACAGAATGCCCCCGTTGCTCATACTAATTATCAGATATAATATATTTGCTATTAATACAATTCTAGGGAAAGAGAAAATAAACTGTATCAGATAAATATCCATAAATTTAATTATTTATAACATATATTCAGATTTAATAAAATGTTCTCTACATGTACATGTAAATTTAGCTTAGTTTATATTTAATTTATTTGGTTGCTATATCTCATTATTAATTGTAGGGTGTAACGATGCCCTCTTTATTAAAAAGCGTCAGTGTAATATGAGGGCATATGTAATTTTAATATAAGCTACTTAGATCAAAGCTTCAAGTATAGTATGTTCATGAAATTTGCTTGATGTAACATCACTTAAGCGAGCGTTTCATTTACAGAAATTCCAGAAACTACTAGCAATCTTTATTAACCCCCCTGTTTTTCATTTTTGAATATTTTTCTTTTCATGCCTCAGTTATCGTTAATAATTAATTTTGACAAACGTTTCCGTTTCTTTTATTTTGCTAAAGTATCTTATAGCATTTATTACAGTCAAATAACTTATAGCATTTACGACAGAAAAATTGGAGAATCAAAGACTTGCTTGATTTTTCCATGCTAACTTTTTATCGTTCGCAAAATTATAAACTCGTAAATCGTAAATAAGAAACGAATACCATAAATAATGAATCAAAATCATAACTCGGAACCTATGTTACTAATTTAAAGTGAAAACCATAGTTAAACAAACACCCCTTCTATTATGCGACTTCTTATATTTTGTCGATAGCTTGTTTTAGATTAGGTAAATTTTTAATATTTTTTCAAGCCAGCCGCAATGCTTTAACCCTTTCAAGTAATTAATTTAAATAAATATCGTTTATGATTTCATTTTTCGAGTTTTTATTGCCATTAAAAAATCAAAGAATTAAATTTTGCGTTTAAAACTATACATTATGGAAATTAATATATTTCCAAATATATTTGGAAATATTAAAACGATTATAAGTGCGTACTTTACGTTTCCTTCGGCTGGATAGTTCTTGAATTCTGAAAGACAAGGTTCTTCTCTAGAAAAGAATTGTTAATGAAAAAAATTATTAATATGTAAATATTTTTATAATTTATTCATATCGGTTAAAAATCTAAAAAAAATTTATACTAGCATTACATAGAAACTTTCAAATAAAATTATTTACAAAACTTGCATCAACAATTTCAAGCTAAATTGAAAACTATGGAACCCTATTATGTATATACTCCGATAGGATCTTGTCCGTTCTTTTATATATTGGTATATAAAATTATCATTATACTTTCAATAAAATTATATTTGTAACTATCCGCGTCGTGAAGTTTTTTCATGAAGCATATTATGTAGAATAATTTAGTTGCCTATAGGACTTATGTTTGAACAAAACATCGCAGTATATTGGCTAATTTACTTATGGTTGCACTATCATTATTTCTTACTATGCAAACAAAAATTAAGTTTATTTTTAAAATAAATAAAAGAAAACATTGAATAATTTATTTGACTATTATATTCTATTACATTTAAAGCGAGAGCTCCCTTAAACAATTTATTCCCCAGGGCTATTCGCACTTTTTGGTGTTTTACCAATATTTATTGAGAGGAAGTAGTTTTTATAATTATATCCATTTCGTAAGGAAAAAACATTCTGATATTGACACATATATAACCAACATTTCTGGTAACATGGCGCCGTAAACTTTCTTAATGACATCTATATTTCTTGCTCTTTCTTTATATCTCTCTAATTGATTAACACGAGTTGACAGAATTTTTTCCTTGAAATAATTAATAAATGCCATTACACTGAATTTCCCAGGTTTTTGAGAAAATTTAATGGGTAAGATCTAAGATGTACGATGTTGCGAAGATTAATAGGTCGTTGTCGTCGAAAGAAAGGTCTTCACAAAAAATATTAACAGAAAATTTTACTGGACATTGATTGCAAAGACTTCTCACATTCCATTCTATGGGATCCTTAAGAAAAATATTTTCTACCCAATATGAAGCTTATATTTCCTTATTTCAGTTGGCTCGTGTAAATCAATATAAATTCGAATAATGCAAATTATACAGATAATGTAATTGTGTTACTACATCATATAAATTATACGATTATCAAAATATTATATTGATCTATTATTAAATTGTAGAGTATTATGTAAAAAAAACACTTTTTATTTCAATACCAATAAGGAACATAGCCATTTTTATTAAAAACTTATATAGCTTACAAAATTCATTATTGTAGAATTTGTATTACTCTATGTTTTAGTTTTTGAGAATTCTTTAAATACAATATTCTAAATCACGTAAAAGAAAGATAAATAGTTCCACTAAAGATTGTGCAAGAGAGTGCGCAGAGATATTAGTACAAAATTGAAAAAATGTTGGACTAAAAATAAAGAGGGTGTTCAATTATTTCTATAAGAAAACTAAAAAACTCTCCATTATTTTTCTATATTTGATATTGTTTCTAGAAACTATGAAATTAAACTGAAAATTATTCACATTTTCAAACGTTTTAATTACTACACGTCGTTCTAATTATTAATATTATGTGTATTATTTGAAGAGTATTAAAACTAAACAGTTTAATAAAGTTATTTATGGTGCATTTGTTCTTGTCTTGTACATCAATACTTTTTTTCACTTTTGGTTTCTAAAATATGCGTTGCTATTTAATTTAATAAGTACAGTAATTATTAAAATAACTTCACAACATTGATACAAAAATTTTAAATTGTTTAGATATCTTAAAATTAATAAAAATCTTTTTAATTTTAGAACTGGAATATGGATTCTGTTTAATATTCACAATTCAATAGCATTAAACTACCTGACTTCATTTTCAGTTTTAATTAAAGTTTCATGGCAAAAATTATTGGTTTCAGATCGACATGACGTGTCTCGTTGTCCCATTCAGTTTATTCCTATAATATGAGCGAGGACTTTTGGAACCTCATTGTAAATTGCATTCGCATAATTTAATTATGAAACTACTATGGATATCTAATGACAAAAAAGGTATAGTTACAGGATGACTATGTATCAGTTATAGTTACGGGTACTTTGCAAACTGAACTATAATGGAATTATCGTGATTCCTCTCATATCGGAATACTATTTAAATAAATTTTAGCTCATCATTGACATGTCTGAACGGCCAGATATACCACGAGTTAATTTTAGGATACGGACAGGGTTGGGCATACGTTACTAAGATACTATTTATAGTACAGGTATAGACATATGAAAACTATTATTTGCATAAATTTTTTGAGTTTATTTTCCTCTTATTACGTAAAACCAATAAGGAAAAAATTATACTCATTGGAAAAGAGTTTTCTTTAAATTTGACTTAATAGATAAAAAATATATAAAAAATAATGGTGCGTATTCTAAAATAAATTTGTTTACAACAACTAAGCGCGAATTTATTACTTGCTACGACTAATCTGTAAGCATATTGTTGTTAAATTATTTGATACCTTATTTAAACCGACGCAGTATATTCTTATTTTCGACACTGGCATTGCCCTTTCTCATTCGACGGCAATTGACATAAATAAACAACTTTATAAGTCTCTGTTGAAATATGCAATACTCTAGTCTGCCTAACTTGTAGTGGTCTTATTTATTTCATAACCAATTTCATACCAAGATAATCATTGAACGTGAATTAGCGTCGAAACGCGACCTACTTAGGAATGTAAAATTACAATGCATTCTCACGAATTCATGAAAGTGAATAAATTCTTTTTGATAGTTGATTTGAAACCAATTAAAAAAACGACGGTTTTTTTTCAATTGGCAATAATTTTTTTTAAATTTTTAACGTGACGACTTCATTTAGAAAAGTCTTTTTCTTCTCCTTTCCCATTTGGGAAATTATGATAACAATTTTACAACGTGGTATATCTTTCTTGATCGCCATTTTTCAGGGGCAAGAAAAATTCTCTTAATAGAACATATTATTCTTTATCATTATCGTTGCGTGAATACTGTAATCAAAGTATATAAAAGCTATAATTAGACTGGAGACCAACAAATCCACAGACTGTCCATGTGTTCATATTTCAATCTTACCGTTGTGGCTAATAACGGCTGGATATATAATACAAATTTCTTTACGTGTATTCTAAGCAAAAGCCTGTAAAAACCCTTAGCCCATATAAATTTAACGTTCATAAACTTAAACACCCACTGCCAAATATGGTCTTACGAATCTTGAAATCTGCCTTTGGCAAATCGGAAATTAATTCTATCTCTCTATTAGATTCCCTCTATTTATAATACATAAAACTTTATTATTTTATTAGGAAAACTTATAAATTATATGCAATAGGAAATAAGAGAGATACTTATTTGGGACAAAGAAAAATTAGAAAAAAAAAGAGTTACATTTGAAGAGTAAGTTATTTAACTATAACGTAAGTATAAGAATTTACGGTGATAACAAACTTTGTTGTCTAAGTCAAATTTATTATCATTTTAAAAAAGAATATTTTTCTTATGCAAATTTTGAGTGCATTTATTAGAATAAGTAACTACTTGCAAAATTTCATACGCATAAATCTAAACCTGTAAAAACTAAGGCTATAATAAGAAATGTTAAAGTATTTATTATAAGATTAATTTTTACAAAATAGCATTTAACGAAAAAAGAGAGAGGGAAAAGCATGAAAATCCAAAAATTGTTAAACAATTTTGATTGTGATTAAAAAATCAAATCTCTACGACATTTCTTTTATACTAAAAAGTACAGTATTCGATCTTCTACTTAGTTAGAAATCAAGTTTCAGGGAGTAAAAAATAAACCCTTAATGAAAACCTTGACTTAGAATGCTCTCTTATTCCTCTTGGCGCTGACCCTCCTGCAAACTTGAATATTCGTTTGAACTACCACAAGAGCCAACATTGATATAATAAAATAGTGGGTTTTTAGTTGCTAATCTGATGTAAATAATTTCTTTATTTATTAATTAAATCAAAAATAAAAATCATATTTTTAATAACTTTTCTTTTGTTTCTTAAACACTGTATTGACTGACTATTGCTGTCAATAAAAATTCAGAAAAATGTCAACACGGGGGATAATGCATTTAAATATGAAATACCATAATTAGTTCGAACGTAAAATATGCCCAAAAATGTAAAATATTTTGCGAAAGAAGCATTGTATGGAACGTTGTTGCTTTTTATTAGTACAACGTTTAATTTGTTAATACAACAGATGCTGGGTTTAGGTTTATGTTATTTGATAGAAATGCTCTCACGATCTCAAGTGCAATGAAAAAACAAATTTGTGCTTTTGGGAGGAAGTTGAAATATTCTGTTTACCTACTACCTAAGATATTATTGATGAATTAGGATTGCGGGTTTATTAATTGCCAACCGAATACCTAGACCTTATATATGTTAACTGGTATTTTTTAATGTTAACATTTGAATAGGTAAATAGATATTTCTTCCCCGTTCAAAAATGAGTTCAAAATGAATCTACGTGAAGTTTCGGATACGAATAAGCAATAATGTATATTAAAATTTATTAGATATAATAAAGCAATATATTAAGTTGGTCTCGAGAGATAGTGTCCATCTTTTGTGATTGTCAATAAATTCCTACATTATCACCTAGCATTTTCTACGACGCAGATTTTCTAAGTATTTAAAGTATGTGTACTTTGAATTTCCAAGTCTGAGCGTTGTTCTCTGGGATAAAATAATAAATTTTATTCATGTTCTAATCAGTAATGTAAAGACTGAACTCTAATGGATTTAAAAAAAACTGGAGTAATTATAAATTATAGCTTGGATTGGCACAAGGTTGTGTTAACAATAATGAACGCAAACGATAATTTTAAGTCGCAATTCAATTTCACTTATGTTACTTTGTGTATACTTTTTACCTAAGTTGGGATTTATATCATCTATTTTCTATTATCGTTGTTTCTTTAGTTCTTTTAAATGATTAATTTTTTATTCCGCACATTATTTAGAAGGTTACTTAACACACTAATGAATAAATTATTTATTGGCAGATATAGATAGCTGTAAAATAAAGAACTTCATATTAAACGCTACAACTTTAAATTTATGTAAGTATCGCAACTATATGGCACACGATCGCAATGACAGTGTTTATTGCTTGGCATTTTCTTTTTACTTTTTTTCGATTTATTTTATTATTAAAAACCCTATATATTATGCTTGCATTTTACTGATCGCTTCAAACAAATTGAAATTTAAAAAAAATCCAAGCGGAACCTTTGTCGTTCTTTGCTACAGCTTATTTGTAATAACGGAACACATTTTATCGAAAAGCTAGTTAATATAAACTTTATTACGTTTTATGTATATCTGTAGGTTAACCCTTAAGTTTGCTAGATGTTGAAATAAATCTAAATATTTGACATTTATATTTTAATAAAAAACCTATATTTAAAAATTGGAAAGTTTCGCCTTTGTTTTAAGCACTATTTCATTAGAAATTTTTACTTGAATAAACAGAAGTTATTTATATATTTTTTATAATAATCTCTCAGTAATAAAGACTAGAGAGAATATTACAAGATATTAGTGTAATATTAAGTAAGTAATATAGTAATACATATACTTCTATGTAAACAAAATTTAATACTTAAATTATACCAGGATAAAACATATGAAAGACGAAATTATATCAAATGCGGTCAAAAAGAAATCATTTCTCATATTTGTAGAAAAATTTATGAGGAATAAAATTGCTAAAACTTACCAAGAACGTATTCAGACATGCATAAAGTCAAGCGTCGTTGCGGCATACAACTCATGAAATTGTTTATACAAATTTTCTTTTATTATAACTTTTAAAACCATTTATTAAAATCTTTAATCCAACACTACTAGTCTTTTTTTCCATTTTTTATACTCTTTTTTAAAAAATAGCTCGGAAAAATATTGCATATCACTTATTGTTTGGCAAAGAGGGCTTGCAAATAATTTATTTCCAGAGGACTTTAAAATAAAAAAATGGAACCTTAATTTCACTTCAAAGACCTATCCATTTATATTTCATTCAATTGAATGAACGGATAAAAAACATACTTGCAAAATTTCATACGCATAAGTCTAAACCTATAAAAACTAAGGCTGTAATAGACAGATGGACGGGTGGAAGTTAGGATTCTTTATTTTGTTATGAAACCCTTATGTAGATTTCATCGTGTACGGTCGGTTTAAGATAATAAGAATGATTAAAGTAATACAAGAAAAAATTTTACAAAATAGCATTGTTCGGAAAAAGAGAGAGGAAAAAGCAAGAAAATCCAAAAATCTAGTTGAATGTCTGAAGGACGGTGTATAATGACCTCTAAATATAGAAGAGGATGTAAGAATGTACACATGTGTATGAGTATGTACAAAAGAGTATGAAAATATATAATCGTTATTATTCAAACTAAATGGAATAAGGCGTAAAAGTATTATGTAGCATAGAACAATATACATTGTTTTCATGTTGGAACATACTATGTGAAAACATATTGTTTTCACGTAGTATGGTCCAAAGTTCTTGTGCGCTGTATTCTGAATTTACATATCACAAAATTATGTCATAACTTTAAACAGTTTTTCGGGTAAAAAACTGATTTTATATAGATCCTAGATTGTTCAACGAGCAATTTTTCTTAACACAACTCAAAATTAAAAGAATATCTTAATGACTAAATGAGGAAGAAAAAATGCCAAGCACAAAAATAAATAATTTCGTTCAGGTCAGTAAGACTTTGAACTACTTGTCTTTAAGTCTAAGCTATTAGTTTGGGACTTTTCTTGAAAAGTTGTCAAGAATTACGTAATATTTTTATAGAACAGAAATACATCAAAATTGTCTGGAATAATAAAAATTATCACCAAGCTTTTATGGACATTATATCACAAAAAAAATTATTTTCAATTTACATCAAGTACACACTCTTCCACTTTATGAATTATTTATATTCAAACGTAACTTCGATTACCTGAAACAATAAGTAAATTCTGATGTTACTATATAACATGCATTAATCACATAGCATACAAATAGAGTTACAAACATTATTCATGTACATTACAGATAGAGTTACACACAATAATGACACACACATGGTAATGCCTTAGTGCAGGAAAAGAGAAGTTTTATTTTCCATACCGACGCTGAATACTAGGAGGATAACGCTGAGCTGTCAATGGATGGGTACTAGTTAACAAACTAAGCAAATGATAAAAAGAGACTACTTAACAAATTAAGTAATTGATTATTTTCTTCGTGATACTTCAAATCCACACCATATGACAAAATAAACTTTTTTACAATTTCTTACGCCATTGGGCTAAGTTATGCTAATACATAAACATAATTCATTCAAAATTTCACCACCTAATTATAATTTGTTCAGCACTTTAAGCATTACAAAATAAAAAAATTACAGTACAGAAGATCTTGACACTGATCATAGTTAGAGATCAAGATTATGCAAATATACTTTGGGTTCTTCGTGACATTTAGATTTTAAAATATGCTTAAGAAAAAGTTAAAAATTATTTACCAAACCCAAGAAATGTACAGAAGGGCCAGAAAATATTTAATGCACTTTTATTATATATACTATTTATAATATTTGAATATCATTGGTCATTCAGGATGTTGGAAGGCTAATCACTGATTTCGGAAACAATTAACTTAAATTCATTTTTTAATTCACTCTATCATAAATCTCTCAATCACCCATAAACTTTCTTTTAATTAAAATAAAATTTCACTTCTTTTAAACACTGCCTTTGAAAAACTCATTACATAATCTTAACGAGGAATTATTTATCAATTACAAAAACCTCTTTATAATTTGCTTCATCTCTGGCCTCAGAAGACGGGATCATATTTCTGAGCACAGTGATCATATATCTTAGCATATTCATAATTAAAATACTGCACTTTACAAAGCAAATAAAAACTCATTAATATCCGTTGCATAAATCTTGAAATATTTAAAAATATATAGGTAGGAAAACGCACGTCATATTTTATGACAAATGGATTAAATGATATCTAATGGTAATACATTTATTTTAAACACTAGTGGACTGTCGTGAAAATCATTAGCAATATTTTTATATTTGTTTTTACATTTTTATCCAGCTGTATATCGAAAGGTCACAAAACGTATTTTCCTAGAATGTTTTATATCCTTGTGTATTTCTAAATTTTTTATAAAATTATTACAGACCTACCTTCCCTTTTTTATTTTCTTATATACTAGAGTTTTCTACCGATTTGTACAAAAAGAGTTTCCGATGACTACGTGGTAACACGTCGAATCCCATCGTAATGTAGACCGAATGAACAAAATAAAAGGTCGCGCACGCATCAGTATATTTGAAAGCTTCTCGGAATAGAAATTCCGTCACAAATACAGCTACGTGGGAAAATTGAGGTTGGTTCCGGTAACTTGATGTGAAAAAGGACAAAAGTGATTTCTTTTTTTTTAATTCTTATCTAGTCTCATTTTCTGTAAAATGTTGGAAAATTAACATCCGATGAGTGGTTTATGATGCAGTTTAAATATTAAATTGTACTATAATAGAGCTTCTACTCTAATCTTTTTATTAATTTTATGTTTACTATTTGACTTCCCAACGGAAATAGTTCAGTCGTTATATTCCTTTATGTATTTAAATAATGGATAAATTTTAGATACATAATTTTTTAAGAGTACAATTAGATGGTTTTCAAATATATCTTTATAACTCGGTTTTACTAATAATTGATTTAGTAATAACTAATGTAATAATGCAACAGATGCCTGTCACCGAAGGAAAAAATAATATCAACGTCAATGCAAATAAGAAAAAATTTGTTACAATTACCTTGATTTCCTAAAATAAGGATATATCTTCTTTAATTTGATTTTGCAAAGAAAGGGCCAACAGATTATCTATGACATAAACAATTTCAAGGGATATTTAAAATATTTAATTATGCATTTGCATTCGAACTCGATTTTTCAGGACTTTCAACTTGTTATCAACAAAATTGATTAAATTTCACAAGTTAACATCATCACGTAGCACCTGCTTTTATCATTATTTAGCTACGTTAACTACAGGATGTGAACTTCAGTTCAAATGCAGCTGCACGATGTTGACGAATTTTATGTCGGAGGCAGATATTGGCGAAATGTTGGAGAAGAAGTTTATGTCGGACGCAAGTGCAAAGGTTTTTAAAATAAATTTATTACGAAGTTGCTTCAGGAAAACAAAGATTTTTTTACTTACATTAGGATAACGTGTATTTTTTTTTTAAGTCACTGAACAATAAATAACAAATCTCTTTTATCTTCCCTAAGCGAAAAATTATAACTATGAAATGCTATGGCAGCGTTTACATCAGAACATCCGTACGTAATTTAGAGTACTATAGTTCTTAGAATATTTAAGCTGAAAACTTTAAATTTGTAAGTTATGTGCATTGAGTTTGCCCAAAAGCAAAAGAAATTGTGTCAAAATAATATTATTTTTAATATCGAGGCATGAATTCCCAGCATTTAAAAAGAGAGGGCGAAAAACTAATTTCTTTTTCTAGACGTGTATACTATATAGATAATTAATTTAATTATTTTAGTATTATTATAATGTGAAAAATGCATACCTTTTGTTACACTATTTATTTCAAATATAGTAAGTTTTTAGGTTAGTATGTTGCAACAGGTACTTCAAAAAGAAGATTCCCTCTATGACCACTTACATTTCTGTCCGTCTCTCTATCACGGGCTTTTTTTCAGAAACTGCTTTACTTAAAAACTTGAAGTTTAGTGTAGTAATAAATTATATTACCCTGCAAGTATATCAGTTAAAATATCAGTTCAAAATATCTCAATGGAAATTTAGTGGTACAAAATAAATAATAATTCTTTTATTTTCACATATAGTGGGAGTAGTTTTTAGAAACCTACGTTTAAAGGTTTTAGAAAAAATACAACGATAGTCTTGGATGTCGTAAGTTTTTAAATATGTGCCATGTTCTTGCTCTTACGTTAGGAAAAATTGATACGTTTATGTAATTTAATAGAAATACAATATACCAAATGTAATAGTATCAAATGTAAATAGTAGTGTAATAGCAAGTTCTAACTCGTACTTGACGTGTTTTAACTTACATATATCTTATTGTTTCAGTCATTTCTAGGCTATTCTAAAAAATGTTTTTTTAGAAACAATTCAATATCTTAATAAAAAACATATATATATATATATATATATATATATATATACATATATATTTATTTATTTATTTACACCACGTAATTATATAGATGACATTCGACGCTGTAGTGTAAATTAATAATGTAGTTTTTATTAAGGTATTAAGTTATACATTAAAACTATAGTTTGAAGTTGAGTAGAAATCTTTGAAACAATAATATATTTATAGATATATTCGATTACTGATAGCTTACATAATAATAAACAAACTTTGTACTGTGATTGATACTACGTTAATGTTTGCAAAAAAAAACCTATTTAATATTACGCTCATTACGAGAGTATACCAATCATTTCACTGGTTTTGTTATGCAATGATAGTGACAAGGAGCAGTGCTAGAGAATGAATGGATATTCGATACATCTCTAATATTCCAAGTGAAACTGGAGATCGATCAGTTTAATGAAAAAATTTATGATATTTTGATATTATGGTGTTATTTAAATAAAGGTGTTAAACGAGGCATAATAATTCATCTTTTACCATTTTCTTACTTGATAGCTTCGTCTTTTTTATATTACTGCTTAAAATATTAGTGGAATAGATTTCCATAATTTAGTCATTCTTTAAAAATACACACAAGAAGATCTCTCTTTTCTCGGTCGTTTTGCCAGTGCAGTACATGGAAAATATAACTCCTATTATACGCCGTTTATTAATAAAATAAACTCAGTAAAATTAAGCTCCATGTAATTCTGTGATGCCTTTCATAAGTAATGAGTGTGAGGTATGTGGTTCAATTAGAACGAAAATTGCCTATTCCATGATATTTTAGGAGAACGTATTTGTTTAATAGATGCAGCACCTAATTTAAGAAAGGCATATTAACAATTTGAAATCGCTCTTACTCACCTAACTTACCCCTCGCTCTTCTCAAGCTTGTCTCAAACAATTTACACTCAAGTTTTCAAGGGGTTTGAAATTTTTTGAAATACATTTTTCATTATATTATAAATCAGAAGATTTTAGCAAAATAGAAGGGAAGAATTAATTCAATATATTCTAAGCTTGAGCTATTCTTACTACTAAAAGCTATTTAAAATGAACTATGGTTCCAATACATGAAATTGGCATTGTAATTCTATATAAATTTAAGCTAAATTCTGTATATTTTATGGTCATTCATTACATATTTGCACTACATATACATTTTCCCATGTAACCCACCTAGTTCGATTTCGAAGTGATCCAAACCTTTTATTAAGCACGTTCTATAAGAGGAATAGGAAGAGATGTCTACGTCCAGACATATTTCAATGACTCAATGAAATTAATATAATATACTGTGTCTGTAAAATGGCAATTTAGCAAAAGCTTCTTTCTACAATAAATTTAAACTAACTTAAAATTTTAAAACTCTCCACAACGAAATACGGATTAGATTCTACCGGAACGAGGTCGCTACTCTAAATACGTCGTAATTATTGTAAAATGGAGTATAAGAATGAAATTAAAAACGTTTTTTTCAGTTACGAGTAAATAAAACTAAACACAAAAATTTGCTTCTGATTTCATTTTAGCAGTTAAATAAAATAAATCTTGTAATAACTTAAACCTACTAGTAAAATCCGAAACCATTTATTCCACTTAGCAGATTATTACTTTTTTACCTCCAAGACTTTCGTATCACTTTGACATTCTATGTTTGTTAATGATTTTATTTACAAGTCAAGTTATGAATGGACCATTTAATCTAATTTTTTTTAATATGTATTTTTTTTAGATTTTGATGCTATTTTCTTTTAGAATTCTCAAATGTGAGATACGGATGAAATTTACTAAACTAGTGTTCCTAAATAAGACTTGCTAGCTACATTTAAGATCAGAGAGGTCGGTGTATGATTGAAAGTAAAAGTCTCAATTGAAGTCTAAATTAAAAAAAACGATTTATTCAAAATTTGTAATTCATGCACTCAAAAAAAGATTGTCACAAATCCTTGAATATTTTGCGTTTTTTCTTTTAACGAAAAACCCTTTCTTGTGTCTAAAATAAAAAAAAAAGTCAATAGTGTTATCTCATATTAACTTTATAGAATTAAAATCAATCTTTGTTCTACTCCCATTTTCGTTTTATAGTCCATTTGAGTCTCGTATCTTTTAAAAATACATTTTATGGTTCCCCCTCATAAAAAAAGGAGTCCTCACTTGGTTTTCCATCTATCCCAGGTTAAAATCCTTTTTCTCAGAAATGGTTTAAACTATAATGGTGAAATCGTCCACTGAGACCTAATAGCTTTTCATTTCTGCAAAAAAGGCAAGTTCTTGGTTCATGCAACGAAAACGTGTAGCCCTTTAACTTATTTTTTCTTTATTCATAGAGTAATCTTAATTACTGATCATCTAAACATATAGATTACTTCTGGCCGACATACAATCTCGAAAGTCGACATAATGGGAGATCTTATTGCATAAGTAACGGCAAAAATCCAAAACCCAATGTTTTTTAATTCTATGTGGGATGATACATTTTTATAATTAGTTTATTTTCACGCATGTAAAAGATATAGCAGGAAATATATTTACATTGTGAAAAATTATTATTCGTAAATAGTAAATATTTAAAAATACTATGTAACCATACATGCTTATAAGTGCCTAAATGTGTATGTAACCCTCGAAACTTTAGGAAGTTTTGCATTTTTGTAGCGTCTATTACAGCAAAAATGTTGGATAAACAAATTTATCAATATGGAAAAAAATTAATGGATTGATAGCATCCACTTTTGTCGTCACACTTAATGAAATTATTATTAACAGCAACATTAATGAAAAATGATTCTCAGTTTTCTTTTCTTTTTGAATCAGATTTCCCGAGGTTTTAATTTACCGCACTTCCGCACAAATTCCGCAAAAATATTGAAGAACAGAAGAAAATAATAAGTTATTGGAAGGAAAAAAGGTTTATAAGGGAAAATTCATTATCAAATGTGATTTTTGTTATTGCTACAAAAATAATATAAAAATTAATTGAATGCAGACATAAATATAGATCATTTTGTCTTACGTGCAAGTGTGGGTGAAAAAAAATAACGTCAAATAATGTTTGAAATATTTTAAAACTTAAGTCAAGTAGGCTATTAAAAAGTGGAAAAATTTAGGTTTTGACATATTGCATTTTGCTTATTTATGAATACACCAGAAATCTTATATAAACTAGCTTTAACGTTACTTTTAAAAATACCAAAAAAATGAGACATTACGTAGAAAAACAATAAAAATAACGAATTTTAAATTCGTTATTTAAAATTTCGAACGGTGGCGAAATTTTACGTATGTCAAATGAGCATAAAACAATCTAGATTTACCATCTCAAATAACAATAAATTATATTTTCATCTCTATAATGAACATTTTTACTAAATATGCATAATCTAATAACATTACTAATAACTTTCTGAAATAAAAGTGACCTTTTCGCGCCCTCGTCACAAATTTTGTCAGGCCTAGGAAAGAACTTGTTCATTAAAAAATATACCAACAAACACAAGTAGAAAATAAATATTTCAACAATAATAGCTACACATCAAATAATAATATACTTTAATTCCTTCGATTACCACAAACGAAAAATTTTCAAAATAAAATACAACCACACACAATTTTTATAAAACAATAGCGACAAAAATTACTAGGTCACAGACGATTTTACAAATATCCTATTTGTTATTTTGTTTGTCCGTATGTCTATTTCATTTTAAACTGTCTCTTTAGATTCCAGTAGCGCTAGTCGCATTTATCCATATTTCAGTCAAGGACATGTAAAGCATTAATGGCTCAGAATATTAATAATTATTTTCAACAATGGAATATTACTATTGATTTCCTGATAGTATATTAATCTATTATCAGCTCTGTTTTATTTACTGATACAGGTTGCATTATTTTAAATAGCAGGTGTTTTTCCTCTTTTCGGTGTTCCGTGGCAAAATTGTAAAAATATAACACTAAAGGAACCTCTTCACTATCCGCTCGGATAACAAATATTTCAAGATGATGGTGTAGCTTATCAAATGAAAGCTTAAAAAATTCAAAAATAGGTATGATCTATATTTAGGCATTTGTTCGAATGTTTAGGAATTAAAATTAAATTAAAATTAAAAACTTTTTAATGAATTACAGTCGAACCGCCCACATCCAGCAGCATTGATGCCGTAGGCAACGGGTAGTGCCAAAGTCAAGAGCAGCTCCGTACATAGTCAGAGCGCGTTACAACTAATGATTTAAGTGGTATCAGATGACATGAAATACTAACTATGCAAGTATATTTTTCACATGACTGATTTTTTTTTTAAAAACTCGTTCCACCAATAGCATTGATTTATGAAGGTGATCAGTTGTACCCTGTGGATACCTACATCCTTTGTTATAGCTTCGGTCGTCACAATTAATACACAGGAATTGTTACCACATTGTATTTAGCGTATTAATAAGACACTGTGTATAACTCGCCAGAACAATCTACTAATTAGATAAATGGTTATTGTAACAGAAAACATGATATCCGTTATGTTATTTTTTACGGCTATTAAAAGTATGTCACTCCAGTGTTGTTGATGGCAACGTATATATCTATCACAACTTTAAAAAAACTATTAGTCTTGAAAGTTTAATTGAGAGAAAACTACCCAATAACAAAATATTAAGAAGAGAAAAACACGTTAATAATTCTGATTAATTAAAATTCAAGCTTAATTAAGCTGCAAGGTGAAATTACTTTATAATGCTATCGTACTGGTTCATTATTTACTCACGTTATATACATTATACACATGTGTGTCCGCCATTTTGGTCACATATGACATAATGATTTTAAACACATATTTTATATCGAAAAATATAAAGTCGGATGTATTAAGAAAGTTCTATAAAATTTTAAACGAAGGAAGTCTCTATACGAGAAATACAGTATAAAAATCCTATTCCACTCGAATTACAGTAATATTATTAAAGTGTTCACGGGTACTGTAAAACCTATCCATAAAATTTTGGAACTCTTGAAGTAGTTTTTTTTTAGTAAAATATATAATACATATCAAATAGAGCACGTTAGATCATCCGCCAAGTTGACATAAAAGGTGTATCCACTGCATTGTTTATTCTTGAAATTATTTGGCACATTTTAATCCATTATATCATTACACAAAATAAGAATTATATATGCCCAAAATTTGTTATGGAGAAGTAATTCACTTTTAGCAATGCACTATGTTTCATGTTCACGTTTTGCGTACTTTGGAAGTTGTTGATATATAAAATAATTGCCATTTTGTTGATTACCAATTTGTTATCATTATAAATCTGGAGTGTCTTCTTGTAGTCGAAGAAAGCTAAAATTTAGCACTGAGGTAATATTAAGCACACAAATAATGGAGAATATAAAATCCGTAAATTTCAACCATTCGATCGGGTGAATGTTGCTAAAGATATCATAATATATGAGTTAGTACCAATTTTTTTTATTTCTTCTGCGAGTTTTATTTATGGAAATGATTTTTTTAATTAAAAACAAACGGTAATTTGAGGAATGGTTAATGTTTCTTCACATTATCCATTTTTCAAATTATCATTAGTTTTATTCATTCATCAAATTACGAATAAGAATTGCACTGCAAAAGTTTAAAAAAATTCTTTAATTTATAGTCTGTAAATAAAACAAAGAAATAAACATTTAAACAAAAAAAGTGAATTCGAATAAAGTGGTCTCGCCTAGAAATTGCAAAATCAATTTGCATATACTCAAATATAATTTGTTTCTTGCAGTGTTTTACGATTCTTGCGTTTTCTATAAAATAATGTAATACGTTTTTTTTAAATACATCAGATGCCTCGATAATCTTAAATCTTGTCGCAGTTGTCATAACGTTTCATACACTGTAACAATAGTTGTAATTTTTCAAACATGGATTAGATAATTCCCCATATTTTGCAAGAAGTTAACTTCATTTCATTAAAATCGGTAAGCACATAATGACCTGTACCTCGACTGCTCGAGTGTTTTACCATGAGTTTTGAGGTATATAGGTTTTTAGAAATGATGAATAAAAACTGTAATGGTATGAACAAATTTGCGCGCTTTCAAAAATTTATAAATGTGGAAAAATATGTAGATTGATAGTACACATTTTTTTCGTTACACTTAATAATATTATTATTAACAACAATATTAACGAAACATTATTTATTAATATTTTTTAAATTCAAACTTACACGCCTACAACAGGACTTAATGTTTACAGATTTCAGTACCTAACGAATTCAATCTAAAATAAAGTAAATCCTGCATGATCTAATCGTCAGTTTAAAATACGATAACATACCTATTGTTTAAGTTTATGGAATAATTTAATTTCACCTTGCAATACTGTATTTCGGTGTAAAATTCATTACCTTTTTATAAACCTACATTTAGATCCAAGGTCGACTCATGGTAATTTTGTACGAAATATTTCGTACCTAAATTTTGGAAATATTTGAAAATGCATGCAGTATTCAGACATTTTTAATTTCCTTACTCAACTAAATTTTGAAAGTAGGTCCAAGCTCATAATGAAATGGAATATGCTCATAATGAATGGGACGATAGAAGGAAAAGGCAAATAAATTCTTCCACTGGCATGTATTTCTCACTTGATATTTATAATTTACATTTATTAATTATAAATGGTTAATATTTGCAACAAAATTAGGATAGCAACTTGTTTTTAACACGATTTAGTTACGAGCATATATGTATATATATATGTGTATATATATATATATATATATATATATATATATATATATATATATATATATATATATGTATATAAATATATATAAATATATATATATATATATATATATATATATGTATATATATATATATATATAAATACTTCAGTTTCGTAATATTGGCAGATAAAATATGTCAAATCCAGTTTCACGAGCGTTATATTTTTTATAGTAAGATAGGTATCTTTTCGTACCGTTATTTTATCGCATCAACTAAATATTTTATAGAAAAATATATAGAAAATGTGGTTATTGCTAAAGAAAGCAACGATAAAAATCAATCTGGCAAAAATTCTGTCAAACAAAATTTTCAATACACACAAGCAATATTTGATCACCTATCTTCCATCAACTCAATATTTTCAAAATCTACTTGCCAAAATTAATAAAATTATGGTTTGATAATACAGTAAACACCTCGTCGTTACATCAAAAATATTATTGGACGATTTCGCAACAAGAGTGGCAGAATTATCCGAGATAAAATAGAAAAAAATATCCTTGGAAATCCGAGTCGTCAAAAACGTGATCGTAGCAAGGTTGTTAACACAGCAGGTATATTTCTCTATTATATGTGCACGGCCTATCAGTAAATTGCTTATGTATGAAAAAAAATTAAGTTTGTTTTCTTTACTCTTGAAATACTGTTCCGCTTATAAGTAAGAACAATAGGTACCGTCTATGTATCAGAATGAGTACGCTGCAATTTGTCCGATTCCAATCCAATTTGCTTTACTATTGTTTTTAGGAAATAGATTCAAAATTTTTGGTGAATTCTCTGAATCATTGGATAAATTTTCGACTTCAGAATCTTGTCATTATATCGTTATACAAAGTTCAATAAAAAGTCTCTGGTGAATCGGAAGTTCTATTAATTTTTAAAAACCTCTAAATTAACATATACTTCCATTAATATATACATATGGAAATGTTAAGAAAATATTTTCCCATTCTTTTGATTTATTATATACGTTATATTTAATTATCTCGTGAGCAATAAAAGTGGCTCACATTGGTAATTATGTAAGGTAAGATCATTTTTGTCTTAATGGATTAGACAATAAAATACATTATAAGGCTACAGCTTCCTTGCTGGCAAATGTTTAATTGCCCTTGAGAATAAACTCGTAAAAACCTTTGACAAGTATTTTATTTCTGGTATGGAAGATCTATTTTATATAAATTATATGTTGAAGTTAATCAAATGAAACATAAGGTAAAAATTATTGACGTTGATTTGACATAGAAAATAAAAAAGAGTGAATGTAATACAGTAATTAGTGAAATTTAATATAAAAACTTATGCCATCATACAAATATAGTGATGTGCAGAATAGTGCGCCAAGATCACATGGAATCAAACTTTGTTACAAACGCTTTTTCAAAGATATTCAAAAGTGCAAACTTAAATATTTTTTTGTGGTTTATTATTTTATGTTAATTAACTACTTGTTATAACTTGAATGTATTTACATAACAAACCTACTGCTGATAAAATTGACAAACTCTTCAAGTCGATCAGGTTAAAACAATTTAAGTGTCGAATAGATGCTAAATTATAAAATGTTGTGAAAAAGAAACTAAAATATGTGGCGAAAGCTTTTTCCTTTTGTAATAAACGAAAGAAAAGGAAAGTAAATATGAATTGAAAAAAAATTGCTAAAAGACCACAAAACTACGCATGAGATGAAAGATAAAATTCAGAAATGTTGCATCAAAAAATATTACATAATATTGTGGATACGTATTTTACGATTATCCTTTTATCCTAATGTAATTTTAAATGATCTGTGATATAAAAAAAAATATTAAAATTTATCTATCAAGTCTACAATATTAAAAAATACGAGACAATATCAATAATTTTTTGAAATATTTAAAAATAACCCCTGCGTAAAATGACGACAAACTTAAAATAATTTTTTTATGATTCTGTTCAAATGCAAAAAATACATATAAAAAAAAGATAAGTCTGATGGAATTTAAAAACAAACATATTGACCTACTTCATTTAATAAATTAATACTAACTTTAAACTAATGTCTCTTCAAGTCTGTCAAAAAATCTGTCAAGTACGTAGAACTCGGACTATGAGTACTCCGTACATATTTTGGCACTTAAAAATGTTTAGGAATACATACATAGTATTTTTATTAAACTATCAACAATTATTGAATTTTTTTTAAAATTAATTTTTCACTACGTAAATATATAAAACAAACATATTTTAAATATATCTTACGCCTGTTTTAAATATAAATATATCTTCAAGGGGCATAAAAACATGATACATATTTAAAAATTTGTGATGAGGAAAATCATCGCCAGAATTTTTTTTGAAAATCCTATTTTTTCATAATCTTTTGAGTTGTTTGGGAAATAGGAAGTTGGCGGAAAATATGTTTTTTTTCGTATATTTTATAATATATTTCCAAAGTTAAACTACCTAAAATTGTGAAAAAATTGTTTTTTTGAAGACCTTTATAACTAGCCCTTTCAAACAACCTCACATTATATCTGGAATCAGAACAAAAATTTTATGTAATTAATTTGCTCGCCAAATTAAAAATAAACCAAAAGATTCACCATTCTAAATCTAAGTAATTACAAGATAAATTATAGAGAATGTAAAACATTTGTAATCAAAAGATAATCTACACGGTATGTAGATCTGTAAGTAAAGCGAACTAAGACTCGAATTGAAGATATAGAATGTGAAATAAATTAGGATCATGTCAATAACTCTAGCGCAGTCCCACCAAAACCCTTCCATAAGTCCCTGCATGAAATTTTACAAATCAGCTATCCTTAACATTTATCGGATAGTCAAAATATCATGCACCGTTTTAAGCAGACAGGATTCTTGATTATAAAAATCCGTAACCGTGGTTGAAAATACTCCTAATAAAGACGGCTTCAAAATTTATAATTTTTTTTATAATTTTCTAGCTAAATTTCGTAGCTATTTGTACACATTTTTAGAACTGCAAAGATTTTTTAGTTCACTGAAAGCCAATTTAGAATTTTACTATCAAATACACTATTGTATATCGCGCTTTATTCTTTACTACCTTATCTACTTATATGATCTGTCGATAATTTTGCTCTATGTAATTTATTCTAATTTTAAATTGACAATTTAAATATCGTCAATGTATAATTATACGTAATATTATAGTTGTGATATTTTCGCTGATCGGAACACTTGCAATATTTATTTCATGTAATAAAATTTGGTTTTAAATTCAAGACCTCACTTTGTCACACCTGACTTATATATTTAGTTAGGATATCTTTATTTATCCCTTGGAATAACAAAGATCTGTAAGAATTAGTGGGTGTTACTCAAGAGGCATGATCACACGGAGATATATCAAATTCGATGAGTTCTGTCAAACCCTCAAGGTTTTATTGTTTTCAATCGAAATAACCCGTTGTGAATGAAATTGTGTTTATTATCAGCATGAGTTATAATGAATTAGAGTAGATGGCTGAACAAAGAAAAATAATTTTGTGAGTAGTTTTCCAGCACGAATGAAAGGACATATTGACATTCTATTTAAAAATCGGAGTTTAGACTGGTGAGGAGAATTTTTTTTGAACAAGTTTACTTTGTCATACGTGTGAGGTGGCTTTATTAGTGTTTTATATTATTAATATATACTTAAGCCCATATTGTTTTATATATACTTAAGCCCATATTTGTAAATTATATTTTATTATCTTTTTGTTACTATTTTTCCTCGGCTGTTCGATAACCATACAACTAAATATGCATTATTTCACTATTATTAATAACAATTTATAGAGGTGTCTTCTGCGTCAATAGGAATTTCAGAAATAAAGGAAAAGGATAAATACAAAATAATGTCGTTCATATCATTTTACAGATATGTGTACTACTTGTTTTTTTATCTTCACTTATTCGTTTCCATTTCCATAAATCCAACCTTCTTGAATTTACAGGAAATATTTTCTATTTCTGGTAGAATTAAACATTATTTATATTCCGATATACACCGAAGTTTAAGTCAAGTTATATTTTTTTTAAAAGAAAAATCCATACGCATTTACACCGGTGACACTAGCAAATCATGCCAAAACGCCGGCGATATTAGCAGATCATATCAAAACAAACTCATTCAACATAGTTTCTCCTCATCAGTCTAAACTCAGTTTGTTAAGTAAATGTCAATAGGTGCTTTCATCCGTGCTGGAAAACCGCGCACGAAATTTTTCTTCTTTGTTCAGCCGCCCACTCTAATTTATTACTCTCTCTCACACTCTCGCTAAATATATAATACAATTTTTCTTTTGGCAAATTTAGTTTTACAATCTCCGGAATTCGTGAGAGTCTTATAAATGTTTGATCAGGTCTTATAAATGTTTAAAGTAAAAAAATTATATTATCAGACATAATTCCTTTCGTATTTCAGGAAAAATTGTTTTAGACTGCCTGGACCTAAATTAAATTTGTGCGGCCTTTCATTAATTGTTTAACTATTCGAAAATTTTAGATTATTTGCTTTTCAAATTTTTTAATTAGTAATTTATATATAAATTTTATTTTATATGTAAATTTAATTAAACATTTTGAAATTCTTGTATATCTCTGTTCCTACCAACTTACTTGTTTTGAACAAAAGTTGCATTTACTTAATATAAAAAACACAATTTTTATGCATTTTCGAAAATTATCTTATTGTCAATAGTGAACATACACTTAAAAATAATTGGAACAATAAGGTTGGTTACTAAAACTTTCAATGAAATTTAATATACTGTTTGAACTACTTAATATATACGGATATTTTAACCATAAAAAAATATACTGACAAAAAATTTCAACATGTTTTTTTTAAATGAGAAGCAATAAATAGTTTGATGGAAAATAATTATTTTAATTAAACCTGTTTTATGACATGTATTTTGATGAAAGTGTTAGTGAAATATCATCGAGCTTAATTTTACGACATAAATTATATAAAATAATGGCACTAATTTTTCCTTGGGAGTACATATACATTCACATCGGAAAAGCCGACGATTAAAGGTAGCATATAAATAATTGATCTACTAATTTGCAGATCTTACATTTAATTGTGCTGGCGAGTTTTTTAAATCAATCGATGTATCGAAAAATAAAACTAAATTTTTCTACACATAACTTTTGAATGTTTGTTTACGAAATATACTGAAAAGCACAAAAAAACATGATGAGATATTATAGTAACTGTGTTCGTTATAGTAAGGAAAATATTAAAAGCGTGAAAAGCAATATAGAATGAGCAATCACTGGAGCCGACACTCTATCTAAATTACTGGCTTGAGGAATTCGTAAAATTTATATAGAATATTTTATTTTAATATCATTTCATCATAATTTACATATTTTCGGTGGCGGCCAAAAGCGGCTTTTAAACCAAAGGTTTCTAAATCCAGTTGCGCCCTCTTGAAATGTCTTGTCATAAATTGGATTAAACCTTATAACATAAATATGTATTATATACAAATAATTATCATAAACTGAACGACCCATTGAATTTAACTGGCATTTGTATTCAAAACGAAGTGAAATAATAACAATATTCTCAATAATATTTATGTAACATTTTAGTTTTGTAGGTATGGTTCAAAATGTGTTGGCAATATTTGTAGGTATTGTTCAAAATGTGTTAATTTTTCAATATTTTAAAATAAAACTGTGTTATAAAATAAATATATGAATTTTATGATATCACCTATACCTGAATATGAATGCCTCACATTTTTTTACCTTTTGAATGGATCGCATGTGTCCGCCAATGGTCCGTTTAGGAACGGATATATTATGAATGATATAAAGTTTCAACACCGCCCTTGATTAAACTATTATTTGGCTATATTTATTTTTTGTAGTGCGCGTTTTGTAGGCGCTTGTAGTGGTGTTACTACTTCGACATACAATCTATGAAATTTATAAGAGAACTTTGCAAAGAAACAGTTGATGGCAGATTCGAATCCCATTACTTCTAAATATTGTTCTTTGCACCTATTCGTATTGGATAATGAGTAATTAATTTTTTATACAGCTACTAATACCTTTATACGATTATTTACACTACTAGCCCCGTCACAAAATAAAAATCAAATTTTCAAGGTGATTAATATTAAAAAAACTTACAGCTTTATATTAATTTTAAGTTTTGGTAGGAATTGTCTGAAATTTCTTTCCTTTGTAATATTCTATGAGAAGCATATTAAATATTACTAAGCAATTACCTTAATTAGTAAAAGAAAAACAATAACTCATGTTACTTGTCATTCTCTTTATTTAATATTACTAAAGGGAAAAATTATGACACCAAACGAGTTTTAAAACTAAATGGCGGTATTCAATTGAATTTGCACTCGGACGTCTAGAATTTTATATTTCAAAATTAGCTAGTAAAAATAACTTTTGGATCGTACCAGATATAAATATTTGCCCTTACTATACAAATAATTCACCTTCAAAAAATAATGTTACATATGTCTTCTCTATACTCTCAACTGCTTCCAAGATTTTTAAATAATCAACAATCAACTTCACGGGTAAAAAAATTAAAGAATTACTAAATCATATCGCCAAGATAATTTGATACCCCATATTCTTAACAATATCTTTTATTCAAAGGATATTTGTAGGTTTCTTTGTTTGTAGTTATTACTCAACCCTGCAACCAGAAATCAAATTGCTACAATGTTTAAAATGAGTATAGTTTGTGTCGCATATTAACGATTATAATGTGCACTCAGGGTTAACTCAAGTACAGCTACAATATTTTTGGTTATTCGTTACTCAACCATCACTACCAGAAAACCACAGTGTGGATTTTCATATACATTGCTATAGCCACTTTGTAACCCAATAAATAGCACGATTCTCATGAAAAGAATCACAAAGATTTTAATCAATAATAAAATTCTTCGTTACCCTATTTTTGCTTTCATAACAAAACGTAATAAAATTTATAAATTGTTAGAGGTATTGTGGTATTTTCATATAAACAGGGACGTATTCCACTACCTCTATTCAAAATTCACACGAGCAAAACCGAGGTCAAAAATTATTTTACAGTGATCAAAATATTAGATGATATTTTTTTAATAAATTGCAACAATTTTAGTCTTTTAATTTTTTTTTCTTTATTTTTCACCCTTTTTTGCTCATAGTAGACGAATCAATGAATGAAAATGCTTTTCTGATAGAATTTTTATATCGAATGTCTGCCCGTTCTTCTGTATGTTCTTTATAACTAGAGACCCATACATTTTAATAATATATTTTTCAAACATTGCTTGATTTTTCTTCATAGTTTCAAACTTATGACCTTCTAGTAATATAAGAATTGGTTAAGGTAATATGGGTTTATAAGTTTGATAATAAAATAACTGCCCATCTTACTTTCATATTTTGTTCTGCAAAAGGGACTACATTTTGTTTTAATCCCTTTTGCATGCAGAATGTATTACTAATACTTTCAACGGTTTAGTTACTTATATATTATGTGCTTTAATTGAGAAGAGATCTATACGGTACAATCTTGTGAAATTAAAACGTTTATAATAAATGATGTTAAGATACAAACATCGCTTAACTTAATCAATCAGGACAATACCTTCTTGAAAGCATAAACGAAATTTAATTTTATCTCAGTCATAATTTAATTTCAATGAAACATGCCTTTAAATCCTACCTGCAAACGAAACACAAATTACAAGAAAATTACTTACTGTCTCAAGCAGAAAAGAAACTGCTTAAAAAATATGTTTTACTAACAAAATGTTTCCAAAGTTTTAAACAGTTTATAAACAAACGATAGTTCCGGTAACAAATGGTAACTAATGTCAACTTCATTTGGATGGTAGTTTTAGTTAAGTAAGTGACAATGAAATTATAGTTTTCTTTTGTGTCATTTCATTCTTACCTTGTAATGTACAAAATGTTACGGTGTAACAACTAAACACTGTTTACATTTAAACTTTCTGAACCAAGAATGTTTTTAATTTTAAAACGCGTACATGCAAAGATATACTGAATAATTTATTTGCGTGAGTAAATACGCGTGCAAGCACCATTATTTTTAATTTTTCCGCAGTATTGAACTTCAAAATCAAAGAATTACAATTTAGTGACAAAACATATAAGTACATTTATTGAAGTGTGTCGACTTAACTTACGTTAAATATAAATTGTGTAATCAGTTGTCATTACAGAAAACCGTAAAAATGGAAAAATCATAAAAATAAACGACTGCCTATTAGGCAAGTAAGCTAAGATAGTCATATAAACCGAGTGTGATAATTTAAGTTCTAACACAATAAATATTAAGTGTTAGCCGCAGCAGGCATTCTACTTTACGACTCAACTTTTCGACGATAAATAACAACTGTTTATTGGCCTGATTAGTTCGGTAGCTGGACGTTGAATAAAGCTGTCAAAGTGCAGAAGATAATTGTCATTTATCGCTCTGATGCAACTCAAATGGTATTCAATTTCAAAAGTTTTAATCGTTATCTATGAAAATTTTACTACTACGCATTTCATTAATTTTGAAGACATAGTACTAAAATAAGGTAAAACGGAATCTTTTTGAGATAACTCACGTCCGTTCGTCAGCCTCTTTCTTATAGACTGTTCAGAAACCGTTTGACATAATTTGGCATAATGATAAAGCAAAACAATATGTTTGTATATCAATAGCTTTTTTAGATGCAAATTATAGGGAGAGTGGTAAAATATCTACAGAAAAATACACGTGCTCATTGAAAAAAGAAAACGTAAATATTCCAAATTTATGTTGTTTTTAATTTTATAAAGATAACTCTTAAAGGTGTTATGAATATTATATCTCCTCACCCGCATTTGAAATATATAGAGTCAAAATTATAATAATAACAGAAATATTAGAATTTACCTAAAGTTTATGGCAATACTCTCAAGGTATTCAAGATTCTTTAGCTAGTAAGAGACAATATACAT